>CANSZD010003141.1:625000-951259 GCA_947648045.1 Beta corolliflora
ATTAGAATATTGTTTAACATTCGAGAAATTCCTACTTGAGTTCATGAAAGCAATTTAGCATTTCTTTTAAAAAAAAAGCAATTTAGCCTAAATCACAGAAAAGCAGTGAAAGTGAAACAACTAAAACTTCTCTCTTACACAAACATGTAGGGCCTCACAGTTGAGTATAAAACTCATAATCCTATACTTTTATCTGGGAGTTTGTCTAATTAGATGAAAAAAATTATTTTTATTCTCCATAGAACAAGTACATTTTGACATACTTAGTTTCTGTTTTGTGAACCATGGAGAACGGTTAGCCGGTTAGGTAAATATTTTCACTGAACGGGTACTAGTAATGTATCGCCATTAATGGTGGAAAATAGCTTGATTTTCTCTCTCATCAGGAATCATCGGCGAAGAAATGATGATGATTGCTAGAGAACGAGAGGAGAGAGAAACGATAGAAAGTTATGGGGAAGATTGAGTGCGCGAGAAATGTTGGGAATTCTCTTTCAACTTTTGCCTTATATAATCTCAGCCGTTAAATACACTGTGATCCAACGGCTGGGATTTGTTCTCATTTCTCATATAAAAGGTCATTCTCTAAAAAGTTAGTTAAGATGCATAATTACACTGCTGGGATTTGTTCTCATTTCTCATATAATCTCAGCCGTTAAATACACTGTGATCCAACTTGTGTACATATATATATACTAGCTTTATATGCACGCTATGCGTGCGAAACTATTATGAAAGTTAGTTAAGATGCATAATTACATATCTCTAAAAAGTTATGTCATAATAAAAGTTAGTTCAGGAAATGCAATTCTCCCCCATTTAGAGTGGCTAAATTATATCAATAAGTGTTTACTTTTATAAAAGCCTCAGTCTAAGGGTGACAGTTGCGGCAGGCATGGAAAAGAGCCTTGGGTTGAGACAAACGGGGGCATGCATATATGACATCTAAAAATATAAATTTGTGGGTAGCCAAGAATAAAGGTCATGATTACATTATTTAAAACAAAGATTAATAAGTGTTGATAATTAATTGAAAGATTTTTAGCTAAGCCTATTATGAAGTTTTATAAACCAATATAGTACAAAGTCAAATGTTAATAAATTACTAACCTGTTTTATTCAACTTATTTTTGTATACTGAACTTATCTGGACTCAACTGGAACTTATCCAAACCTGGTTAGATATTATTATATCTCATCTAAACTTATTACACTGCTGATAATAAGCAAGTTTATATTGTTTTATAGTACTTTTTTTTTTTTGATCCATATGAGCCACGAAGGCAGTACAAATTACAATGTTTTATAGTACTATAATTATATTATTGGTATATTACAACATTTTTTGTATCGGCCCTATTAAATCACCCCTTTTTCTTAGATTATATCTCATATAATTGTTTTAGATTTGCTGAATATAGTAGGGTTAGATTATCTTAATATCATATATAGTCTATACCATAAACTCATTTATATTAGTTAATTAGAAAAGTCTAACTCAACATAAGTCAAAAACATAATAAAACATGAACACATTTCTACTCTAGTATAACATACTGTACATCATAACTCATACCCCCTTTACCACCAACACTCAAAAACACATTTCTCTCTCTAAACCTCATCTTATTTCATACCCCTTTACCACCACCAACACCCCCCTCCACCACCATGGCACCATATGGTTTCTTCGCAGTTCACACTCTCTATGTTTTGGGGTTCGTGAAAGGTGATTTCGGGTAAGATGAAAGTTCTCCTTCAATTTTGTGTGGGTAGATTAAGTGCAATTTTTTCAACATTTTTCATGCAATTTTGTACATTAAAATCTGTAAGTTTTTGTTCTTTTCTTGCAATTTGTTTTTGTTTTTGTTTATGCTGAGTTTTACTGCATTTGAAATCAGAATTCAGTTGAATGTTCATGATTGTTGCTCAAAATGACTTGCATTTGAATCTCTGCTAGAAATTTTCATTCGTTTTGTTTCCATTTTATGTTTTTAGTTGCCACATTTGTAAGTCTGAACTTATTTCTTTATTATCTTTTTTCTTAAAATGGCTTGCATTTGATTTGAGTTACAACTGTAACATGGAGGCAAAGATCACCAAGCTTAACATATTATACCTTGAAAATTCAACCAAAAAAAATCGAGGAAAAATTATAGAAAAATAAGCAGAAAAAATAAGAAAAATTGTTTTGAAGATGGAAGAAATTGTATTATTTGTAGATGATTTAGATACTTCTTCATATTATTACCGTAGAATTTGCCATGAAGCAGAGTTTGAAAATTGTGAGAATAACTTTTAAATTGTGGACTTTTAATTTTTTTTTATCTGACCGGCTTCTTATGTTGCAGTTTTTAGAATTGAGTAATCTATTACTTGGTTGATTTTGACATTTGAGTGTTCACAAAGAAGAAGTATGCTTAATCTCTTAATTCTAACATGAGCTTTAAGTAATAAGAAGAATTCCTACTTAAACAAATAACATACCGATCTGTTAAGCAATTACAATTATTAACACATACCTGGTCATTGAGTTGTTGTTGCTTCCAAAATTCTAATGATCTTCTGTGTGAATTGGTTCGACTTTGCTACATTAAAATACTGAATCAGATACAGAACAAAATCGATATTGTTTTTCATTACAATAGTGTTGGGGGATATGAATTACCTGTTTTTGGTTGTTGAAACCGAACTCTAGTAAAACGTGTGTTTTTTTCAGATGATGGAAAGGTCCTCCAAATTGAGAAGCGATGAATTCAGATGACGAAGAAGAAGAAGTTTGTTTTATGATAGTGGGAGTTATTCCATGAAAATAGGGATTGATGGTTTTTTTGGAGATATGTTAGTTATTGGTTAATATTGATTTTTACATTTTTTTTTTTTGAAAATGTTGTGAGAATAGGCAGTTGAGTTACGGTTCTTTTGTCTTCTTAGTATTTTTTTTGTTTTTCCTTTTTCCTTTTTCTTTCTCTTTCTCTTCTTGTATTCTTTTGGTTGTAATTTGTTTAATTTATCAAGGGTAGAATAGGGCTTTTAATATTTTGGTGTCCCCCCTCTCTTCCCATATAGAATAGAGATATACATATATATATATATATATATATATATATATATATATATATATATATATATATATATATATATATATATATATATATATATATATATACATATATATATATATATATACATATATACATATACATATATATATATATACATATACATATATATATATATATGTACATATACATATATATACATATATATAATCCTATGCATGATTGTATGTTTTAATGCTTTCATCACCTTACATCATTATTATTGATAATTTAGACCTAAAGAACTGTTCTAATGCCTAATAAGATAATTGGACAATCTGATTAGGATCTCAGTAATTTGATTACATAATAACATGTCACAAAAAATTAGTATATTATATGTTTAATGAACCAACGTAGACTAATTATTAGATTTTATTAACATATTATGTGGTTGTTTATTGCATAAATCTTGACATGAATCCATTTTAAGTAGAGGTCATCAATGGACGAATTTGATTCTTGATCTTATTCATACCCTCACCCTTGAGCTCAATCTTTGGTTCAATGACCATTCATGGAGTCATGACAAGGAAGATCTACACTGGATAAGTCGCTAAGTTTTCTCAATGATTTTCCAATATCCAATTAGGTATATGAGTCTCCTTTTAAAAACTTGTTGCAACTTCAAAAAAAAATTCAATAAAACTTTTATAATTGTAGTCAAATATGCGCTCATCCCGCATAGAGGATAAAGATACAGTTACATATAGGTAGCTCTTACTGAGTTGTATGCATTCTGGACTATAATGTAGATTTCCAAAATCATATAGAAGTATTTCATAGGTATACGTTTTTAAAAAAAAATTGAAAGGCACTAATGTGGATTAGAAGTGCTTAGTCTCCCTTAGGAAAAAGGTTGTCAAGAAGTCAAAATTCTGTTAGGATTCACAATGTAGTTCCCTAGTTCTGTTAGGAAACTATGTATTTTCATTGCTTTATAACTCTTTATTTAGGTGTGTGAATGAGTAAGGGATCCTATTATGTTTTGGAGTCCAATTCCCTTAATCATAGAGTCTTGCTGATTGTTTAGAGTTCATTTGCATTTAGAACTTTTATTATGTTAGCCGTGTGTTAGGGATAAATTTTGCTGGTTTTGTTTTTGTAAATCCTTTGTGTTTTCCTAGTTCGGTTTGGTTTAGGATTCTCGTAATATTTATAGCTGATTTAGGCCATAATAAGAAAAGTGATTGTTTTTGCTTAAAGTTAAACGTGAGTTTAATATTGAAACTGGTTGGATTTTCCAGATTTCTTATTGTTTTTAGGAGTGAACCTAAACACAAGATCCTTAATAACGAGTGAAGTTTAAATTAAGCTTAGGTGAATTGTTTAGTAAGTGAAGCTAAATTAAATCATCTAAAAAACCTTCCTAACTTGAATCTTTGGTGAGTGACGCCATATTATTAGAGTTAGAACCCTTAGTGAACCTTGGTCGAGTGAAAATTTAGGGAAGCTAAGCAGATTCCGTTTTCGGAATCATATCAAATGGTATCAGAGCTACTCCGGTAAAATGGAGCGTGGGGGCGCGTAATACGTTGGAATTTGGGTTTGTTTATTGCGTTGGAAAGATAACAAGGTAATATACCTTGTTTTACAATTTCAACCCAATCCGATAAGTAACAAAGTCACAACGATCGAAACATTCAGAGATAATTTTCGGCAAATTCGAGCGGTTTCGGGTAAGCGTGGGCAATTCGTTCTCCTAGCATGCAACGAATTTTTGCGTGTTTCTTGGCTTAAAATTGGACTACTTTTAGTCTAGTTTAATTCTGGAAAGATTCATAATTTTGAAGAACTTTTGCTATTTAGTCGAACAAGTTTTTGATAATTGGGCAAAAGCGAACTATTCTGGACCAGTTCTGAGAGAATTAAAATTACAAACAACTGGATCGGTATTTGTTGATGAAATTTTGGTCGAGTGTTCCAGACACATAGGGCTATGTTGTAACAAAATTTCATGAAATTTAGAGGTGTTTTACTTAGGTCATAGATCTCGAACTCTCAGTGAAATTTCTGGGCAGTTTACTGGAAAGATTGCAGTTGGTTATTGTTGTTTGGTTCGTATGGATGAATTTGATTTACTATATGATGAACTTCATGAGAGATTATTCATACCAGCTATGGATCGTTCTAAAATAGCAAAAACACTAAGTGCGGCTTTGGGGCATGCTTTGCATAATCTTTTTGCTGAGATTGATACACCTGTCGAATATTCTCCATGCGAGACATTGGAAGCAAGTGCTACACAACCTTTTCATGTTGAAGAAGAAGAAAAGAGTGAATCTTTTTCAAATTTGGACAATAAAGATTTGATCTTGGAGGTTCCACTCATTGAAGAACGATTATCTATCTTGTGTTTTCAATCTGATTTGTTCAAGAAAGATATAGTATTACATGAAGTAATTAAAGTTTATGTTCATACTAATGCAAGTCCTCGAGACATGAGGTTGTTTATTCAAGGTCTCATGAACCATTGTTCGATCTTTGATCTACTACAGTTGGTGATCTTGTTGGTGGTCATTCGTCTCATATGGATGATCTCTTGGTGGTTTGTTGTCATACATGGCGAGAACTTGAGGACAAGTTCGTTTCTAAGAGGGAGAGTATGATGTGGATTGGAAGTGCTTAGTCTCCCTTAGGAAAAAGTTTGTCAAGAAGTTCTAGTTCTGTTAGGATTCACTATGTAGTTCCCTAGTTCTGTTAGGAAACTATGTATTTTTATTGCTTTATAACTCTTTATTTAGGTGTGTGAATGAGTAAGGGATCCTATTATGTTTAGAAGTATAATTCCCTTAATCACAGAGTCTTGCTGATTGCTTAGAGTTCATTTGCATTTAGAACTTTTATTCTGTTAGCTGTGTGTTAGGGATAAGTTTTGCTGGTTTTGTTTTTGTTTATCCTTTGTGTCATCCTAGTTCAGTTTGGTTTAGGATTCTTGTATATTTATAGCTGCTTTCGGCCATAATAAGAAAAGTGATTGTTTTTGTTTCAAGTTAAACGTGAGTTTAATATTGAAATTGGACGGATTTTCTAGATTTCTTATTGTTTTTAGGGAGTGAACCTAAACACAAGATCCTTGATTTAAACGAGTGAAGTTTAGATTAAGCTTAGGTGAATTGTTTAGGGAGTGAAGCTAAATTAAATCATCTAAAAAACCTTCCTAACTTGAATCTTTGGTGAGTGATGTAACAGCCCGCACTTCCAAGCTGCTAGCTAATCACACTTAACATTCATAAACTTCAACTATCATTCATTAACCTTGATTACACAATCACCTGTAGCGGAATATAATTCAAAATACGCTTCCAGTTCTTTTATCGTCCACAATACATCAGCCCACAATAGTATATACAACTTCAAAATCTAAACCAATTAAATCTCCAAATAGATACAAGCATATATACATTATAAGAATATTTCTCAACAACGTATAATCTCCATCTCGGGTTGAGCTGGACACCTCTCATACCATAACTAATGATCATCAATCCATTCTAGAGCGTGCTTGCCTGCACATTTTCTAACAATAAACTCTGCCCCCACCAGGACAGATTCCAAGAACAAAATCAGATAAACTGAGTACACACTGTCCAACAAAAAAATCTTTTGGTGGCTTAAAACATATATACAGAATTAAGATTATCATACGAATATTAGAAATAAAAATCAAGATGCAGAAAAGTCATAACAAAAGAATCATATAACAAATACTTCAATACAATTAATGTTACTTCTTGTTTCAATATAATAATATGAATATCTCGTAACATATGTAGTATATACCTCAATTAGCGGAACCATGAGAATTCAATAGAACTAATCCAATCGTCTAAAATCAACTCCAACTCTAACATACTTTAAGTCATAAGAATATCTCCCACCTTTGTGTCTCCGATATAAAAACTTTTCAATCAAATATGTATACAGTAGCTAACTTCTTTCATAAATTCCTAACAAGTCTCTTGGTAAATCATCCTCGTGTTCAGCGCATGAATTCCATAAACTTGGGAGAGTAAAACATTGCTTCGAAAATCAAGCTTGAAATAGCTTTCCATGAAACCATTTGCATATTCAAATACATATTCGATTTTCTTCCAGAAATCATATATACTGGGGAAGAGAACACGAATAGAGTTGCCTTCCAGGCGAGTTCTCTAAACTTTTACAAGGGATGTCTCCCTCTTCCATTATGTACAGCTTGCAAGACTTTTCAGGACATCCCCCAGAACATATACAGAGTACAGAATATACAGAATACAGGATGTTGTTCATCACCGCTCCGGCGGCTTCTTCCCCTTACAGAAACAAAATCAAAATACATAATTTATAATTTCATATTTTCTGAAATTCAGATTCATAATTCGCAAATGCGATATACCCAAATCTCATAACACAATTGTATTCTAGTATAATTCAATCTTTTACAGAAATTCATTTGCTAAAACCATTCAAATATGGACTTTTAAAGGAAATATAGTCCAAACTTATTATAATTGAAGCTCAAAACGTGGCTTACTAATCAGAAAGTCAAAACCGAATTTAATCTTACATAACTTTATATCTTAGTTACAAAAGTTCTCTTTTTCACAAAAATAGAATTAGAGAGCTTACTCTATAACTTATCAACTTACATTCCATCTAATATCCCAAAGAATTTATGGCCAACTCCAGTAATTATAATAAGTTTATCATATAGCTAAATCTTCCACAGGTCATAAGTTGTACAATATATAACATCTCCAGACGATAGTTTACTTTTGAAATCCTCACTTTCACACTTTCCATGACCCAAATAATCCCAAATATGCCAAGCTCATATAAGATATGTTCTGAAATCTTGTATTGTATTGAGAACTTTCAAACCCATAATTTCCAAAAGCCAAATCTATATTCCTCAAAGTCGATAGACAATTATCTTTAAAATCTTGTATCTTATTTTTCACATAATATAGGATACTTGAAACGAGAGACACTTGATTATCCCAATATACTCAGATTTCCAGTAACTTTGTATGAATCTACTCTTTTGATACTTATATATTCACAACTATATATATACGAATAATAGCAAAACATAGTGGAGTTTCATTAGCTTATCAACCTTATCGAATCAAGTCAATTACTTCTTGTGAAACTTACGAGATTGCGCATAATATTTTACTTATAGACACATTCAAAACTATATCGATAACTCTTACTTGAGTACTTATAATCTGATATCCATATCTTCCATATCATATCTTAGCACGTGGGTCACTGAACCACTTATACTATTAAGATTCAGAAACCAAAATATACTTTGGTTTGAAACACGATTAGCTTAGTATAACAAGAACTGATGTTGTTGGATAACTTTTACTTACTTCAAAATATTCGAATAAAACTGTCTTCCATAACCAAAGCTTATAAATATATCTCAAATCATGATAAGGATATCAATGCAAAATTCAATATAACCAAACACTTAGAGTTAAATCATATATGAAAATCACACAAAACTTGGTACTTAAGAATCACACCTTTTTTTTAACAAGTCGAACTTTGTAATCATAGAACCATAACAATTCAATGCAGAACTCAAATTCCTTTTAGGAAAATTACGAAATTCATACAACTTGCAATAGCGAAAATACGCTTTAATTATAAGGTGGAGGGAAAATGTTTACCTTTTTTTTCAATAATACTGACTATTCACCATAACCTTGTTCGACCTCCGATAATGCTTGAATTCCATAGTCTCATCCTCAAGAATCATTTCAGAATAATAAAAACAAGATATTAATACCCATTTCCACAAACACTCAAATAATGACCTTGCATTGATAGGACTGCCTTTATATAGGTTCTTCCATTAGTCCAATTCAACCTTTTAAAATCAAAACTAAACCTTTGCATAATTGATTTCTTTTCTACTCGTTACTTGCATCAAAACCTGACAGATGATTATAACCCACTAACAACATTAATAGATCACATTTTTCCTCAACTTAAGCCCATCAAGGGATCATTTCAACCAAATTCTTTTGTATCAGACCATTCATTGTAAGAATTCAGATTTCCAACAATCTGACATAATAATACATTCTCAATTCCAAGTTTAATTCTTTACAAAAAGTTCAGTTCATCCGAAGGAAAACACATAGTATGGTCAAGCTCATTTACTACTCAATTTCTTAAAGCAAGGTTCAAAAATTGATTTGGTACTAATGCCAAAATCAAAATTCAATTTTAGTAAATTCTCATAAACTCAAGCAAATTTAACCATTGAAAGCATACAAATCAGTTTCCAATTAATGAAATAAGAGTAAGAGTTAACCCCAAATTTATACATTCCCAAAGGAAATTAAGAGATGGGCAAAAACAATGACACGATGACTCGAGCTCTTGAGAGCACCAGCCCAAGGGGGCAGCAGCATTCTGGCCAACGGCGCCGGAAGAATGAGCTCGGACAGCAGCAAACAACAGCCACAAAGTTGAGGCAGGAAAGATCGAGGGGAGGAGAGATAAACCGAACATGCATTCACTCATAACCTCGAAGCAGATCAACATCAACAAATCAGACAAGACCCATGAAAGAGAGAAGAGGAGTGAAGGCTAATAATGGCGGCACAACAGCGACACCAACGGCGAGAGGTGATGCTCGCTACATCGCGTTGGGTCAACCGCCAACAACAATGAGGAGGGAGGATGAGTGTGCGAGAAAGAGGAAGCAAACAAATGGGGTTTTGGGGTTTTTCTTTTATCTCATTAAAGAAGAATGAGAACTTGACAGCAAAACAAATAATGTGGCATCTCCCATAAAAAGCCACGACAGACAAGTAAGAAAAGGGATCCTCTTCTTTTTTTTTTTTTTTTTTTTTTTTTGATATTCATAAGGGCATTTTTCGTAATATCAAATCATAGATAAAAAATCTTACTTTACTCCAACATACAGCTAAACTTAGAAGTATATTTGTAGATTTTCAACAGCTAATTAAAATAATAATTACAATTATCTTTTAATAAAAGCTGCTTAAAAATTGGGCTATTACAATCCTTGAAATAAGTTTCGTCCTCGAAACTTAAAAACTTAAAACTCTAGAACATTCGAAAACGAATGAGACCACATAAAACATTTTTAATGAAAATCAAAATCAAATCAACCCTTGACTTAACTCCAATACCTCGAAAGATCAATTGATTCCCAAACGAATAATGACTAAATAATTCCATAAATATAATTTCCTTAGATAATCACTCATACTATAAGCTGAAACCCAATAGATCTTATATAATAATCCAAATAACTTTCAAACAATCCCAAATATCTCACTTGAACTCATATGCCATGATATGAGGATCACGACAACTATAAAACAACCATGCTCTGATACCACCTGTAACAGCCCGCACTTCCGAGCTGCTAGCTAATCACACTTAACATTCATAAACATCAACTATCATTCATTAATCTTGATTACACAATCACCTGCAGCGGAATATAATTCAAAATACGCTTCTAGTTCTTTTATCGTCCACAATACATCAACCCACAATAGTATATACAACTTCAAAATCTAAACCAATTAAATCTCCAAATGGATACAATCATACATTATAAGAATATTTCTCAACAACGTATAATCTCCATCTCGGGTTGAGCTGGACACCTCTCATACCATAACTAATGATCATCAATCAATTCTGGAGCGTGCTTGCCTGCACATTTTCTAACAATAAACTCTGCCCCCACCAGGACAGGTTCCAAGAACAATATCAGATAAACTGAGTACACACTGTCCAACCAGAAAATCATCTGGTGGCTTAAAATATATTTATAGAATTAAGATTATCATACGAATATTAGAAATAAAATTCAAGATACAGAAAAGTCATAACAAAAGAATCATATAACAAATACTTCAATACAATTAATGTTACTTCTTATTTCAATATAATCATATGAATATCTCGTAACATATGTAGTATATACCTCAATTAGCGGAACCATGAGAATTCAATAGAACTAATCCGATCTTCTAAAATCAACTCCAACTCTAACATTCTTTAAGTCATTAGAATATCTTCCACCTTTGTGTCTCAGATATAAAAACTTTTCAATCATATATGTATATCGTAGCTAACTTCTTTCATAAATTCCTAACAATTTCTTGGTAAATCATCCTCGTGTTCAGCGCATGAATTCCATAAATTTGGGAGAGTAAAACATTGTTTCAAAAATCAAGCTTGAAATAGCTTTCCATGAAACCATTTGCATATTCAAATACATATTCTATTTTCTTTCAGAAATCATATATACTGGGGAAGAGAACACGAATAGAGTTGCCTTCCAGGCGAGTTCTCTAAACTTTTACAAGGGATGTCTCCCTCTTCCATTATGTACTGCTTGCAAGACTTTTCAGGACATGCCCCCAGAATATATACATAATAAAGAATATACATAATACAGGATGTTGTTCATCACCGTTCCGGCGGCTTCTTCCCCTTACATAAACAAAATCAAAATACATAATTTATTATTTCATATTTTCTGAAATTCAGATTCATAATTCGCAAATGCGATATACCCAAATCTCATAACACAATTGTATTCTAGTATAATTCAATCTTTTACAGAAATTCATTTGCTAAAACCATTCAAATATGGACTTTTAAAGGAAATATAGTCCAAACTTATTATAATTGAAGCTCAAAACGTGGCTTACTAATCAGAAAGTCAAAACCGAATTTAATTTTACATAACTTTATATCTTAGTTACAAAAGTTCTTTTTTTCACAAAAACAGAATCAGAGAGCTTACTATATAACTTATCAACTTACATTCCATCTAATATCCTAAAGGATTTATGGCCAACTCCAGTAATTATCATAAGTTTATCATATAGCTAAATCTTCCACGGGTCATAAGTTGTACTATATATAACATCTCCAGATGATAGTTTACTTTTGAAATCCTCACTTTCACACTTTCCATGACCCAAATAATCCTAAATATGCCAAGCTCATATAAGATATATTCTGGAATCTTGTATTGTATTTTTCAAACCCATAATTTCCAAAAGCCAAATCTATATTCCTCAAAGTCGACAGACAATTATCTTTAAAATCTTGTATCTTATTTTTCACATAATATAGGATACTTGAAACGAGAGACACTTGATTATCCCAATATACTTAGATTTCCAGTAACTTTGTATGAATCAACTCTTTTGATACTTATATATTCACAACTATATATATACGAATAATAGTAAAAGATAGTGGAGTTTCATTGGCTTATCGACCTTATCGAATCAAGTCAATTACTTCTTGTAAAACTTACGAGATTGTGCATAATATTTTACTTATAGACACATTCAGAAATATATCGATAACTCTTACTTGAGTACTTATAATCTGATATCCATATCTTCCATATCATATCTTAGAACTTGGGTCACTGAACCACTTATACTTTTAAGATTCAGAAACCAAAAGATACTTTGGTTTGAAACACGATTGGCTTAGTATAACAAGAACTGATGTTGTTGGATAACTTTTACTTACTTCAAAATATTGAATAAAACTGTCTTCCATAACCAAAGCTTATAAATATATCTCAAATCATGATAAGGATATCAATGCTAAATTCAATATAACCAAACACTTAGAGTTGAATCATATCTGAAAATCACACAAAACTTGGTACTTAAGAATCACACCTTTTTTTTTAACAAGTCGAACTTTGTAATCATAGAACCATAACAATTCAATTCAGAACTCAAATTCCTTTTTGGAAATTACGAAATTCATACAACTTGCAATAGCGCAAATACGCTTTAATTATAAGGTGGAGGGACAATGTGTACCTTTTTCTTTTTCAATAATACTGACTATTCACCATCGCCTTGTTCGACCTCCGATAATGCTTGAATTCCATAGTCTCATCCTCAAGCATCATTTCAGAACAATAAAAACAAGATATTAATACCCATTTCCACAAACACTCAAATAATGACCTTGCATTGATAGGACTACCTTTATATAGGTTCTTCCATTAGTCCAATTCAACCTTTTAAAATCAAAACTAAACCTTTGCATAATTGATTTCGTTTCTACTCGTTACTTGCATCAAAACCTGACAGATGATTATAACCCACTAACAACATTAATAGATCACATTTTTCCTCAACTTAAGCCCACTCAAGGGATCATTTCAACCAAATTCTTTTGTATCAGACCATTCATTGTAAGAATTCATATTTCCAACAATCTGACATAATAATACATTCTCAATTCCAAGTTTAATTCTTTACAAAAAGTTCAGTTCATCTCAAGGAAAACACATAGTATGGTCAAGCTCATAAACTACTCAATTTCTTAAAACAAGGTTCAAAAATTGATTTGGTACTAATGCCAAAATCAAAATTCAATTTCAGTAAATTCTCATAAAATCAAGCAAATTTAACAATTGAAAGCATACAAATCAGTTTCCAATTAATGAAATAAGTGTAAGAGTTAACCCCAAATTTATACCTTCCCAAAGGAAATTTAGTGTTGGGCAAATAATGACACGATGACTCGAGCTCTTGAGAGCACCAGCCCAAGGCGGCAGCAGCATTCTGGCCAACGGCGCCGGAAGAATGAGCTCGGACAGCAGCAAACAATTAGCCACGAAGTAGAGGCAGGAAAGATCGAGGGGAGGAGAGAGAAACTGAACATGCATTCACTCATAACCTCGAAGCAGAGCAACATCAACAAATCAGACAAGACCCATGAAAGAGAGATGAGGAGTGAAGACTAATAATGGCGGCACAACAGCGACACCAACGGCGAGAGGTGATGCTCGCTACATCGCGTTGGGTCAACCGCCAACAACAATGAGGAGGGAGGATGAGTGTGCGAGAAAGAGGAAGCAAACAAATGGGGTTTTGGGGTTTTTCTTTTATCTCATTGAAGAAGAATGAGAACTTGACAGCAAAACAAATAATGTGGCATCTCCCATAAAAAGCCACGTCAGACAAGTAAGAAAAGGCGTGCTCTTCTTATTTTATTTTTTTTTTAAAATTCATAAGGGCATTTTTCGTAATATCAAATCATAGATAAAAAATCTTACTTTACTCCAACATACAGCTAAACTTAGAAGTATATTTGTAGATTTTCAACAGCTAATTAAAATAATAATTACAATTATCTTTTAATGAAAGCTGCTTAAAAATTGGGCTATTACAAGTGAAGCCATAGTATTAGAGTTAGAACCCTTAGTTAACCTTGGTCGAGCGAAAATCTAGGGAAGCTATGCAGATTCCATTTCCGGAATCATATCAGGCACATAAGTAACTTATTACTGACATTACTACTCAGAGATAAGTTATAGTGTCCTTAGCATAGGCCTTTTAACTCTCTTGGAAGGGTTGTATGTTAATTGGAACCTTACGAAAAAATAAATTTATTGGGTAATTGTTTTCGAACACTAGGTTGGAGCATTGTTGTTTACTCTAAAGTTGTGTTCGATTAACAAGCATTTTGGGGGTAGCATTACTTATAAGCATACGCCAAATCTGCATGATAATCTTTGTAGCCACTCTATTAATCACCATTCTTAATGTTTGTGGGCCTTTCGTGGAGTGTTCTTACTTTGTCTTTCACAATTGCCATACTCCTCAACCAATTTTGTAACGCATGCCCTCTAATGTAGCTTATGCATTAGAAATGTCTATTTTTCTCACTTACCCCAAGTTATTCACAATTTGAATCTTCATATACACTCTCACTTTCTCAATGCAGTGCTCTTACGCGTGTTCCTACTGAGTTTAGACCTCATGCCTTAAATTAGTTGCCTGAATGTTAAATCTTTTATTTAAACAAATGCCTTTCTTTCGTCTTTTTCATATACATATAACGTGTTTTATGCCTTAAATTAGTTGCCTGAATGTTAAATCTTTTAGTTAAATAAATGCCTTTTTATGCTTTTTCATTCCTTCTTTCACCTATAGATTAGTTGTAATTCGGGCAATTTCCCAGATTTTTTATCTTCAACATTCCTTGTTTTCTTGGTGATCATTCACACATAAACGTAGCTTATTCTCTATGGCCTTATTGATGTGTTGGTACAACTACTATTATTTCAAGTTATACAGAAGCTTTACTTAGGGTTTGAACCAACATAAGTTTAATTTCGGTGAAACAGATGTGAGATCTTTAGTATGTCTGTGTAAATTGAAGGTATCATGGGTGCTCTTACTCTAACGTGTCTTGCTCATGTTCCTTTTCATCTTCATCGAAAGAGCTTTTAAGTCATACTTGGAGAACTGCTCTCCGCAAACATGAGCTTTTTAAGGCCAAGGAAGAGGTTGGTTCATCAGAGGAATTTTTTTGTGTATGTGCATTTGAGCTAGATAACTTATGGTAGCTATATGATCCTTGTCATGACATCTGGTACACACTCCCTGATTTCCCATTAAAAATTAGGCATCTTACTCACTTTGAGGCTGTGTCCACTGACCATAAGCTATTTGTGCTTGGTGCTGCGAATGAAGTTGTTGACCAATCGATTGCTGATCAGCATGGGAGCTTTGTAACCAATGAAGTATGGTCATACGATCCTATAATGAGGACGTGGGCCCAATGTAGTATAAATTTTTCTTAATTTTCTCTATTTATGAAACATGATGATTGAAATTTTGAACGCTATTGAAGCAACAATGTTATAATATAATTGATTTTTTTTGGTGAATGAATACTTGGTTCAATATGGTACTTTGTACTACTAGTACATGATTAGTGGATGGATAAAACATATAAAGTATAGTTGGTAATATCTTAATAGATTTTCTTACAAGGAATACGGGAATATATGTAAATTTTTTGCAAACAAAAAATGCCAATGTAAATTGCTTATAATTTTGTTAAGTAAAGAGACCACCTTACACAGATAAGTTACTTTTTTAGTTGAACTAAAGAGACCATTTACTTGCCTAAATTAGTTTCTTGGTAGAACCAAATATGTCACCTGATTTAAATAAGTGGTTTCTAATCCTATTTTTTCTTGTTCTTCCAACCAGCACCTAAGTGACCACATATATTAGTTAGTGGTCTCTTTCAATTATTAAAAAGATCATCCCTGAAAAGTGGTCTCTTACACAAAGTTACCACTGAGTTAGAGACCACCCTTTTGGTGGTCTCTAAGGGGATTTTTAGGTGGTTTCTTTATGCCTTTTTGTATTAGTGCTCATTCATTAATTTCAAATTATAATAAAAGGAAATCATATGTTGGACTGGGCAGATAAAATAAAAAGACAGAGAATACAAAATCCTAAGTCGAGACTCCTACATTACACTTGACAAACGATCTTAAATCTTGGGTATTTTTGTAGTAGGAGAAATTGGAAGTCTCCCATCATCAATCAAGTATTGAATAAGGCCTCTCAACAGGTAGCAATTGTCAGTGTTATGTCCATGGCATGTATGGTACTTGTAATAGGTACTTTTATCCCAATTTGGCTTGCTTTTATGTTCATCGGGATCTATAGTAGGCCCAAGAGGATAAAGTGCGCTTCTAGCTTGAAGGCAATCAAAACCAATTCCATAACTTATACCCAATGAGGTATATTCTCTCTTGTGTTTTCTTCGAGGCATGCATGGTAGGAGCCTCTATGACATTAATGACATTGTCCTTGTTGTTGTGGGCGTTTTTCAGCAAATCATCCTCAATCTAGATACCCGCATCATACACTCTTGTAAAGATATCAAATCCTAAATATTTGAGGTGGTTTTTTATATTTAGGGAGGAGGTTTGAAACAAATATTCATACCAAGTCTTTTTATGTAGGCCTTGATACCATGTGTGTTGTTTTCTTTCTCCAACTATCCGATAAGTGGTAAAACCTTCATTTTCACCTTGTTTAAGAACCTCGTGCTCTCTAAGGGAGGTTTGCAGTTGTGTGCTTGATTTATATTGCTTCACGAAAGCAATAGTAATGTCTTCCCACGTTTCAATTTGATTTTGGGTCCAGGGAATAGAACCAATTTTGGCAAATTGGGTCCAACGACATCAGGAAGTTCTTCAAATGTACTTTGGATTTTTGATAGGGTGGAATCTAGGGATGTCGGTTAAGAATTTTTCAGGAAGTTTTCCCTTTAATTTGGTATCATCAATGGGCTAAAATTAAGGCTATGTTATGTTCAACTTATTTTTTCTTATTTCAAATCAGATCAGAAAAAATAAGTTCATATCAGATTAGATAAGTTCAGATGAAATCAGATAAGATAAGTTCAGATGAAATCAGATAAGATAAGTTCATATCAGATAAGACAAGTTATATCATGCTTAATTATATTTAACAACTTATTATTATTGTTATTAGTTGTTATTATTTGTATTGGTATCATGATTATTATGATGATTTTTTTTGGGATATTATCTCAGATAACCCTGACTTATAGGCCTTTTTCCAATATAATTCTGACTTTGGCAGCCCTGTCTCCGATAACCCTGAACTTGGTTTTTGTCATTAAACTGGACGGAATTTGTCACGGTGTTAACTTGGTTTGACTTTTGCTAAATTCATCTCTTTCTCTCTCTTGTTCTTCATCTCTTCTCTCTCTTGTTCTTCATCCCCTTCATGTACTACTATAAAATATAGACTATAATTATTTCTTAGATTTAATTACTCTATCATATGCGTTGGTTTTTTTTTTTACATTTTTAAGTTGGTATTTTTCTAGCAGCAAATTATTCAATTCTTCTTGGCTTCTTTTCCTTCAGCTCGATTTGTATAGCTTTCAGAGTGCAAAATCTACAACAATTACCGACCACATGTTTGATGCTCCAAATTTTAGGATTTCCAAAGGACAGATAAGTCGGCGATAAGATTTAGATATCCTTGTCAAATTTCAATTTTTTTTGAAAAAATAATATATAGGTTCTACTCAAATTAGATCATAAAATTCTGGGTTTTACTTAATTTCTCCTGATTCTTTCTTGCCCCCATTTCTTGATTCGAGTTGTGTTTGGTTGCTAAAAGGATAAGTCCAAATTCTGTCTGTTTGGTAAAGGAAATTGAGAGTGTTTGATACATCATTGAAGAATATGCGAAAAAATTCTGAGAGTACCCACCCTGAAAAATTTGACCCGTTCTATATCGGAGATATGCTGGACTTGGAAGTTCTTCAATATTGGAAGAATGATTTTACTAGCAGTACCCCAAAAAAGTTATGGCTTAATGGTAAATTACAGCTTGAAAAAGTTAGGGTTCAATGGAAAAATTACAGCTTTTGGATCTTTCTTCTAACAAGACATTACCCCCTAAACTTCGCACAGGAGAGAGACTAGAAACTTTAATTACATTAGGGAATTTCTTGCTTGGCTGAATTCCTAAGAGTTGGGGAGATGGAGAAGAAAATATATCTCGCTTTGCGAAAAATTCAATGGGAAGAAGATGAAGACAAAGAGGTGAGTTGTGGGTTTAAAATTTAAATTTTTGGGTTTGCGTAAAAGTTTGTTTAATGGAAGAAGAAAATTTATGGGTTTGATGTATTTTGAGGGGAAATTTCTGGGTTTGATAGATGAAGAACAAGAGAGAGAAGATGAAGAACAATAGAGAGAAAGAGATGAATTTAGCAAAAGTCAAACCAAGTTAACGCCGTGACTAATTCCGTCCAGTTTAATGACAAAAATCAAGTTCAGTGTTATCGGAGATAGGCGCCAAAGTCGTGGTGTTATATTGGAAAAAGGCCTATAAGTCGGGGTTATTCGAGATAATATCCCTTTTTTTTTTGGCAATTCAAAAATTTTATTGGCCACCAAAAAAATTGGGTGAGAACACTAATACAAACAAAGGCAATCTAACTGAACTCAAAACAAAGAGTCCAGATGATTCCTGCTACACGCATCACCAACACAACAACTGGATTACATAAGCAAAAGTAATATATCCTCATCTTTTCATCTAGCTGCTACTCTAAAGATAATGTCGTTCACTATTTGCTGAGGAACAACACTTTTCTTGTTGAAAAGCAAATTGTTTCTTTGCATCCATAAAGCATAGACTGCTTCTGTGAAGATCATCACATACACTCTAGCCACTCTGGACTTACTATGAGCTTTCTTTACAAGCCATCCTCAACTCCAAATTAAAACCTTGTCTCTGATATCATATATTAAGCATATCCATAAGAGGTTTCCACACTGCTGCAGCATAGTCACAATCGAAAAACAAATGTTCTGTGGACTCATTAATTACACCACAAAGACATCAAATCAAGTTGCATTGATCATTCCAGAGATGCAATCTATCAGTAGTAGCTAACGGATTTTGCACTGCCATCCATAGAATAAAAATGCTTTTTGGAGTAGCTCTATTACTTCTGATTATTCTTCTCTAAGGAACTCTTCCTTGTTCATCCACTAATAAAGCATAAGCTCTCTTGATGCTGAATTTTCCATTCATTAGAACCTCTTAACAGCCACCTATTTCATGAAGAAGCACTCTAGTTTCAATGATCTTTCTCAAATACCAAGAGATGTTGCTAGTTATAGCAACAATTCCATACTTCTTCCTTTAATGTAATAAGCATGAACCCATTCCACCCAAAGCTTATCACTCTTGAAAACTAAAGCCCAAAGAAGCTTTAAAATTATAGCTTTATTCCAAATCTTCATGTCAATTAAATTCCAACCACCAGCAGCCTTACATTTATGAAATTTATCCCAAGATATTGGAGCCTTCTTTGAAGGTTCAGTAGAACCAGTCTACAAGAACTTCCTGCAGATACTTTCCACAACCTTTATCACCTTCTGAGATAATGAAAAGATGTGAGCCCAAAAATTCTGCATACTACTCAAAATGCTTCTAATAATCTGTAATCTCCCAGCATAAGAAAGAAGATGTGCCATCCAACCTTGAGCTCTTGCTGTGATTTTCTCAATAAGAGGTTTACTTTGAGAAAAAATCAGTTTTTTTTATGATAAGGGAACCCCTAGATACCTAAAAGGTAACTCCCCAACTAGCATATTAATATAATCAGCAAGCTGACTACTAACTTCTTCATAAACTCCTGAAAAGTAATTAGAGCTCTTCTCAACACTTGCTTCTAGCCCTGTTGCTTGAGAGAACTTGTTAAAAACTGCCATGATTTTACTCACAGAACTATGATCTGTTCTTGAAAAAAGAAGCAGATCATCTGCAAACATCAAATGAGTTAATTTTAACTTTTCACACTTAGAGTGAAAATTAAAATCTGGATTTAAGTGTAGCTCTCCTAGGCACCTGCTTAAATACTCCATGCTAAGAGCAAAGAAAAAAGGAGACAGGGGATCTCCATGTCTCAATCCTCTTCTTGCATCAAAAGGGGGGGGCAGGAGTACCATTTAATAAAATAGAATATGAGACACTCTGTACACAGGCCATGACTTCTAACAGTTTCCAAGTCAATAGCTGGAAGTTTAGTAGCATAAGAGCCAAGTAAACCCTTGTAAAAGCGCATTATCTCTTCTTGAATATCAACTATTGTGGTAAGGACCTCATCAGAACTAGTGTGAAGTAAAGCTATCTTGTTCCTAGCTTTCCTCATCTTAATAGTAGTGAAAAAGAATTTTGAATTTGAATCTCCTTGAGAGAGCCAATTCATTCTTGATTTTTGTCTTAAAATACTTTCATCAATATTAGACCAAAATCTAAGTCTCTTAGCACACTCTTTTTCATCCTGTTGTAGCCTTGTACGACTATTAAGCTCTGGCAATGCTTGAATAGCATCTAATCTTCTTCTAAACTCCTCCATTTTCAGATGAGCTTTAAAATATTGATTGGCATGGACAATTTTTACAGCATGCTTAACTTTTTGAAGCTTAAGCCAAACACTTTTCATTTTATACCTATCATTCACACTATCCCAAGCTTCCTTCACAATATTCTCAAAATTTTCAGGACCACAAAGAAAATTCATGACTTTAAAGGGTATATTTCCCTCCACAACATCAGGATTCATATCCACCACCAAAGGAGAATGCATATGGTCACACATTCCATTTGTATGATAATTAACCATAATTTCATAATATTGCATAATCCATGAATTATTGACAAAAGCTTTATCACTCCTGCTTGCAATCCTCTCAGTCTCAGTACCTTTGTTGTTCCAAGAGTAAAACAACCCAGAACTAGGAGATTCCATGACATTTGCCTCCATTACAAATTGAGCCATGTCCTGTGTCTCAGCTTCAGTAATCAGATTACCATTTATTCTATCAATAGAATGGCAAATTGCATTAAAATCTCCAATTATAATGAAAGGAGAATCAACCCCATTAATAAGCTCATGTAAATCTTGCCATAACTACTTCCTGTCATGAATAGTATGTAAACCAAACACACTGCAATAATCACAAAATTAATTGTGCCAGACATATTACTCACAGTAGCCTTCATTATTTGTTTAGTTTGTCTGTCCAGAAGAACTTTGATTTCCCCATGTTTCCACCCAAGCTAAATCCTTCCTCTAATAGAAAAAGAAAAATTGCAAACCCAAGTCCACTTATTACCAAACGTCTTTTGCACTTTAGCAACATTGTCAAGCCTAACTCTTGTCTCAAACAAAGCACATCTTGTTATCTTTTCTTGCTGTAAGAAATATTTAATTGCTTTTATTTTAAAAGGGTCATTCATACCCCTTACATTCCAAGCAGTGAGTATAATTAGGTTAAATAAGGGCTTGGTCCCTTAGCACCCCTAGGTCAACTTGAGCCTTGTCCTGAAAAACTAACATCTCTTGTAGTTTGGTAAGCTACTTGCTTAAATTTATCTTTTGTTTTCCTGGTGACTAACTTCCACACTCCCTCTTCTTCATGTTCTTTGTTCTACTGACCATCTGGTGTATGTACTGGAGTGACAATAGGAGTAGTATATTTCCTTAGATCTACCACTAAAGCAGGACCACTAGGTATACTAGGATCAATTGTTAGAGTGGGATCACCAAGAATAGGACCACTTAGTTCACTCATGGTAGCTTGGTCACAAGAAGTAGTGACATTATCCTTTGATATTGTGGGCTTCTTCACCATTTCTGAATCATCTTGGCTTGTGTGGTTTAGGATGAAATTTCTTAAACCCACATTTATGACCTATCATTTGGCATTTCTTGCAAAACTCAAGAAGCCAGTCATACTCCACAGATTGTGAAAATCCCCTTCCATTAGCATCTGCTATTTTAACTTCCTCCATTATTTCCTTTGTCACATCCATTTCAACTAGTATCCTAGCAAAATACACTCTTAAAACTTTTGTAGTGCATTCACATTCAAAGGAACACCCAAAAGACTTCCAATCCTACTCAAGGAGTTTTCACTCCAACAGTTGAGAGGTAAGTTTGGTAATTTCACCCAAATTGGAACTACTTTAAGCACCTCTTTGTGAAAATCAAAAGTAGATGTCCATTGTTTAACAATCATAGGTTTACCATAAAAAAGATGAGGGCCAAAAGATATTATGGAATCCCTAACTTCTCTATTCCCCAATTTTATCACAAAATACCCCTCTTCATGCTTAAACATTATAGGATCATCAATCAGTTTCCAATGGGCCATCACATAAGATTTTACTGAAGTTAATGTCGGATTTTTTCCAACAACATACGCAATAAGAGAGTTTGCCTAGATTTTAGTCATTTTATCTACCTCAAGTTTCTCCAATCTAGCAGTTGGTGTACCCATACCTTTGTCTGCAATTCTCCTTTGATTGGTGAAAATCATCCATTTCCTCGCTGCTTCTTCCATAGCATCACCAGCAGGAATAGCTTCTTCTTCATTCAACACCAAAGTTACTGTTGCATTGCTTCTCTCTTCTTTTTTTGATTTCCCCTGCTCACTAGTACTCTCAGAAGATTCACAAGACTGTCCCGGTTCCGGCGAGCTAATTGCCTGACTGGAAGTCTTCTTCGTCCGCCCCATTTGGCACCAGAGCGCACGATAGCTGAACCCTTATGATGATTGCTATAATTATTAGTATTACTAATGCTATTGTTGTTGTTGTTGTTGTTGTTGTTGTTGTTGTTGTTGTTGTTGTTGTTGTTGCTGCTGCTGTTGTTATTATTATTATTATTATTATTATTATTATTATTATTATTATTATTATTATTATTATTATTATTATTATTATTATTATTATTATTGTTATTGTTATTATTATTATAATTGTTGTTGTTATTATTGTTATTATTGTTATTATTATTATTATTATTATTATTATTATTTTTATTATTATTATTATTATTAATATTGTTACTATTACTATTACTATTATTATTATTATTATTATTATTATTATTATTATTATTATTATTATTATTACTATTACTATTACTATTATTATTAATATTACCTTATACGAATACTGTTACTATTAATACTAGTATTTACTAGTACATTTATCAAAAGGATTATTATTATTGTCGTTGTTGCACTTATTAATTATTAATATTGGTAATTATTATTAATGTCGTTGCTATTATTATAAATGTCATTGACATCACTATTTTAAGCTATTTGTGTTCAAGAAGAAGAATGTTCTTTTCGCATTTGTACATGTTCTTTTTTATATTTTTTCAAATTAACAATTTTGATATGCGATGTTCTTCTTTATGTTGTACATGTAAAGAACGTTATTGATATCACTATTTTAAGCTATCTGCGTTCAGAAGAAGAATGGTCTTTTCACATTTGTACATGTTCTTTTTTATATTTGTTCTAATTTACAATTTTGATATGCGATGTTCTTTTTGATGTTGTACATGTAAAGAACATGACAATATGTTTATTTATTTTCTTAACAATTTTGGCAGAATAATATAAAGTATATGTTACTAGTTTATATAAAAGATGAGTAGCATTGGATAACCTAATAATGTTGGCATTACCTTCAAATTTTCTCCTACAAGGGATTTCAAATTACCTTTAAAACACAAAGTTTATATAGAATAGGACAACAATATAAGAAGAATATTTAACAATTTTGTTCAAGATCATATGATTATATATATTTATAGGTTTATTTAAAATATAAAAAAAGAACAATTGATTGATATAACAAAGAACGTGTTAGTTACATCTAAATATGTCATCAATATAAAAATAACATCAATCATTTATTTTTAGAATATGTTCTTTAAATAGGTTTTGTATGCTCTTTCAATATATGTTCTTTTTTTATTATCATTATATGGTCTTTTCATTCCAACCTAAATTCTTATTCTAAACAGACCTTAAACATGAACAATATGTTCTTTTTTAGTATTATTATCATCATATGTCCTCTTCATTACAACCTAAATACTTATTATAAACGGGCCTGAAACGTGAACAATATGTTCTTCTTACCACAAACAATATATTTTTTTACCTAAAATATGTGTTCTTTTATTTTTAATTGTATGTTCATATACTATGTGTTCTTCTAAAAAAACTAATTATGCTATTATTATTATCATTATTTATTATTATTATTTATTATTATTATTACTATTATTATTATTATTAAATTATTATTATTATTAAAAGTTGTGCATAGTAAGAAAATGATAGTAATAGTAATACTAGTAATGAAATACAAAGTAATAATAATATTAGTAATAATAAGTTTTATGAAAGATAAGTTCAGATCAGCTCAGATCAGATCAAATAGGTTCAGGTTAGATCAGATAAGTTTAGATTAAATCAGATTAGATCAGAAAAGAAAGAATAAGTTCAGATCAGATAGATAAGTTCAGATCAGATCAGTAAAAATAAGGTGAACTAAACATAGCCTAAGAGTTGGTATTGGTTACCCTATGAACAACACTCTCCAATTCCACGTTGAATCCAGGAGACTCACCAACCGACCTTCTTAAGTCTTATAACTATTTCTTCCATCGTACTAGTGTTGGCGTGTTTTTATCGCTTTCGCGGGATGAGCGCATAGTTGACTAACTCATTGTAAAGGTTATGTTTTAAAAATCATTTTGAAATCAAGAAGTCGCCAACAAGTCTTTAAAGGAAGACCCATAAACCTCATTAGATATTGGAAAACCATACGGAGAACTTAGGGACTTATCCAATGTAAATTTCCCCGTCATGACTCCATGAATAGTCAATAAACTAAAGATTGAAATCGGGGGCGATGGGTACGAATATGATCAGGAATCAAAATCGCCCATTGAAGGCCTCTAGTTAATAAGAATTCATGTCAATATTTATGCTATTGAATAACCACATAATTTGTTAATGCAATCTAAGAATTAATCTATGTTGGTTCATTAAACACGCAAAAGACTAATTTTGATGACACGTTATTATGCAATCAAATTACTGGGAACTTAATCCAATTGTCCAAATTATCTAAATTTGACTTTTGAATAATTACTTAGGTCTTTGATTAGCAAAATTAAGCATGTGCGGTGATGAAAACATTTAAGCACACAGGCATGCATATGAATATGAATAATATATAGAATAATAAAGAAAAGAAGAGATTTAGAGAGGAATGTACAAAAGAGTGCTAATTCCTTTAAATATCTACATCATGAAAAATAGATTGTTAGTAAAATAAGAAATTAATTAGACTTGACTCTCGGGAATTATACCTTTGTCGCATGTGTCTTGTATAACGATCTGTATGAGGAGCAATCTTGAAGCTCTAATAGAGTTTGAATGTGCTTGATGTTATGGTTTTATATAGAGTTTTCCCCCCTACTTATAAGCTAAAAAGGGTGTCAATGGTGCTCTTACGAGTCATTTTGTGCTAACTTTCTCCATCTAGTTGTGGTTTTCCGTTCTGTGTCAAATTGCAGGTTTAAGGGAATTATTTCCCAATTTCAACTATTATCTGACCGCTACACTGGACTGGAGAGGTTTTATGCTGAGTTCCAAAGTCCTGAGGATACTTTCCGGGACCCTTGAGCAAAGGAATAATTGAAGACTTAGCATTTGAAGCCAAGAACAAAGTAATGGACCCAAGCCCGATCTGATCGGGCTGCATACGCCCGATCGGGCGCCCACAAGAGAGACAATCAATTTCGTTGCGGGCCCGATCGGGCGCTTTCGCCCTGTCGTTAGTTCGTTGCGAAGCCCGATCGGGCGGTTCGGCCCGATTGCATCGGGCGTGTGTGGGCGTTGTTCTGGCGCGCTGCTGAGAAGTTCTGGGCCGCCCGATTGCACCGGGCGTGTCGGCCCGATTACATCGGGCGATGTTCTTTTTTTAGCGATGCTGCTTCATTGAGCCCGATTTCATCGGGCATACTTGGCCCGATCGGGCAACTGACACGACATGCACATTTAATGATTTTCGGGCTGTTTTTTTTATAAGACTTTTCCTAGTTGTTTTAGGCTTAGTATAAATAGCAAAATCAGAATATTATTAATCATCTTTGTTTTAGCCATTATTTTTCATAGTTTTCTCTCAAGAACCCTAGTTTACTACTTTTCATTTTGAATTCAAGATCAAACATTTGGATTGCTTGCAAGTTCAATATAATTCTTTCATTTGGTAATCTTCTTCATTGTTTTCTCCATTATTGATTGCTTTCTATATTATTGATTGGATTAATTTCTTAATTATTTGCAATAGTTCAAAGTTTGAATTTTTACATGGATTTTGTTATTGTTTTCTTAAGCATGACTGAGTAGTTTTATTTCTAGGATTGTGGGGACCTATGTATGCAATGAGGGATTGATAGATGAGTATAATTACCTTTTATTTCAATTGTTTCCTATGATTGAATCGTTCATGCTAGATTTATGGATTAGGCCTGATTTGTATTTCTATTATCGCAATATTGAATCTGCTTCGAGAGGAGAGATTTTGTATAGGCTTTCAATCATTAGGCAGAGTGATCCTTGACTATGCGAGAGCGGCTAGGTGATCTTTGAGGGAGGTAATGTTCGAGAGAAATTACATGTGCCCTAGATAAATTGACTTATTGGGTGGTTATTATTCGTCTCTGATTTCCCGAATTGTATGCATAGTGATCCACAGTCCTAGTTCTTTATTAATTGATTTATTCCCTCGTATTTAGTTCTGTTATTTGCTTAGTTTAGTCACACAACCATTTTCATCTGATTTAGTTAGTATAATATTAGAATTCAGATACAATAGTATAACTTTCTCCCTGTGGATTCGATTCTGACTTCCCTGACTACTAGTTAGTGGACATTAGGTTATTTTTGATTAGGTGATACGACTTTAGCCTGTCAGCGCTTGAATGTGTGTTTGAATATGTTGCATGGTATAAGAGAGTATATGTAAGTGTGTTGTAAAGTCGTATCTCAAAGTATGAAAAACGTTTGTCGAAAAGAAGACTATTGTTAGAAGAGAAAACCGAAAATCGTTTGAAGCGATAAGAAAGTAGCTTTCGCTAGGCACAAGGATGGCCCATGCGCTCGACGCACGAGGCATGCGTTTCATGCACCATATTTGCATCAACGCACGCTGCTTTACGTTGCTTCGTTTTGTAAACTGACTATGTGTTGCGTCACGTCCTAGTGCGCTTGACGCAACACATATCTGAGCGGTTTTTGTGCATCTGAAGATTCATTTTTATCTTTGATGAAATATTATCTTTTGAAAATCGAAATCTGATTTTAGAAATATCTTTGAATTTAGGAAATATTTATTAATTATCAAGAATAATTAATATTTTTTTAAAAGAAAATTATTTATTAATAATTAATTGGGCTTTATGAAAATGGGCTTGATAATACAATTAATTATCATGAATAATTAATTGGGCTCCTAAAAGTGGGATCATAATTGTTTTTAACAAATAAATAGACTTTGGTTTCTTAAAACACTTTTGGGCTAAGCTTTTCAAATCGATCTTCCTTTGGACCGGATCAATTCGGACGACTATATATTTTATCATTCTGTACTACATCGGAAGACACAATTTTGTGTCAACAGTTTCGACGCTCGATCCAATTAAGTACCTATTCGAGAAGCCCGTTCTTAGTGAAAGATTGGAAAGATGGCATGCTATGCTTTCGGAGTTCGATATTCATTGTATCAACTAGAAATCTGTAACAGGCTTGTTTTTAATAAGAATTTATTAAATATTAATTATATTTATTAAGTTAATTATGTTCTTCATATTGTTATTTTATTCGGTTGGAATATTAATTTTTGTTTGTCATGTTTGTAATATATTTATTAATGTGATTTTAGGAAGTTATTTTTTTTAAAAGAAAATATATTTTGGGTGATAAGTACTACGATTAGTTGAATCGTAATTTTCTAATTAGGGAAATAAAGTCAGTTCCTCAATTCTTTCCGTTGTCGATTTTGGACAATAATCCCCGGACCTTTATCGGTTAGATAAACTAGACCCCCGCCCTTGACGGTTTAATTTGACGGCATCAAACCCCCCCCCCACAAGCCCATTTCTTACTCACCCTGATCTCTGTTTTGTCCCCGTGAAACCCAAAACCCCCAAACCCCAATTACCTCTCTCTCGCCCACGTCGTTGTCACTCTTCTCCTGTGCGCGCTAGCTATAGGCGTCGTGCAGCCTTACTCGCCGGTGACTCGGCGCTGCCGGTGCTACTCTTCTCTCTCTCTCTCTCTCTCTCACTCTCTTTGTTTGTTGTTGTTGTGCTGTTCGTTGGTCGACAGTGTTGATGCACCAGACGAGCTTTTGTAGTGCTTGAGTTGTATATGCTTCGAGTTTTATATTGTATCCGTGTGGGTTTTAAAACCCAAGATGTCATGTATGGACTCGTAATGAAGTCCTTATATCAATAGGCTTGGACTTGGAGCCTATGATTTTCTGGGTGACCAGTGATGAAGCCCCCAGTAAGATGGAGTTGGTGAAGTACTAAGCTTGATTGCTTGATTTTGAAGATATCTCGTCACTCTTAGTGGAAGTTTCGATCGAATATTCCATATAGGGTTCCTAAGGTGCAGAATAGAAGAGAATATGGCCAAGATAAAGCAACACTCAAAAGATGAGGCACGGTCATAGAGCTGAGTGTTGAAAGGTTATGCTAAGGTTGGCTTTGAAGCGATAATGTGGCTGACAAAGCGAAAGGGATAAGAATAAGAAAAAGCGGAGTCATAATGAATCAACTCACGCAATGAGGTAGGCCAATGATGCAGGTTCGAATCCCAATCTAGTTCTAAGGGTAAGGATGAGCATTGAAAATTCATGATTGATTTTTTTTTGGGCGATCGCGCTTTTCTCATGGGCCTAGGCGAGCCTTAAAAAATATGTTTCTTTTTAATTAAAATGGTTGGGCCTCAAAAGAGGTTGCCTACGTATCCATGATGGAATCAGGCCAGTCGTAGCTCTTAACATTTTAATTGGTGGCCTAGCATTTTGCTTTGGAGCCATTTGCAATGAATTAGGCATTGATTTGGAAGAGGTCTTTGGTAAGGGTGGATAGTGATGTAAGTTTGGTTTGGTTTAAAGTGGTCGGACCTCAGGGTGAGCTTTCCTACGTATCTTTAGCAGAATCAAACCATTCGTAGTTCGGGCCAATGAATGAGAAGATGCCCTGACTTTGCCTAAGTCGCCCTTATGGGTTTTCGACCTAGCAAGCTTTGGTTTGTCTTTTATGGATTGTTGGGATGCGATATGGATGATTATGAGAAGGTTTATCAGAGGTATGATTTGGCTTATAATTGTTTTTGGTTGTGGAGGTCAGGGCCTTTGATGAAGTTGGAGGTTTACAATTGAAGGTTGAAGGTAAAAGAAAGTACATTTGACAAAGCTATTGATGGGCTTATTTGCAACACTCCTTTCCTTTTTTTTTTTATATTTTGCACTTTATGTATCATTTTTTTATTATTATTATTTTTTCGCTTTGATTTTTTTATCGTTGCTCTCTTTTTTTTACTTGCCCTTTACATTGAATTGTTGTCGAATGTACTTCTTATGAGGTAGGTTAAGGGAGAGGGGTGTTATGCATGATAATGATTGGAGAAATAGTTGTGGGGAAAGGGAGGAATGCCTCTTTTATATATGCCAGTTGTTCATTGCCTTTATTAGAATAGACATGGGAATTATAAATTCATTTCTTTTAAGGCGACAATCGTGATTTTCATTGATGCTCATTAATGCAAGGTTAGAGAATACATAAATAAACACTCATTTATTAATTGGAATTTATGAGTACATGCAATAAGAGGGAAAATCCTATATTAGACTGGGCAAAATAAGAGAGATGAAACAGAAAATGAAATCCTAAGTCTAGACTCCTACGTCACGTGACGAGACAGCTTCGTTGCTTCGATCTTCATGAATTCTCTTTCTCAATGAAAAGAGAAGAAATGTATTTTTGTACTGATTAGACCTAAGAGAGTCAAAATGTCTTAATGAGTGATTGAGCCCGGAGATATGTCTACTTCTATGACATTGAGGTCATTATCTTCGGCATTTTTCAGCAAATCATTCTCAATCTGGATACCAACATCATATACTCTTGTGAAGCTATCAAGACCCAAGTATTTGAGATGGTTTTTGTATTTAGGGAGGAGATTAGAAACGAACATTCATACCAAGTCTTTTTCTGCAGGCCTTGATACCATACGGGTTGATTTCTCTCTCCACCTATTCAGATAAGTGGTAAAACCTTCATATTCACCTTGTTTAAGAACCTCGAGTTCTCTAAGGGAGGTTTGCAGTTGGGTGCTCGATTCGTATTGTTTCATGAAAGCAATAGTGATGCCTCCCCATGTTTCAGTTTGCTTGGGGTCCAGGGAATAAAACCAATTTTGGAAGATTGGGTCCAACGACATCGGGAATACCATTGGGTAGAGTTCAGGGTCAACTAATTTGATGATCATGGTTGTACGTAAATTCCTTAAATGATACTATGGATTATCAGTTGGCTTGAATTTCGGGATGTCAGTTGTAGAGAACTTTTCAGGAAGTTTCCCTTTCAGTTTGGTGTTATCAATAGGCTCAAAATAGGAATTTGTATTGGTTACCATATGAACAACATTCTCCAATTTCTTGTTGAATCCAGGAGATTCACCAGACTCGATCTTCTCAAGCCTTATAGCTATTTCTTCCATCATGATAGCCAGCCTGGCTAAAGCTCTAGCCATTTCACCGACTTGTTGTTCGGTATTTGATGGATTGCCAATTTCAATGTCGCTTGATTTCTACATAGATCATCAAAGGAGATTTAGAGATAGAATGATGATGGAGAGAGAGAAATGAAATGAAGGAATGTATGTTTGTTTAAAAGTTGAGCTTCTAGGAACAAAATAGCATCTCCTAAATGAATGATATATTTTTTTATTGGATTTTTTTTTTGTGGATGCACCTAGACCTAATGCAGGTATGCATGACTCTATCTATGCGTTCGAACCTGTAAAGGCTGCCTACATATCCTGAAAGAGGGAATCAGAAAGCTTGTAGTTCGGGACTACTAAATGCGGAATCCATGAGATGAAACAGAGAGTATGGATGCAATGAGACTCCTAAATGCCTAATAATTCTGATTATGCATGAAGTGCATGAACGATGGACTATGCAATGCAAAAGGATTCTAGTATGAATGCGGTCCTAATTGATATGAAATTCCAATGACTTCAGAATCCTAAACTTGATAGACTTCTAATGACGTTAGAACTTTCAAGGATGCTAGACTCCTAATGTGCATGAAACTCTAGTGGACCTAAACTCCAAAATTGAATGAAACTCTAGTGGACCTAGACTCCTAAAATGGACGGAGTTCTAATGGATTTAGACTCCTAAGATGGATAGAATTCTAATGGATTTAGAATCCTAAGATGGACAGAATTCTAATGGGTTTAGACTCCTGAAATCGATGGGACTCAAGCGAATGAAGACTCCTAACATGAATAGAGTTAGACGAGGTTAAGAACTCTAAATGGAGTGAAACTGGATGAACCTAGACATACGAGCTAGATGGACTTCTAATGAAGTTAGACTTCCTAAGCGTATGAGACTTTTACAACAAGATGAATGATGTGCACATAAAGGATGGATAATTTACATGAAAAGATAGGATATAGGATGATTTTTTGAAAAAAGATATGTGATAGAAAAAAAAGATGGAGATTTTTTTTTTTGGAAAAAAAGGTGGAGATAGAATTTTTGAAGTAGATAGGAGATTGAAGATGGGATGAATTTTGAAGAATATAGGAGAATAATTTTTTGAAAAAACGATGGGGATGAATTTTTTAAAAAAAGGATGGGAGATATAGTTTCGCAAAAGATGGGGATATAATTTTCGGAATAGATAGGAGATTAGAGATTGATATTATTTTTCAAATGGAATTTTTTTTTAAAAAAAGATGGAGATTTTTGGTTTAAAAAAAGGTGGAGATAGATTGAAAAAGAAAGTAAAAAAAAATATGGGAAGATATGATCCTACGTCTTGGCATAAAGAAGAGATTAGGAATGTCAAACAAATTCACAAAACATAAGGACCACGAATGAATGGCGCGACAAACAGAAAATATGCGCTTCACACTAAACACTGCGTAGTGCGCGGAATCGGCAATGCGTGAGACGCTAACTCATGCGTGGGACGGAGACCAGGCTAAGCGTGAAACGCTAGGAAAAGCGCTGGACGCAGAGTATACGTGTGGGGCGCAGGAGGGACGCGCGGCACGCAGTTATTGAAGAACACACTTTCAAGATTCTCTTTTGATTCGTTCGACCATTTTGACTCGAAACTCGTGTAGTATAAAAAAACAATTACTGGCAAGCACACACAAATATGTACAAGTAGGATAATAATATGCAAAGTTCTCAACCTAGAGTCCAATTCTACGTTTCAACTATAGTCAGGTTTAGGTTAAGTCTGAAAAGGGTCCATGACTAAGAGATTGATCCCACGCTTCGTACATTTGCTTAAAAAGGTGGCCACGTGTAAGACGCACTCCAGTTCTTAAGTCTGGAACAAGAGAACAATGTCATGGTTGGGTAGGTTTGCTTATGACTAAGATCCAACACTATCGCTAAGGAAGCTTTTTGGAAGGACAAAGCGCAAACCCCCGGGGGTGACCTCACACATAGAACATGTGCAAATGAGGCAAGGTAGATTGTCCTTAGGGTGGCTGAACAATAGCCATGCATATGCAAAATAGTATATTATCAAAGACATAAAAGGTAAATGAATCGTATTTTTTAAGTTTCACCCACTCATTTAAAAATAATAATTTTTTAAAATCCTCCCCAGTGGAGTCGCCAAATTGTAGGCGTGGATTTTTACCTTTATGCCTACCGCGGTGTGAGCGCGTTATTTGAATACCCCATTGTTAAGGTTTTATTAAAAATATGTTTCTAAAGTCGCCAACAAATTTTTAGAGGAAACTTATAAACCTAATTGGATATTGAACTGTAGGGACATCTTAGGGACTTATCCAATGTAGATTTCCCCGTCCTGACTCCATAGATGGTCAAAAAGAACCATAGATCGAGTTCGAGGGTGAGGGTACGAACACGGTCAGGAACCATGTTGCCCATTGCTGGCCTCTACTAAATATCGATTCATTACAGATTTTATGCCACAGAATAATCATATAACGTTTTAAACACCCTAAAAATAATAAGTCTAAGTTGGTTCAGGAAACACATAAAAAGACTATACTTTTAGTGACGAGTTATTATGCAATCAAATTACAAGGTTCCTAGCAGGTTGTCCATATTATCTGAATTAGTTAGAACAATTCTTTAGGTCTTGTTTAGCAATAATAACATGTGATAAATATTGAAATCAGGCATGGAAAATAATATGTTCAAGAAAAGAAATAAAAAATAAGAAAATAAAATATCGCTGGGAGTTAGTATAATATGTACAATACTTATAATCGCAGGAATATATTAATAAACTACATCACGAATAGAATGTTAGTAACTTCAAGAAAATAATAAAAATAAATAAAGAAACCAAATAAAGGTGGTTAATTTAGTTGACCCTCAGAAATTATACCACCGTCCGGGGTCGTTGATTTGTACGGATCTTGGAAAATTGAATTGTAGTACGAGTCTTTAAAACAATATGTTGCGTTTGTGTATTGCGTTGAACAATATCAAGTTTGCATCAAGCGAATGATTTACTTTCAATTTTCTTTTGATTAGTGTGATATAGTATATTTGGTGATGCCGTTGACTTTGTACTAGGGAGTTATATGTTGCTGATGTGGGTTTTTATGTGTTAGATGATGAATCATGGGAGTATGATAATCAGGAGGCGTAGAGGATGATTAGGCGATGTGCTAAGGGTGATGTGGCGCAAGAAAGGTGATGGAGGTGTGAAGGATGAGAGTTGTCGTGTGATCTTTTGTGTGATGAGTGAGCCGTGTGATTTATGAGGGTTTTTGTTGGTGGAGCTGCCGAGTGAGATGAGGGTGTGAATTACATAGGTTTAGGGTGGTTTAGGTAGTTGGGTTGCAATAGGTTTTCGAAAGATAGAAGGTTTCTAAAAGATTTTTATTAAAACAGATTTTAGAAAAGAGTTAGATAAAAATATTTAAAACACTTTGGAGAAAGATTATTTTTTATAAAAGATATTTTTATTAATAAAACTAATTAATATAATTAATTAATTCTATTAATTAAATTGGGCTAGAAAAGGGGTTTAAAAATTGGGCTTTCATAAAAACTATTTTTAAAAGGTTTTTTCAAACATGGGCTTTAACAAGTTATTTTGAAACGTTTTAGAAAGTGGGTTTGATAAAACTATTTATAAAAAAGGTTTTCGAAAATGGGTTAATAAAAAAGGTTATAAAATGGTTTGGGCTTAAAACATTTTATTTTAGACTGGTTCTTTATTCTTTCCTCGATCCAGACGAATTGGAGTGGGGTATTGGTCATCATAGGGTACTAAATGGGGAGACACGATTATGTATCTACAGGTATACCCACGAAAGATTAGAATCTGAGAAGGTGTCTAAGAGTTATATAGTGTGTATGCTGACTAAGGACCCTGCTATAAGGAAAGAGATGAGGGAAAAGGAATCCTCTGAAGTGGTTAAAAAGGAGAAATTTACTCCACGCACTGTGGCGAAAACTTTAGAGAGTTCGAATAATAGGGGCAAGAAACCAGCTGGAAACTCATCTGGAGTGAAGAGTGGCCAGAAACCTGTTACTAAAGCTTCCTCGATGAAGGAACGATTAGGGCCAAAGGTAGTACTGGTGCGGGAAAGGCTTGGACCACTGGTGGCACCAACGAAAAGAAGGCAACACTTAGGGGGTGTAGTCATTAGGGAAAGGACCGACGCAGGAAGGACGACTCGACAGACAAACGCTCCTATAGGCAAAGGGAAGGAAAAGATGGTTTATTGGGAAAAGAGAAAGGCTCCTAGACCAAAGCTACAGACGGAAAAGGGAGAAACTTCTACCAAGGTAAAGGAGGCGGAAGAGGCTGAGAAGGGGAAGGAAAAGAAGGACTGATTGCAACAATGCCGCTTATTATTTTTGCTTTTGAATTATCGATTTTATGTTGATTTATTGCTTTCAATAAGGCTTGTGTTGTAGCCTAAACTATCGACGGCTCTGCTTGAGACACATGGCTCCATCTGGACCGTACACGTGTCCCACCAGAAGAAATACAGAAAGATGGTTTAACCATTGGGTCTTGCTCAAATGGGAGAAAAAAGCTCACTTTCTGGCCCAAAGGTTAGTCAGAGCCCAAATCCCTAAAATGGCTGCTGGTGATTGGTTGATGATCCATCTCCAACCATAGTCTGCCAAGCGTCGTGATTTTATTGCCTAGCCAATCAAGTGCCTTTATTTAAGGGTACCATGAACAGGCAGCAGTCATATCACAACCACTATAAATACCCCAGAAATCAGGAGAAAGGTAATTCAATGCAAACAGTGTAAACTTACTCTGTGGAAATACTCTCTCACTTTCTCTCTCTATCCCTACTTTTTCCTTCAAACTCCTGATTCCTGACTTAAGCTTCGGAGGGGGAACCACCACCCAAACCTCCAGGGTGGGTCCCTTCTTTGCAGGTTCGGGAGCAAAGCTCGGGTTCGGATCCACCAGATTCAGACATTGTTGCACAAGTCTCCAGTTGAAGAACATCTAGGGAAAATAGTTTACTTGCAGACAAGGAGACAAAACCTTTGGCGCCGTCTGTGGGGAGACGCAACGATGACTGATGATCAATCGTCCAATGTGGCTAGGAATCGAAGTTTTCAGATCAATGTCGAAGACACAGTAGATCATGAGAGACCACCTCAAGGAAGGGACAGACATCCGTCCATCATCAGTGTCCCTGGACAAAGCCAACAACTTGTCATTTAGGAGAATCTTGAACGTCCAGTGACTGCTGCCCATCTAGAGAACGTCCTGAATGACTTCCAGACTAAGATGGCAGCAGTCGTCCAGGAGCAGATCAAGAACAACATGTTGTTTTCCAAATTAACCCGGAGCCAGCAGCTAACAATCCAGTTCCTCTTAGGGGACGTTCCCAAGAGAATTGTCCAGGTCCAAGTTGCCTTTTCGTCAGGAACCCTCTAGGAGAACGGCCAGAGAAAAGCAGCCAGAAGGCAATGACCAGCGAAGGAAGATGGACTGGAACCTGGTGGTTAGGACCTAGGATAATGTTCGTCCAAATGGGCACCGAATGGAAACAGATGCCAGGGAATACCTAGAGGCAAAGAAAGCTACTGCATTACAACGGTCGGCCACAGGGTCTACACCGTACTTGAGAGACCCTCCTTTGAGGATACCATCCAGAACAGAAGGAAGAAGTTTGGGCCCTTCTCTTCTTCGTCCAAGAAAAGAGAAAATGGTGGTTCAGCCAATGGTTTATAGGCGTCCAGCCCCTGCAAACACTTCATCTAACCCTGTGTTGAAAGAACACCGAAAGGAGTTCATACCCATTGAGGGACAGCTGGGAGCTCTCCGGATCAACTGGCCTACCCCATTCTCGGCTAGGATCATGGAGGCGCCCCCCCTTCCCAAAGGTAAAACTCCCTACCATAGAGCCTTTTGATGAAACAACCGATCCAGATGATCACCTATCCGCTTACAAGCATCAGATGAATGTCCAAGGAGTAGATGATGCTACTTGGTGTAAGAACTTCCCGGCAACTCTGAAGGGAGTAGCTCAGAAGTGGTTTAACAATCTTCCCCCCAATTCAGTCAACAATTTAACGGAACTCAGTTTCTTATTTACTAGTCACTTTGTTGCCAATCGGCAAGACCAAAAAACAAGCATGCACTTGGGCAAGGTCGTCCAAGGACCAAAAGAATCTCTTAGAAGTTTTGTTAAGAGATTCAATCTAGAAGCCCTGCAAATTCAAGAACTCAATGCTGGTGTGGCCTTTGACGCCTTCATCAGGGGTTTGAGGCCAGGAAGTTTCAAGTTTGATCTTGTGAAGAAGAAAATCACCACTCTTGCCAAAGCCTTAAAAGAAGCCGAAGCATTTATACACGCCACTGAAGTATGTGCTGAGGCAAAACACCCCGAGTCCAAGAAGCCTGAAGAGGTAGCTCAACCAAAGAAGATCAACCCTAAAAAGGCTGAGACTTGGGCTATAACCTCCACAACTACTTCGTCCAGGAGACGCAAGAGGAAAGAATCTGAAACTTCAGCCAATCCCATTGAATTCAGCAAGGACCAATACTCCATCCTTATGGAGATAAAGGACCAATATGAGCTAAAGGCCCCGGCTGAAATGAAGACCCCTTACCGGAATAGGGACAAGAGTAAGTACTGCCATTTTCACAAAGACTGTGGTCATGAGACCAATGAATATAAACATATTAAGAGGGCATTGGAGGATCTAGCTCGAAAAGGAAAGATGAACTCATACTTACCCCAAGGTGGAAAGAAGTTTCAGAAGAGAGATGACCGTTAGAGCAAGAAGAAGGAAAGTGAAAGCACTGACGAGGATGTCGTCCTTGTTATCTCGGGAGGATTTGCTGCTGGAGGGCCAACCAACAAGGGGCATAAGAACTATCTTAGGGAGCTCGGCCAAGTTTTGTTAACGGACAAGATAAAAGTTGAGACCTTCCCCAAGGTAGTCGTCAGCGAGCAAGATCGGAAGAGGCTGAGAACCCCCCATGATGATCCCTTGGTGGTGGAGATGAAAATAGCTAACTTAACAGTAAGGAGGATTCTAATTGATACCGGAAGTTCCACGGACATCATTAGCGCCGACTGCCTATCTCGACTGAGGTTTGATGAGAAGAACTTGGCCCCCGTTCATCACCCAATCATTGGGTTCTGGATTCATCCTATGGGGACCGTCACGCTACCCGTCTGAGTTGGAGAGAAGGACTCCTTGCGATCTTTGTTCATCAAATTCTTGGTTGTTAGAGATTTGACGGCTTACAATGTCATTCTCAGACGACCAACTCTTAATCATGTTAAGGTTGTGATAGTAACTCACTTAATGCTTATGAAGTTTGAATATGACGATGGTCAAATTGGCTCCTTGTATGGAGATCAACAAGCGGCTAGGGAATGCTACCTAACTACTCTGAAGTCATCATCATGGAAGGCGGGCAAGCAAGACCAGACGAAGGTTGCTGGCGAAGGGAAGGCATCCGAGAATGTGAAGAATGACACTTGAAAGTCCTCAGACGCAGGGTGCTCCCTCAAGGAAAACGTCTGAAACCCTTCCCAGCAAGAAAAGGAAGTATGTGCCCGTCAAGGAAGAACTACCCTCGTCTGGAGAAGTGATGGCCATTATCCAGCCGAAGGAAGGAAGCATTGGACGCTCATGGTTGGTGGATCGTCCACTGTCAATGGATGTGGGGCAGGAATTATTTGTCAATCTCCAAAGGGAGATAAATTTGAATATGCGCTGAGGTTCCAATTCCAAGCGTCCAATAACGAAGCAGAATATGAAGCGCTTCTGGCTGGGATCAAGATGTGTAAAGCGGCTGGGGCTTTAGAGATTGAAGCCAAATCAGACTCTCTCTTAGTCGTCAGTCAAGTCAATGGAGATTTTGAATGCAATGAAGCGTCAATGAGAAAATATATATGTGCCTGATCAAGGATGAGATTGAGCCATTAAAACAATTTGTTCTCGACCAAGTACCAAGGTCAGAAAATCATTAAGCAGATCCTCTCTTAAAATTGGCCAGCTCAACTGAAGGTGATGCACCAAGAACAGTGTTTTGGGAGGTTAAACCAAAAAAGAGTATTGACCAAGAACAGGTTATGTTACTTAGCAGAGAGGCAGTTTGGATGGATCCTATAATAGAAGTTAAGAAGACGGGACGGCTGCCTTCAGATCCTATAGAGGCTAAGTACGTAAAAGCCCGAGACAAGTGGTTTGAATTGTGGGATGAAACCCTTTACAAGAAGTCATTCAATCGTCCTCTCCTCAAGTGTATCACCAGGGAAGACGAACAAGAAGTGCTGAAGGAACTCCATGAAGGAGCTTGTGCATCCCACATTGGGGGAAGAGCATTAGGGGAAAAGGCTCTAAGGACTGGGTATTACTGGCCTACCTTAAAGGAAGATGCTCTTGCCTATGCAAAGAAGTGCAACAGTTGTCAGAAACACGGAAATCTGCATCAGAAGCCGTCCAACTACTTAACTCCCATCTTGTTCCCACTTCCTTTTGCCAAATGGGGCATGGACATTTTGGGACCCTTCCCTGTAGCCGCTGGGCAAAAGAAGTTTGTAATCGTAGTTGTGGACTACTTCACTAAATGGATAGAGGCTGAAGCCATGCGGGGTATAACAACGAATGATGTCAAGGGCTTTATTTGGAAGAGCATAATAACTCGATTTGGCATGCCGCAGTCCATCGCCTTCGATAATGGTCCACAGTTTGAAATGCCTAAGCTGAAAGATTGTTGGCAGAAAGGGAAATCAAAGCCCACTTTGCTGCAGTCGCCCACCCACAAACCAATGGGCAAGTAGAGTCGTTCAACAAAATTCTATTGAACGGCATCAAGAAAAAGCTGGACAACGCCAAGGGCCTATGGGTGGAAGAATTACAGCTGGTGTTATGGTCCATCAGAACCACGGCTAAAAACTCTACAGGAGAGATACCCTTCATGTTGGTCTATGGTACTGAAGTTGTCTTGCCCATTGAGATTGAAGAACCCACCCTGAGAGTCATGATGTACACAGAGGAAGCCAATTGGGCTGCATTACGAACGGCCTTAGACCAAGTACCAGAGGTCAGGGGCAATGCGCTGCTAAGAATGTAACTGTACAAGCTGAGAATGGCTCGGAACTTTAACAAGAGAGTCGCTAGACGACCACTCAAGGTAGGGGATTTGGTTCTACGGAAAATGGAGGTTGTTGGACGAGCTAAGGAGTTGGGGAAGTTGACACCAAATTGGGAAGGACCCTATCTGATCGTCCAGGAAGTGCGAAGCGGAACATTTCGTCTCCAAGACATGGATGGGCGGCCAATACAGCGCACCTGGAACTCCGACACTTTGAAGAAGTACCACGTCTGACTGCCAAGAATGCTACAAGTAGTTTGTAATCTCAAACAAGTGTCATGGCACAAACAAGAGAAACAAGAATTGTATACATGTATCTTGACACTTGGTCAAGCAAAATTCATATAATACAATTTCTGCTTCCTCCTCATATACATTGTTCCTCTATTTTTTACTAAGTTGTTCACTTTGGGGCATTTTTACCACCAGTTAGTCTAGTGGTCTAAAAGTGACATTAACTTAGACAAAATTACAAAGAACAATAAAACGTCCAAAGTAAAAGATAGACAATGAACTTCAAAACAGGGAATACCCATTTCTCTGACGAACATCACTCCCTCAAAGAGACCGGCCAAAGTGTAGTAAACCTAAAGGGTGCATCACACATATGGCCAACCAATTGACAAAAATCTCTAGTAAGAGAAACATCAGGGTCTCTAAAAGGGAAGCTGCCCAGAAGTAAGCAAGCCTTAGTAAAGGACTCTTACTCTCAAATGCAAGGACAGCTAAGTAGTAAAGGCCCTAGTAAGGGTTAACTACTTCAAGACGAGCGTTGCTTCCTCAAGGAAGCCGACCAAACCATGGTTCGTCCATAAACAGCAATATATAAATTGCCTACAAATATCTAAGCTCTACCTAAACGAAAGAGCTCACGATGGCTCGACCAATGTTGGCTGCTCTCCTTCTTGGTGCAAAGCTCGTCCAGAATACAAGGATGAGCTAAGCCCAAGAAGGGGGGACACAACTAAAACCTTGGAACTTTTAGGACAAGTCAAGTTTGAGGGACGAGCCACAATTATACTTAGCTTCTTTGAGGAAAGTCTGGAGATCATCCAAAGACAAGGATGAGATTCACCCTTTCCTTAACTATGCTAGAAGGCTGTCCGAAAATCCGGACGAGCCACAATTTATACTTGGCTTCTTTGAGGGAAGTCTGAAAGATCGTCCAAAGGCAAGGATGAGATTCACCCTTTCCTTAACTAAGCTAGAAGGCCGTCCGAAAATCAGGACGAGCCACAATTATACATAGCTTCTTTGAGGAAAGTCTGGAGATCGTCCAAAGACAAGGATGAGATTCACCCTTTCCTTAACTAAGCTAGAAGGTCGTCCGAAAATCAGGACGAGCCACCATTTATACTTAGCTTCTTTGAGGAAAGTCTGAAGATCGTCCAAAGATAAGGACGAGACTCACCCTTTCCTTAACTAAGTTCCAAGAACGTCCAGAGATAAGGACGAGCCACATTTTTACTTCTTTAAGGAAAGATGAAAACCGTCCAAAGCAGGACGAAATTCACCCTTCCCTTAACCAAGCCTGAAGACCGTCCAAAAATAAGGACGACACTTACTCGAAAGCAGGACGAGCTTTATCTGTACTTGCATTAATGTACTAAACTACAACGGTAAATAAACCAAGAAACTTAGGTAAATAAGCCTAAATCTGGGCGCTTCATTCAGCACCAGTTCCTTGGTCGTCCTCAGGAGACTCTTCCTCGTCAGCCACCTCTTCATCTGAGTCCAAGAATTCAGGAGGCTCTGGAGCAGTAACCATCGCACGGTGGACGCACTCCTGAAATTCCAGACGCCGTACAAAGCTGGGGACTTCATGAGGTTCGGCCAGCATTTCAAAAGCCTTGACGGCCCAGTCTTTGGACGTCTCAATGACCTGCTGAAGGCCTTCCTTAGCGTCATTAAAGGCCTGGGCAGCATCCTTGGTCAGACGAGCATTCTTCGCCCTTAGAAGAATATTTTCCTTCCTCAGTTGAACAGCGACCAAGAGAGCGGTATCTCTCTCACCTTTCAACTCGGTTGAGACGGTGTCCAAGGCCAATTTCAATTGGTCTTATTCCTTGTACAACTTATTGATGGCGACAAGTAGTTTTTTGTTGCTGGCATCCAGCTCGGCTGACCTCTTCTCCCAGGCCTCCCTTGACTGACGATGGAGAGTCTCCGCTAATTGAATGTCGTGCATGGCCTTGTCTCCAGCCGTCGTAGCTTGATGGATGAGTTGCTTATTTTCTTTCCTAAGCTCCCTCGCCCATTCCTCAGTTAAAATATTGCGAGCCAGAAGCTGGAACAACGGAGATCAAGCAAGTCAGTAGACGAGTAGTAAAAAAAGGAAAATTATACGAGTAAAAAAACAATAGCGGCAACAAACTTTACCTCGGCAGCAAGTTGTGACATGTAACCTACATGCCCAGCTGATGCTCCCCTTAGGCCCTTTATGTAGGATTCAGGGTAGCACTTAAACAGCTCCTGCTTAAGTCGTTCACGTTCAGCCTTTGGCATCTTGGCAAAGGTAGCAGAAGCCTCCTCGTCTTAATCCACAGTGGGAGCAGTCGAGGCAGAAGCAGGGCCTTTGCTCTTATCTGAAAGAGGGGGGGAGTCAGTTCTCTTGATAGGAATGATCACTGCTTTTCTGTTGGACGGACTCATTGAACGTCCACCGACCCGCAGCGTCCTACATATGTTAGGATAATACGACTTACCCGAAGATAGAGACGCCGCTCTAATAGATAGCGGCATCTGGGAGACCAGCTTGGCAACCGTGCCGCTGAAGGCTGGTTTGTCTTCAGTAGCCGTTTCTGGCTCAGGAACCACCAATGCCAAAGCAGAGTCTGGCCGGACCTCAGATTTATCAATCGTGTCCGACTGATCAACAGGAACCGAGTCCAGCTTTTTCTCTTCTGCAGCCGAGGCATTGGTGGACGACTCCTCCTTTAAGACCTTGTCCTTCGGAGGACGGATAGTCTTCCCCTCGGCCTCTTTACCGGCTGGAGTGGTCTTCTCCGCTTTCTTTTTTGCAAAGCCCTTAGGCTTTTTGGCCGGCTGCTGATCCCCAGCCGCTGCTGGTCTCTTCTTAGATGAAGAAGATCTTCCCGACGGGGCTTTGTTAGTTTGGGCACTTTTCTGCAAAAATCTACAAGTCAGGAAAAGGATCGTCCAAAGAACGAATAGCTACAAGAGATTATTGAGCCCCAGACGAGGGTTGATCGTCCAAAGCTTCCTTCATACTTCAGACGAGGATGGTTCAAAGAAGGAAGTCATCCAAGCATGGACGCCTACCTTCCTCGACTAACCCTCGTCCAAGATAAAGCCATCACCTTGGGCGGACCAGCCAGGTCCCCGTCCAAGGCCCTTACAAAACTCAGACGAGGATGGTTCAAAGAAGAAAGCCGTCCAAGCATGGACGCCTTCCTTCCTCGACTAACCCTCGTCCAAGATAAAGCCATCACCTTGGGCGGACCAGCCAGGTCCCCATCCAAGGCCCTTACAAAACTCAGACGAGGATGGTTCGAAGAAGGTAGTCGTCCAAGCATGGACTCCTTCCTTCCTCGAGTAACACTCGTCCAAGATCAAGCATTTACCTTGGGCGGACCAGCAAGGCCCCCGTCCAAGGCCATTATAAAACGCAGACGAGGATGGTTCGGAAAAGGAAGCCGTCCAAGCGTGGACGCCTTCCTTCATCGACTGACCCTCGTCCAAGATCTTTCAAGGCGTTAATTCTTTCAAGACGAGGAAGTTTCATTGAAGGAAGCCGTCCAGTTATGGACGCCTTCTTTCCTCGAGCTACCCTCGCCCAAAAAAAAAAAAAAAAAAAAATATATATATATATATATATATATATATATATATATATATATATATATATATATATATATATTACCAGAGTTTCAGCCCTCTTCTCTGCGCTGGACTTGGCATACTCCTTCCACAAGTTATCAGTGAACTTGGACATGCTGATGTCTCCCGTCCAAGATCTTTTGAGGAGTGCTCTGGGTGTATCTACAAAAAAGAAACAAAGGGTTAGTCAAACACACATTTTTTGGACGGGGCATTTTACTTGGGAGTTCCAATGATATACCTCTATCCTCGGCCAACCGCAAGCCAACGGCGACCAAGAAGTTATCATCATAAAACATCTCTTTAATGGGAATCCAGTTAGCTGGCCCTTTAAAGGATGTGTGATCTGATCTGGAATACTCTTTTATTCTAAAGTATTACACCACCTCCTCGTCAAACTTTTCCTCTAAATCCAGAAAGGATTTCCCTCGCCCAGTGTTCGTAACGGCCCGGCTATAAAAACGATAGCCCTTAGTGACGTACTCGTTGGCCGCCCGAAGGAAGATGAAGTCGACTTTCCAGTCGTGCATCTTCGAAGGTTTGCCCCAAGCAGTAAGAAAACCAGGGCGGTTGCAAATGCTGAGCCACGCTTCATCCACTGTCCCTGGAATTTTGGACGCATAGTGTATCTGGGTAAATGCCGGAAGGGAAAGGGACAGGCCTCGTAGCTCTCAGACGGCTATGAATGTCAAAATATTGTACCAGGCATTGGGCGGCAACTGATTATGGCCGATGTTGTAATGCTTAAGCACTTGTTCTACAAAGTCATGAAGGGGAAACCTCAACCCCGCATCCAAGGCTAGATTGTAGACGGCGAAGTCATTCTTGGGAGCACTCAGAATCGTAGCCTCTTTATTAGGTATGACGAAGGAGAAGCCCGCCATGGGCATATAGGTGGACAGGTTGCTAGGATCTGGTCCTAGTTTTTCAAACCACTTACGATTGGCTAGTATAAAGGCCGGGTCAGAAAGGGGACCTAAGCGTCTCCTAATTTTAGACGAAGTGGTGGAGGGTTCGTCCGACTCATTAGCAGTGCCAAAACCACTCTCGTTCTTCTCGTCGCCGGCTTCCTCCATCTCGATGTCTCTGCCAGACGGACTAGGCTCAGGATTATTCTTCGTCTCATCTTGATTTATTTCAAGATTTTCACTAACACCGTTATCAGGGGAGGAAGGCTCGGCCAAAGGTTGAGCACTTTGGGTCTCCCTCGTCTCATCTGGAACTCGTCCAGTAGATTCCTCCATCTCAGAGCTATAGGACGGGAGAATTATTCTTCGTCTTAGATGGGTCGTCTGCTTGACGCGCGCCAGATTACCCTGCACAGGTAAAGACTGGGTCGTCTGACTTTGCCGGCCAAAACCATAAAAAAATATATACTCGGCCAGAATAGGCCCAACTCTAGAATGAGCCGAAGGAGAAGTACTATCGGTTCTAGGGTCAAGACCAACTCTTGGGCGGCCAGGATTATTTGACGAAGAAGAGGAATCCATTTTATTGATTTTCTAAGAAAGAATAAAGAATAATGAAAAACAAATAGAAAAAAAAAAGGAAGAAAAGATACCTGACGAAACGCTTGGACGGTTCGGTGAAGAAAACGGAAACTAGACGATCTCTCTCTCTCTCTAGAACAAGAAATGAAGAGCCTCTATCTCTAGAAAATTTCTCTCCATGTGTGAAATGATTTAATGAAGGCAAATTAAGCATATATATAGGGAGGTGAAAAACCTGCTGAGCAGGTTAAAAGTTGACCGATAATGAGTAAAACGGTCAAATGTGACCGGTAAGCCCCAAACAATGGCTCGTCTTTGCCTCTTTTTAATTTAAGGTGACTTACTCGGGTAAAAGGGCCTTAACCGTCGTATGGGCCAACAGTAAAAACCCTTTTAGGGGCAAATGTTGTAGCCTTAACAATCGACGACTCTGCTTGAGACACATGGCTCCATCTGGACCGTACACGTGTCCCACCAGAAGAAATACAGAAAGATGGTTTAACCATTGGGTCTTGCTCAGATGGGAGAAAAAGGCTCACTTTCTGGCCCGAAGGTTAGTCAGAGCCCAAATCCCTAAAATGGCTGCTGGTGATTGGCTGATGATCCATCTCCAACCATAGCCTGCCAAGTGTCGTGATTTGATTACCTAGCCAATCAGGTGCCTTTATTCTACGGTACCATGAAAAGGTAGCAGTCATATCACAACCACTATAAATACCCCAGAAATCAGTAGAAAGGTAATTCAATGCAAACAATGTAAGCTTACTCTGTGGAAATACTCTCTCACTTGCTCTCTCTATCTCTACTTTTTCCTTCAAACTCCTGATTCCTGACTTAAGCTTCGGAGGGGGAACCACCACCCAAACCTCCAAGGTGGGTCCCTTTTTTGCAGGTTCGGGAGCAAAGCTCAGGTTCGGATCCACCAGATTCAAACATTGTTGCACAAGTCTCCAATTGAAGAACATCTAAGGAAAATAGTTTACTTGCCAGACAAGGAGACAAAACAGCTTGCATGGCACATAGTTAGTTTTTAGAATAATCATAACTTATATTTTATGTTTTTCTTTTTATTCAGCAATATTAATAAACACAAAGTTTATTTTTTATTTAGACCGAAGTGAGCCTAAATATGTCGCAAAAATATGTTGTCGTATTATTTTTTTAGCATCGTAACGAATGCCGGAAGAACTATCGAACCAGCAGCACTGCAGGGTAGTGCACTAGACGCATAGAGGTGCGCCTGGCGCACTACGCTACGCTAGGCGCAGCTTACGTGCATCTGGCGCGAATGACTATTTTAACATTTTGTGATTATTTTGTTTTAGACTCGTATGGGCCGAAGGAGGTTTTGATTAATGAAGGGGCCAAACCTTGTACAAGGTTGCCTACGTATCCAAATAGGAATCAGGCCGCACGTAGTTCATGCTAAAGAATTGGATTACTTTTACCAGTCAGTGAATTGGTTGTGTTTTACACATAGAATTTCTTGAGTTGATCAAGATTAGTTAGATTATGAAATTCAGTGTCGTCCATGTCAATAAATTGAGTTGCTCCTCCAGAGAGGATTGTCTTGACGATATATGCATCGGCCCAAGTAGGTCTAAATTTACCACGAGGATCCAACACATTTGTCCTTAATGCCTTGAGCACTAAGTCACCCTCTTTAATGTTTCGGGGTTTGACCTTCATACTGAAAGATCGTGCGATACGATTTTGATAAACTTGCACATGATGCAAAGTGGCTAATCGTCGTTCGTCGATCAATATGAGCACTTCGAATCTAGCTTTGACCCAGTCAGCCTCGGGGATTTGACTTTCCAGGATAATGCGTAAGGATGGTATTTCTAACTCAATAGGTTGGACAACCTCTACTCCATAGACAAGGGAATAAGGTGTAGCATCGGTAGACGTTCGAATAGAAGTGTGGTATCCCCATAGGGCAAAGTGTAGTTTATCTGGTCAATCTTTATAATTTTCAGTCATTTTTTAGATAATGACTTTAATATTTTTTATTGGCGGCCTCTACAGCACCATTAGCTTGGGGTCGATATGGGGAGGACCGATGGTGTTTGATACTATATTTTGCAAGGACTTGCTCACATTCAGCTTGGAAGTGGGTATATTGGTCACTTATGATTTCATGGGGAACCCCATAACGACAAATGATGGGTCTTATCTAAGAAGGCAGCTACATGTTTGTGTAATAGCCCTATTTTTAAGAGCGTTTATTTAAAAGCTAATTATAATTATTAAGTTACTTATGTTTCAGATACTCTTATTTTATTTGAGTTGGAGTATGAATTATAGTGTTGTGATTGTAATGTATTTATTTAATTAATTTTATGAGGTTATTATTATTATTCTATATTTTGGGTTTTGTGTGCAATTAGTTGAGCGGTATTTGGCAAATTAGAAAACCAAAGTCGGTTCTATTTCTTTTGGCTTGTCGATTTTCGTTTAGAACCATCAAACCCCCCTTTGTTATTTTTGTAGGTCAATGAAACAAAACCCCACCCTTACCTAGCTATTTCCCTCTTGTCATTTCTCAAACACCAAAAGAAAAACCCCAACTCCCGTGAAACGCTTTCTTCTCCCTGCACCTCATGGCGGTCCTCGTGTATGGTAATCATACGTTATTCGAGGAGATGGGATTCCAGTTCATCCTCGTGGCGGTCGGCAAATGGAGACATAGGAGTATATTGAGGGCTCCCAGCCGGCCGAAAATCCGAGGAGTGGAGGGAGAGAGATCCGCCATCGACGGGCTGCGGCCCCCTGGGGCTGATGACCTCTACTGATTTACTCTTTCTGACCTCATCCCGGGCGTCCTTTTCCCGGTCGGCCTTCTCCCTATCGGCTTTAGCTCTCGCGAGCGCCTTCTCGGTCTGAGCGACCTTGTCAGCCGACCGCTCTTTCCTCTTTCTGGACTTGGGCTTGGCGGGGATCCTGAAATAAAGGAAAACTCTGTGAATTGTTTACAAAAGATACCGCTCGGCTAAATAAAGAAGGGATCCTCACCTTGGGAGGGGCAGGGACCTTCATAGTTTTTGCAGCAATCTCGGCCTTCAACCGAGCGGCCCTCATCGCCGCAATGTTTAATTTGTCAGCCATGGTCGGATCCACCTCGTCTATATACGCTCGGGCAGGTTCTGCAAAACAAAGAAAAAGCAAGTGTTAGTCAAAACGAAAAATAAGGGCATCATCCTAAGCCATCCCCTCGGCAAAATTACCCTTCGGGAAGGTTGAGCTCAGGCCCATGGCCGATAGGAAATGCTCGTCACTAAAGAGATGACTGTCGGGCAACCACTGGCCAGGGACGAACACCTCTCCCCCGTCCACGATCCTCGACTCGGTCTGCATATAGCAGGCCGCAGCCCCCTCTTCGTCGTCGAGCTCGCCTACTCGGAAATTTAAAGCAACAATGGGCTCTGCTGGGGGAGGGACTAGCGGAATTCCCCAATCTCCACCGAAGTAAACAAAGGCGAACTCCCTGCGAAATCCCTTCTGGGACCTAGGAAGATTGAGAACGGTCCGGTACCCCGGTCGGACCTGGAAACTCCACCAAGCGGGCCCGTTGGAGGCAGCCATGACCTCCACCAGTCGGTACATGTGCCTCCACAACTTGATGGTCGGCCGGACGCGTATCAGGTCGCAGATGACCTGAAAGGCGTTGATCCCTCCCCACGAGTTCGGCGAGACTTGGCAAATCGCCAAGTTGTAGGCATTCAGCAGCTCCTTGACGAAAGGGGTCAGCGGGAATCGAAGCCCCATCTCCATAGATTTGTAGTAAACAGCGATGCATCCGGGCGGAGGAGACAGGACTGTATGATGGGCCTCCGGTCGGACCAGGTAATAAGGATCTTTTATTTGGAACCTGGTCGCCGTCCCCCGAAGGTCCTCAGTCAGAGATTTAATTACGCCGGGTTCGGGGAAGAAAGTCCCTGGACCTCCTTTCGGATCCAGGTCGGGATACTGTAATTCTCGGCCCGAAGTGGACGCTTCTCCTGCTCCCCTCGGCATGGCCACCCGCACTACATCACGAGACAAATATTTGTCTAAGTAACTTCTGGAGGGGGGATAGGCCAGTGACACTTCCCATGGATAGGGAATGATACCCTCGGCCTCCTCCTCCACCGAAGACGAGGGGCTCGGCAGAGCAACCGCGTCGGGCACAGCCGAGGGGTCGGGGCAATTTATTACAGCCGACACCAGCGTTATTCCCATCCCCCTCACCTCCTCGGATAATTTATAGGGAGGTGAGGCCGGAGGTGTCGACGACTCGGACGAATCTCCCATTATTTATGGACAAGGGAGTCGGCCGAGGTTATTCAAAGGAAAAGAAAGAAAACTTAAGAAAAACGAAAAGCGTACCTGGTCGGACGAAGAAGCTGGAGGAAGAGCTGTGAAGAGTTGAGAGAATTTGGAGATTTTTGAGAGAGAGAATGAAGAAATGAGCAAATAACCCTGAAATTCTCTCCCCTCTCATACATATATAGGGGTGCCTTGGGGGATGTGCAACGCAAACCCCCCCGCGTCGCTCTAATGGGCTTCCAATAGAGGCCCAATTGGACCCCTTCAGTCCATTCCAAAGGGAGTCCAGCCAAATTAAGAAAAGCGGCCTAAGCCCGAGGAATTTGAAACGTCAGAACTCCATGAAGCGCACCTCCAACTCGGCTTGCATTAAGGGTCCCAACATCCCCGGTATCAATAGTTGACATGTGGCATGACAAGGGGGACGCACCTACTCGGACCAGCTTGGGGCTCATTAGCCCCTCACCCGAATGGCTCAGCACCCCATTCGGCCAACAGGAGCTCCCCTCCTTTGCCGAATCGCTTCTATACTTGGTCAAATATGGCCAAGTATCAGCTAGCACCCATTCGGACCGACTTGGGGCTCATTAGCCCCTCACCCGAATGGCTCAGCACCCCATTCGGCCAACAGGAGCTCCCCTCCTTTGCCGAATCGCTTCTATACTTGGTCAAATATGGCCAAGTATCAGCTAGCACCCATTCGGACCAGCTTGGGGCTCATTAGCCCCTCACCCGAATGGCTCAGCACCCCATTCGGCCAACAGGAGCTCCCCTCCTTTGCCGAATCGCTTCTATACTTGGTCAAATATGGCCAAGTATCAGCTAGCACCCATTCGGACCGGCTTGGGGCTCATTAGCCCCTCACCCGGCTCGGCCAAGACCCCATTCGGCCAACAGGAGCTCCCCTCCTTTGCCGAATCGCTTCTATACTTGGTCAAATATGGCCAAGTATCAGCTAGCACCCATTCGGACCAGCTTGGGGGCTCATTAGCCCCTCATCCGAATGGCTTCAAGACCCCATTCGCCTACGGGAGCTCCCCTCCTTTGCCGAGTCGCTTCAGTACTTGGTCAAATATGGCCAAGTATCGCCTAGCACCCATTCGGACCAGCTTGGGGCTCATTAGCCCCTCATCCGAATGGCTCAGCACCCCATTCGGCCTACAGGAGCTCCCCTCCTTTGCCGAGTCGCTTCCATACTTGGTCAAATATGGCCAAGTATCAACTGGCCCCTCACCCAATGAGAAGGGACCGGGTCGGCGTTCTTCCTTCTATGAAAATTGACTTGGCCGGACCTCCCCGGTTGCCCACCAGAGATGACCGGGTCGGCACTCTCCCTTCACCAGGGAGTGACCCGGTCGGCCACTCCTCATCTAGCAAGGGATGACCGGGTCAGCACTCCCCCTTCACCCGGGAGTGACCCGGTCGGTCACTCTTCATGTGGCATGAGGTGACCGGGTCGGCATTCTCCCTTCACCAGGGAGTGACCCGGTCGGCCACTCTTCATGCAGCATGAGGAGATCGGGTCGGCATTCTCCCTTCACCATGGAGTGACCCGGTCGGCCACTCCTCGTCTAGCAGGGGATGACCGGGTCGGCACTCTCCCTTCACCAGGGAGTGACCCGGTCGGCCATTTGTCATTCGGCAAGGGATGGCCTGGTCGGCACTCTCCCTTCACCAGGGAGTGACCCGGTCGGCCACTCTTCATGCAGCATGAGGAGACAGGGTCGGCATTCTCCCTTCACCAGGGAGTGACCCGGTCGGCCATTTGTCATTTGGTAAGGGATGGCCTGGTCGGCACTCTCCCTTCACCGGGGAGTGACCCGGTCGGCCACTCTACGTGTAGCATGAGGAGACCGGGTCGGCACTCTCCCTTCACCAGGGAGTGACCCGGTCGGCCACTCCCCATTCGGCAGGAGATGACCGGGTCGGCATTCTCCTGCCACCAGGGAGTGACCTAGACGGCCTCTTCCCCTTTACCAGGAGGAGACTGGGTCGGCATTTTTTATTCAACAGGAAGGGAACCCGGTCGCCAACCAGTCAGAAACAAGACGGCTGTGTATTCCGCCACAGACAGGCATCCCACCAGTCGGATTCCCGTGATCCCCCATCTATGGCGTGGGGCTAATTGTTTGGGCTTAATTGATCAGCAGCCCAATAAGGATCCTAAAAGCCTCTTAGAGCATGGGACAGGTGGCAGCAGTGGGTCCCACCTGTAAGTTGACCTAGTTACCAGTGTTTTGGGAGATCTCTAAGAAGGATGGAATAACCATTGCCTAAAAAGGGTAGAATGCCCTAAAGGCCCATCTGAACAATGTTACTTGTTTGGGAAATCACCAACACTATAAAAGCCAACTGCTTCATCAATGAACAGGTATTGAATTCTCACCTAGCAAACCAGAGCATCTCTCTCTAGACTTTATCTCTCTACCTCTATCTCAACTGACTTGAGCGTCGGAGGGGCGATCCCGGAATCACCCCCGGGGTAGTCTAACGTTATTTTGCAGGATTAAGGTGAACGGACATCGGAGCTCAGGCGAACGCTCTTGGGGCCCACATCAAACCTCACAACATATCATAATCCTTAATTTCTTGACAGAAACAGAGTATTAGTTTAATTGAGAGGAGTTGTGGTGGTTTATTGTTAATGGGTTGTTGAATTGTTTCAGGGTGTTGTGTTGCTGTTAGTAATACCACTATTGTTATTCTCAAAAGGAGGAATGTTTTTATAATTTCTTATTTGTGTGATTAAGTTTGCTAGCTAAGTTTGGTTGATATAGTTCAGTGAATCAGAATTATGTTATTAGTCAAATGATTGATGATAATGTTATTTCGAGGCAATCTAGTTAGAGGGCAGTGAATGAATGTTAGTTGGGTTAGTATAGTAGGTTGTATTAAGAAAGGTTAATTAGATTAGTTTCCCATGTAGTGAGGAGCTTATTAATTATTGCTATTGTTGTGAGGTAAATTATTGGAGGATGATTATGGAGTTGAGTCTCATTTGGAGATCAAGATTAATGAAGAAGATTGTGTTGTTGGAATTTGAATTGCGTTTCAGGTAACTTTTATGTTCAGTAAAATCATTTAATCATGCCCTTCTGTGTGTGGATTTCTCTGTTCTGTTTTTGATACTTAAGTTCGTACTATGGCCATAATTATGAATGTTGATTGTGGAAACGTTATTGGATAATATGAATACGCAATTGTTTTGCTGGCTTTGTTTATGAACTGAAAATAGAAAGTGGGCAAGGTATGGGAGGAGGATGGTTACTCTTTTGACCTGATATGGTCGGCTACGCTCCATAACGAACCTTGGGGGTAGTATTGATGCGCTCCATAACAAACCTTGGGGGTAGTATTGATGCGCTCCATAACGAACCTTGGAGGCGACGTTTGTCCAAATTCTGTACTTGCCACTGATTTGTTTAAGAGAATGAGCTATGCCAGCGTTATAATGGAAATAAATGATTTGAAATAAAAGCTATTTTTAAAGGGCTGAAGTAAAGGTTACGAGTTTTTCACTCATTTTGGAATTTTGTTTGTTTGTATTTCGTCCCTGAATTTGCAAGTTTGGTGTTGCAAGCTCGAGATTAGAAGTGGAGCGAGATTTTAATGTCGTCGTAGATTATAGATTGTGTTTGTATTTTAGATAGCTGATTTGAAATTAGTTATTGATATTTCATTGTGTATAATTTTTGGGAATTTAGTCGAGTTATTGGTGTAATTAAGGTTGTTTTTCCGCTGCGATTTTATTTAATTGAGAGTTACTTCTAGTATGTGGTTGTTGAGTGTGTTTCATTAGCAGCTCGGAAGAGCGAGCTGTTACAGTTTGGCTGTCAATTTGGCATAGGATGCAACTTCTACCCACTTGGTGAAGTAGTCTATGGCTACCAGGATGAATTCATGCCCCCCAGTACCAGGTGGTATTATTTTACCAATAATGTGGATACCCCAAGTTGAGAATGGCCAACGTGAGGTGTAGGTGTATAATAGTGAGCGTGGGACATGTTGTAGGTTAGCACATAATTGGCATTTTGGACAGTTCTTAGCATAGAGGTAACAGTCTTTCTCCATTGTAGTTCAGTAGTAGCCTAAGCGAATGATTTTTTGGGTTAACATGCGTCCGTTCATGTGCGTGCCACAGATTCCATTATGGACTTGATCTATAACTGTTGTGGTGTCTGGTTTATCGATACAGAGCAGGTGCACGCCTTGTGGTGTTCTTTTGTACAGTGTCCTGTTATATTCGACATATTGGGAGGCCAAGAGCCTTAAGGCACGATGGGCTCTTGTTGAAGCTCCGGGTGGATATTCTTTTTTAGTTAGGTAGTTTAGGATGTCAGTAAACTAGGGTTCAGAAGAAGTGTTATCTGGCTCGGTGTCTAAGGTATGAATATAAGCAGGCTCTTGCCGTCTCTCAATGACAAGGGGCATTTCTGGCATGGTGCGAGGAATCCTAATCATAAAGGCTAAACGAGCCAAAGCATCAGCAAATTGGTTTTCTTCTCGAGGAAGGTATGTGTATTGTATTTCAGGTATTTGTTCAGCGACGGCTTCTAGATAGGCTTGGTATTGGAAGAGGCTTTCATTTCTGACTTTCCATCTTTTCGAGATTTGGTTGATGATCAAAGATGAATCACCATATACCCTTAGTTTCTTAATGTCGAGGGATATTGGGGCCTGAAGCCCTATGATACATGCTTCATACTCGGCCGTGTTGTTAGTAACGTCAAAGTCGAGTTTAACAGAGAGAGAAGTGTGTTCGCCATCAGGTGATACCAGGAGTACCCCAACGCCACATCCCTTTTGGTTGGAAGCACCATCAAAGTATAGTGCCCAACTTTCATCCTCCGTCATGAGAAGGTCTTCATCAGGAAACTCATACTCCTCGCGAGATTCATCTACAAGGAAATCTGAAACGGCGTTGCCTTTGATAGATTTGTGAGGGATAAATTTTAAGTCAAATTCGGCCAACATTACTACCCAGCGGGAGAGTCTACTATTAAGGGCTGGCTTTTCGAATAAGAACTTGAGAGGATCTAGTTGTGACACTATATGAATCGTGTGAGTAAGCATATAATGCTTGAGCTTCTTAGTGGCCCAGACTAGTGCGAGACTAAGCTTTTCTATGGGAGTGTAATGGGATTCATAGTCCAAGAACTTTTTGCTAAGGTAGTAAATGGCGCACTCTTTCCCATCAACCTCTTGTGATAGTATAGCCCCAACTAGGGTTGTGCAAAAACCCAGGGTCGGACCGGAATCTGGACCCGATCATACCGGAATTTGGACCGGATCGAAGATTCCGGTCCGGTCCTCGGTCCACAAAAAATCCCGATTTCGGGTTTCCGGTCCGGTCCGGACCGGTTGGACCGGAATTTCTATTATTCCAGAAAAAAAATTATATGTTAAAAAAAGTTTAAAAAGGTAGAAAGTTATAAAGTTAAAAACCTACTATTTATTACTTTAGGATTATTGTTATTAAAATTACTTCCTCAGTGTTTTTTTTAGTTACAACACTTTCCTAAAAGGGAAATAATTAATTAGTTGCAAAATTTTGTACTTTTGCTTTTCCTTTCTCTCTATCTCTCTCCAATCACATGGGGCCCTCTCTTTTTTTCCTCTCTACCTCTCTCCTACCCAAATTTTGCATTGGAGTTGATAAAAAAAAGTGTTGCAACTAAAAAAAAAGGAGGAAGTATTATTTTTTAATGTATCTAATTTATAAATATATATAAATAAAATGAAAAAAAGATTTTTTTTTTAAAAAAAAAAAATTGATTCCGGTCCAACAGGTCCAAAACCGGACCGGACCGGAATAATTCCGGTCCAGACCGAACCGGACCGGTGTTTTCCCAGTTCCGATTCCGGTCCAAGAAAATCCAAGATTTCGGTCCTGCCGGTTCCGGTCCGGTCCTGGACCGGTGCACACCCCTAGCCCCAGCTGCGGTCTTAGTCACAGTCAAATAAAGTCTTAAAGGTATGTTAGGCAAGGCAGGTGCTAAGAGAGGTGGATTGGATAAGTATTCTTTGATTTTGTCAAAGGCTTTTTGGCAATCCTCATCCCATTCGGCAGCGACACTCTTTTTAAGCATTTTAAAGATGGGCTCACACACCATGGTCAGTTTAGAGATGAACCTACTAATGTATTGGATTTTACCTAAGAACCCCCTTATCTGCTTTTCATTTTTAGGTGGAGGCATGGTTATGATAGCTTTTATTTTAGTGGGGTCAATTTCAATCCCTCTAGAACTGATGACATAACCTAGGAGCTTCCCAGAAGTGACCCCGAAGGCACATTTTTGTGGATTAAGTCTCATGTTATATTTTCGAAGTCTCATGAAGAATTTCTCAAGGGCGGTGTGGTGTCCCTCTCTATCATTTGACTTAACTATCATGTCATCTACGTAGACTTCTACCTCTTTATGCATCATGTCATGGAGAAGGGTTGTCGCAGTTCTTCGGTAGGTGGCCCCAGCGTTTTTAACCCGAAGGGCATAATAGTATAGCAAAAGGTCCCCCACGGTGTGATGAAGGTGGTCTTTTCCATATCTTCCTCGGCCATTTTTACCTGATTATATCCCGCATACCCGTCCATAAAGGACAGATGGGCATGATTGGCAGTGTGGTTTACTAGAACGTCTATGTGAGGTAAGGGGAAGCCGTCTTTGGGACTCGCTTTGTTGAGGTCTCTATAGTCGACGCACATTCTAACCCTCCCATCCTTTTTGGGTACAGGCACAACGTTGGCTATCCAGTCAGGATAGTTAGCTACTTTAATAAAACCTGCATTAAGTTGTTTTGTAACTTCTTCCTTGATTTTTAGAGCTACGTTCAGTTTCATTCTGCGCAACTTTTGTTTGACAAGTTTCATCCCTTTGATTAGGGTAATGGTATGCTGAGCGATTTCACGATCAATGTCTGGCATGTCCTGGTAGGACCATGCGAATACGTCGATATATTCAATTAACGTTTTGATTAATTAAGCGCGTTCGCATTTGTTTAAAGTTAATCCAATTCTTACCTCCTTTGGTTCATTATCATCTGAAAGATTAATTTTTTCTGTTTCTTCGATGATTGGAGTCTTATTTTCATGTTCTTCCACTGCTTTAATTATTTCTTTTTCAGATTCATTGTTGCAATCGGAAGGAGAAGGAAAAGAAGAAGTAGAGATATTGCACAAGTCATAAGCAAATGAGTTCATATTATTAAAATCAGAAATCATAGAGTTGAACAATGACTCGGCAGAAAGCAAAGACTCTACTTAGACACTAGGATTAATAGACTCAGACATAGTCCCAACCGAGACGCTGGACTCAACAGACTCGGACTCAGACTCGGATGACTCGGGTTCTTCAAACATCGGTCCTTCCCCGGTGGTGAAGATCATCTTCTTCCATCTGGCGTAGTCAGCTTGATAGTCTTCCTCCATCCTTGCATGGTGCCACTTGCAGGAGTGATTAGCATAGCAGGGTCGAAGACTGGATGTGAGCAATGTTGTTTGGGCATTTGACTCATTCTTGACCGAATAGAAGTCCCAATGCCTTGTAGTCTAAACAGTCTTCAATGAACTGTTTAAATTTGGGATCAGGAATCCCTTCTTCCAGAAAGTGACAGTCCATAACACACCGTAATTTTCACCCTTTATTTTCGGTGTTAGTTTATTTTAAAATGATATTTTTTTCGTAAATATAAATAATTTATTATTTAAATTATTTTGGAATGTGTTGTGAAAATGTGTATATATATTTATATATTGTGATATATTTATATATATTTATTTTAAGCTGTTAGTTAATTATTTTAAAGGTTATATTAGTTTCGTTATTTATTTAGGCGTTTAGGATGCAGTGTTGTCGCGTAGCGTTTTGTAACGTTGATGGACCGACTTGGGTGATGAAATGTTGCACCACGTGTGGCGTATCATGCTGGCCGAAAATCAGCAATTATGGAGTGGTGGATGAAGAGTTTTGGTGCTTATTAAGCTAACCTTTGAATATCTTGTAACCGCTCATTTAATTCTCCATTAATCCACCTTCATAATCACCCTTTAAACCATTGCTTAATGAGGTTATTAATCAGGTTTTTGCTGCAATCTAACCCCCCTTTTTTCGCCCAACTCTTAGAGAGGAAGAGAAAGAGTTATTCTCTCTTCTCCGATTTTCGTCCATTTTTGCACACCTATTTTGTTTGCATCTGATGTGTCCAAGTTATCCGCCAATCTTAGGCGGATTTCGGGTCGTTTTTGGTGTCGGTTCGAGCTTAGTTTTGGGAGTTAGGAGAGTTTTGATGTTAGGAAGTGTTGTCGGAGGATGTTGTGTTTTGAGGAGTCTAGGGAGTGGTTTGCATGGTGGCGTAATCGAGGGCCGATCTTGGTCCCCCGATCATTTTTTGTGCCCCGGGGTCCTTGTCCTTGGTTCCTTTATGGCGCATCTTCCGAGGCTTCCGAGCTTTGTTCGAGTTCCGAGTCCGAGTTTCGATTCCGAGTTCCGAGGTCCGTGGTTCAAGCCGAGGATCGTCTTCATTATGGTTCTGGAGCTTCATGGTTTCCTCAAAAGCCAAGTTCTCATCTTTTTCATCTTTCATGCTCTGTTTTGGAGGTCTGGTGGCAGACTCAACGTCGCGACCCGCGATCAGTGTCGCGAGTCGCGACCTGCCCATTCTCGCGAGTCGCGAGGGTTGTCGCGAGTCGCGACCCCTGTGCCGGCTGCTACTTTTATTTTCTTTTCCTCGCTTGGAGGAGGGATAATTAGGTTTTTTAGTTTTAGTTTTTAGAGAGAGAAAAAAAGGAGATAGATTTCTTTCTAGGGTTTCTCCCTCTCTTCTTTTGGAGAATTGTAATGAATCCTATGGCTTGGCTAGCTTAAACTTCTATCTTGGATTTGGTTGTTGAAGCTCTAATCTACTTGTGAGAAGTTCTTATCCTCTACTTTCTCTATGATCATTGTGATGCTTCTTGTATTTAAATTCATGATGTTTGCATAATCTTTGCTAGGAACGTTACTAGTATTGTTGTGTGATTCATCTAATGCTAATTCTAGGTGCATAATCGGATTGTTGTGTTCCTAGATCCATGTAGCATACTAGGTGTTTGATTAAATGCTGATCATTAATCTTTCGCACTTAGAGAAGCATTGCTTGTTATTTGAATGTTATTGCTTTGATAACATTAGTAATCCTATCGTGTTCCTCGAACTTAATGCTACTTTGCTTTGGACTTAAGTGCGATTCATTTGAGTTAAGGCATAGTAAGGGCGGTTCAAACCACGCAGATCGTGTGTTTAGCCACGATCTAGGAGGATAGAAGTCTAGACTTCTCGGTAGGTGACCATAGGAGGTGTCGGGGGTTAAGCTTTCGTGATCACAAACTAGGTTAGGGTGGATGCTAATCGAGTCCAAGACCTTTTTCTATTGTAATCTCTTCATATTTTAACACTGTATTTAGTTTAGCTTGCTTATATTGATCCAAAACCCCCCAATTCGGTTACTTTGGCCTTAGCACATACTAGGGTCCTTACTTCACTAATTTCCGATCAAGTTCCATTGTTCCCTGTGGATACGATCCCTACTTCCGTTATACTTGCTTAGTATGCATGAGAGTAGGTTAATTATATTTGGTTAGGAGTACACGGCAAACGCCTACCAAATTTTGGCGCCGTTGCCGGGGAGCAAGGCGATACTTGTTTGTAATTAGTGTAGTTTAGTCATTTTGATTGTATTGCTTGCATTGTGGTTTATGGTTGTTACTCGTGCTACTAACCAAGAGCCTTTGCAGTACGATCGAGATCTAGAACTAACTCTTTTCAGGTTAAGAAGAGAATTGCGTGAAGGCTTTAAAGAGCTTCCTTTTTCGCTTGAATTTGAAGAAGAGATGCCTCCTAGAGTTGAGCACCGCACTTTAAAGGAGCTCACTGCTCCTAACCTTGACCAACAGCCTTTGTGTATCACATTTCCGGAACCGAAAGCGGGGGACACATTTGAGCTAAAGTCGGGGTTGATACATTTGCTTCCCTCATTCCATGGGCTAAATGGGGAAGATCCAAATAAACATTTGTCAGAGTTTCATGTGGTATGCAAGCAGCATGAAACCAAGTGGAGTTTCGTAAGACAGAATCAAGCTTAAAGCCTTCCCTTTTTCATTAAAAAAGACAAAGAAAGGATTGGATGTACTACCTTCCGGCTGGCAGCATCACCACTTGGGCACAATTGAAAAAGAGCTTTCTCGAGAAATACTTTCCCACTTCTAAATCATCTACATTGAAGAAGGAGATAAGTAACATTGAGCAACGGGGTGATGAGTCTTTTTATGAGTATTGGGAGAGGTTTAAGAAGTTATGTGCTAGTTTGTCCATACCACGGTTATTCGAGAGGAAGATTTGGTGTTATACTTCTATAATGGCCTCGTGTGATGAGGATGCTAGGATGGTCAATGCAGCAAGTGGTGGCTCCATTGTGAATAAAACCGCACTCGCCGCTAAGGAACTGTTAAATGAGCTTGCCGAAAGCTCGAGGCGCTTTAGTAGAAGGTCCGGAACTCGACGTGTGGTCGCCGAGGGTTCTAGTTCTTCTAAGTTGGAAGATCGGTGCAAGCTCTCACATCCATGATGCGAGAATTCATAGTGAAAGAGAAAACTCACCAAGTGAAGGCTTGTGGCATTTGCTCTTCAAATCATCCAACCGATTTTTGCCCTCATCTACAAGAAGAACCGAGTGAAGAGGTTAAGGCGGCCGGTTTTCGGGGCCAAGGTTTCCAAAAAAGATATGATCCATATTCGGTACCTACAATCCGGGATGGCGAGATCATCCTAATTTGAGGTACGGGAATTCATCGGGAACCAAGCCGCCACAAGACAGTATAACCGCCCACCACCTCCTTACTCGAGGCCACCGGGAGCAAGGAGCTCCGCATTTTCGGCCGCAAGGCCAATCACAGGGACCGAGTACCGGCATGTCTACCGAGGATATGATTAATGCTTTAACTAAAAATGTTACTAACATGCGAGGAAATATGGTTCGGTTTCGGGAGGAAACCCGTTCGAGCATAAAGAATCGGAAAAGCAAATGAGTCGGGTCTCGGGAGTCGTGGGTCGATTAGAGGCTCGTGATTCGGGTAAGCTACCGTCTCAAACGGAGGTTAATCCGAGACAAAATGCAAGTGCCATAACACTAAGAAGTGGAAGAGAACTAAAGGGCAATGATAAAGAGACCGCTAAAGACAAAGAGGTAGAGGAAGAGGTTGTTGTTTATGAATCGGTGCCTGATGCCGAGCCATTGTCATCTACATCAGATGAGCAATCTAAGCAACCACCACCTCCACCACCTTATGAGCCGGTTCCACCATTTCCAGAAGCACTGAAAGACACTCGAAGAAAGGAGTGCGATAAGGACATTTACGAAACCTTTCGTAAATGTGAGGTAAACATTCCCCTTTTAGATGCTTTAAAACAAATTCCTAGGTATGCAAAGTTTCTTAAAGAAATGTGCACTACCAAAAGAAAACAAAGATTAAGGGGAGCTCAAAAGGTTAAGGTTAGCGAACATGTGTCTGCCATGTTTCAAAAGAAACTTCCTCCAAAATGCAGTGATCCAGGCATGTTTGCTATACCTTGTGTGATTGGGGACACCACGTTTCCAAGGGCTATGCTAGATTTAGGGGCTTCTATAAATGTAATTCCTTATTCTTTGTACGAGTCCTTAAAGCTAGGTGCCTTACATGAAACAGGTGTTGTGATTCAGTTAGCTGACCGTTCTAATGCTTATCCTAAGGGAATAGTGGAAGACGTGTTAGTTAAGGTTGATAAGCTGATTTTTCCTGCCGATTTTTATGTCCTAGATATGGAGCACGATAAACATGCGACCCCTATTTTGTTAGGACGACCATTTTTAAAAACTGCTAGGACTAAAATTGATGTGCATAGTGGATCTCTTACTATGGAGTCTGATGGAGATACAGTCGAGTTCAACATTTATGATTCCATGAAATTTCCGAGTGATGATCATTCATGTTATTCTATAGATGTGATTGACTCTTTTTCGCAGGACATGTTTGAAATTGATGGTAAAGATGAATTGCAGGTAGCTCTTGAGCATAATTTGAAAGATGATGAAATTGAATATGTTTTAAGCGCTAATTTGCAGGAAATAGTGCAGGTTTTGGAAGGGCAAGACAAGCTTCCGACGGTCCCTTTTCATTTTGGACCCGTCCCACTCACCATTCCTAGAGAGAAGTTGTTACCATCTGTTTTGCAGGCCCCAAAAGTGGAATTGAAACCACTTCCCGATGATTTGAAGTATGTGTTCCTTGGAGAAGGAGACACATTACCAGTGATCATCTCAAGTCGCCTCACCCAGAGCAAGAAGGAAGACTGCGTTCTAGGTGGATCGGGCCATTCATTGTCGTGAAAGTGTTTCCACATGGAGCCGTGGAAATCCAAAGTGAAGCCACCTCCAAGATTTTGAAGGTAAATGGGCAGCGGCTTAAGCCGTACTGTGAAGGATTCAAGCAGGTTGGGGCCGAGGATGTTCCTCTCGGTGACCCGGACTATGGTTAGACCTTATAGTTGTAAGTCGTGTCGACGACAGTAAATAAACGAGCTTGTTGTATATAGTGTATAAAGTTAGTTTTCTTTTGGTTTTCGGAAGATATTATGCTTGTGGTTGATTTTTTTGCAGGGAATAGAAGGAAAGTTCGTGACTTGTGAAGTTGTGTGTAAATATGTTGATGAGTGAGTATCAAAAGCCGAGAGTTGTTTCGCATTTGAAATCAAAGCAAATCAAGCGCAAGGAACGCGAGCAAAAGTGAAGAAAAATGAGTGATAGGTGGACAAGAGTGAAGAGGAAGGTTGGAGCCAAAAAACGTGAAGGTCGCGACTCGCGATTATTGTCGCGACTCGCGACGGCATCAGGTCGCGACTCGCGACACTGATCGCGACTCGCGAAGTCGGCCCTGACTTCTTTTAAGAAAAACGCGAAGCTCAGATTTTTTTTCATCTTTCTTCTTTCCTCGCGACGACCCTCGCCCTCCTCTCTTTCTCTCAAACTCTCTCAAGCACCCTCCTCTCATCTCCCACTCTCAAATCTTCACAACCACTTCTCATTCTATTCTCTAATCCTCTCCTTTTCACTTCTCTACACAAATTCCCTACTCTCTTCTCTCCTTCCCACCATAATCTTCCCACAATTTCTGAAAATCGTCCAATTCTACCAAACCCTAGAATTTGGGGGTTTTTGATTTGAAGCAACACCATCCAAATTGAAGCTTGGAGGATCATTCTACATGCTTAGGGGAGCTATCCACGAATCCTAATCACCCTACATAACACTATTTCACTTCCATTTCGGTATCATTTCGGTATCACCCACTCTTTCCTACTTCTCTTTGATTTTGCTTGAAATATCTTGTTCTTGCTTAATTGTAGAGTTGTAGCTTATTTCATTAAGACATTGTTAGTAGTTGTTGATTGAAGTTGTTGGATTGTGTGGTGCTGTTGTTGTGATTATTGAACTCAATTGGGAATTGGTGGTTGGTTATTGTTGTTTGGAGGGTGTTTGAAGAGTAAGAGTGTTCTTATTTGTGTCCTTGTGTCAAACCCTTGCTCGTTGTTAGTTCTTTTCGGTAAAAAAAAAAAAAAAAAATGAGCAAGAGAAGCCGAAACGAACCCGTCCCCCAAATTAACTCCCGTGGCCTTAAGAAGCTAAGTGACCAAGCTAAAAGGCGATGGGACCGCCTTGATAGACCGGGGAGGGTGATACAAGAAACTAAGTTTGCAGATTACCCTACCCTTGAAAAGTTGGGGTTAGCTAGCTCGGTTGAGTTTCTTCTCAATAAGGTTGGCCTCCGAAACTTTCTATGGAAGAGGGCCCGAACTTATGAGCGGTACACCCTTGAGTTCCTTTCGACCCTCCAAAAACATGCTGAAACCGAGGATGAAACTGAATATATCACTTTCTCCCTCAATGACAACCAATACAAAATGAATTTCCTTGAGGTAGAGAGTGCTTTTGCTTGGGACTACATGGTTGAGGATGAATTTCTAGAGACTGAGAACTATAATCCTACTCGTGTTTTGGTACAAGATCACCGGTGGTAGTAAATGGCATAGCCACTTGCAAGAGTAGCGCCATCCCCCACCCCGCCTTGCGCTACGTGCACCGTCTTTTGTCTATGACCGGTCTTTTGGCTTTGGAGAGCCCACTAATATACCGGAGTTTGACCTTAAATGTCTTTGGGCCATGACACCTCAAGGGGAGGGATGTCCCGATTGGGTGAAAATTTGGGTGGAGAGGTGCTTAGCTCGGTCGGTCAAGGGAAGACCTCGGGGAAGTTGAGTATGGGGGGCATGATTAGCCTTTTAGCCTCCCAACTAGGTGTCCAGTGCCCGTGGATAAGAAGGGCAGCCCTACATCGACCCCCTTTAGGGACGCCTAGTGCTCGATTTTCCCGTGATTCTAACCGCTATGATACCATTGCCTTGAGGAGTATTACCATGCTTCATTTCAAAACCATAGGCGATGAGGCGAGGTTTGTGTGGCTCTTTGGGGCAAGAAATGTCGATATATGGCTTTACCGCAGAGCGGGTGGTCATTACCGAGCGGACCACGCATGAGGAGCTCTTCCTTCCCCGGATGAGAGGTATGCCCGGGGGTGGCGGAGGAATTAGGTCGAGGGACCCCGAAGAGGTCCAGGCTCGGCCTCGGCCTCGCCTTCGGCCCGAGCCTCGGCCCACGCCAGTTCCAATGCCGCCAGCAGTTTCAGCAGCGGGAGCGAGGGTTACCTCCCCTCACGCCCGGTTTCGTGTAACTCGAGCAACTATCCAAAGTGTCGGGGCGATTTGGGAGAGATGCGAGATAGGATGTATGGGTTGGAGGACCGGATCTATTCGGTTGGTTCCATGGTTTCGGCCATGAACAACTTCTTTGTGTCCCGTTATCCACCCCTGGGGACCAGGAGAACCAGGACTCCCGGTACTCCGATCCCACATCCGAGATCGAGGCGGCGCGCATTATACGCCGCCAGAGAGAGAGGCCCGTAGGGCGGCCCGCAGGTTTGAGCGCGGGGGCCCTCGAGCTCTTAGAGTTTTTCCTTTTTCCTTTCCCTCTTATTCGTGTTTGTCCTTTCCACATTGAGGACAATGTGCATAATAAGCGTGGGGGAGAGATTGATTAAATGTGGTGGTATTTTAGCTTGTTTTAGTTTGTTCTGTTTGGTTTGTTTGGTATATATTGTTGTACTTTGATGAAAATTTTTTGTGAAGAAAAAAAAAGTGGCAAAAGAAGAAAGAAAAAAAGTTTCCCGCTGAGTTGAAAACCCGCAAGGGCGGGCGACTCGGGCAAAATTGGGGGCTCGGGATGGGTCGAAAACCCGAAAGGGCGGCCTATGCAAAAAAGAGCTAGTTGAGCGGGTGAGTTTTGTGAGCCGAAAAAAGAAGAGAGAAAAAAAAAAAAAAAATGAAAATGAGAAGCTAGGATGAAAACCCGGAAGGGCTCCTAGGCAAAATGAGAGAAAAAGAAAAGAGAGAAAAACAAAAAGAAAAATATTTTTGCTTTGATCCTCATTTGTCGGTGTCGGCGTCATAAGGTGGCGGCATTGGAGTCGATGTTTTCGGGCTAGATTAGGTCCTTGTTTTGTGTCTTTTGAGGGCGGGGTGTGCATCTCTTTTTGGCTCGTTTCTCTTTTGTTGCTTGTGGTATGTTTTGGTTGGAGCTCGGAACTAAGTGTGGGGGAATCACTTACCCTCGTGCCTTAGTTTCCTTGCATTTTGGGTAGGTTGGAATCGGGAGGTCATTGTTGATAGTCGTGTTCCGAAACCTTTCGGGATTCGAGATTCATTTGTATAGAAGGATTCTTTTGGGGTAGATTTTGTCGTTTGGCTTTTGTGTTTTGTGGATGGCGATTCCGGAGGTTGGCGTGGTATGGCGTATTTTGGTGCTTGGGTGTGTCGAGTTCTCTTTTTCTTTTACTCGAGGTCGAGTAAGGTCTAAGCGTGGGGGAGTTTGATGTGTCCAAGTTATCCGCCAATCTTAGGCGGATTTCGGGTCGTTTTTGGTGTCGGTTCGAGCTTAGTTTTGGGAGTTAGGAGAGTTTTGATGTTAGGAAGTGTTGTCGGAGGATGTTGTGTTTTGAGGAGTCTAGGGAGTGGTTTGCATGGTGGCGTAATCGAGGGCCGATCTTGGTCCCCCGATCATTTTTTGTGCCCCGGGGTCCTTGTCCTTGGTTCCTTTATGGCGCATCTTCCGAGGCTTCCGAGCTTTGTTCGAGTTCCGAGTCCGAGTTTCGATTCCGAGTTCCGAGGTCCGTGGTTCAAGCCGAGGATCGTCTTCATTATGGTTCTGGAGCTTCATGGTTTCCTCAAAAGCCAAGTTCTCATCTTTTTCATCTTTCATGCTCTGTTTTGGAGGTCTGGTGGCAGACTCAACGTCGCGACCCGCGATCAGTGTCGCGAGTCGCGACTCCGCCCATTCTCGCGAGTCGCGAGGGTTGTCGCGAGTCGCGACCCCTGTGCCGGCTGCTACTTTTATTTTCTTTTCCTCGCTTGGAGGAGGGATAATTAGGTTTTTTAGTTTTAGTTTTTAGAGAGAGAAAAAAAGGAGATAGATTTCTTTCTAGGGTTTCTCCCTCTCTTCTTTTGGAGAATTGTAATGAATCCTATGGCTTGGCTAGCTTAAACTTCTATCTTGGATTTGGTTGTTGAAGCTCTAATCTACTTGTGAGAAGTTCTTATCCTCTACTTTCTCTATGATCATTGTGATGCTTCTTGTATTTAAATTCATGATGTTTGCATAATCTTTGCTAGGAACGTTACTAGTATTGTTGTGTGATTCATCTAATGCTAATTCTAGGTGCATAATCGGATTGTTGTGTTCCTAGATCCATGTAGCATACTAGGTGTTTGATTAAATGCTGATCATTAATCTTTCGCACTTAGAGAAGCATTGCTTGTTATTTGAATGTTATTGCTTTGATAACATTAGTAATCCTATCGTGTTCCTCGAACTTAATGCTACTTTGCTTTGGACTTAAGTGCGATTCATTTGAGTTAAGGCATAGTAAGGGCGGTTCAAACCACGCAGATCGTGTGTTTAGCCACGATCTAGGAGGATAGAAGTCTAGACTTCTCGGTAGGTGACCATAGGAGGTGTCGGGGGTTAAGCTTTCGTGATCACAAACTAGGTTAGGGTGGATGCTAATCGAGTCCAAGACCTTTTTCTATTGTAATCTCTTCATATTTTAACACTGTATTTAGTTTAGCTTGCTTATATTGATCCAAAACCCCCCAATTCGGTTACTTTGGCCTTAGCACATACTAGGGTCCTTACTTCACTAATTTCCGATCAAGTTCCATTGTTCCCTGTGGATACGATCCCTACTTCCGTTATACTTGCTTAGTATGCATGAGAGTAGGTTAATTATATTTGCTTAGGAGTACACGGCAAACGCCTACCAGCATCATATCTCCTTCGTTTCTTATCCGAATTGGACGTGTGAGTAGTCAAAATCCATCTACTCGGAATGATCTTGCTCGTCGTATAATTTTGTTTTAAAGAAAGGGAAAGACGCGACTGCAGTTTTCGTTTCAATCAGACGAGTCTTCCGGTTTTTGTTTTCTGTCACACCTTCACGAAATTAACCATATCTGGAGATCTAACCGTTGTATCATTCTCAAATTTGGACAGCACATTTATAACATCCTGATATTCACTTTGACCGGAGAGATTATGAATACGATCTTTTAATCGCCGGAAATCATAGTCGGACCAGAACAGCACGAAATGAGATTTTTCAATGTTCAAGAAGAAAACGCCTAGTGACTTGTTGCTACAATTATCGTTCGTTGTGCTTTGGGGTTGGAAGCGGAATTGGATTGTACGCGTAACTCTTAACTATCTTTTTAGACTCAGCTCTCCTCCCGACGTTCCAGGTAACTAGTAGTTATCTTAGAACAATAGTGATTAGGGTATTATTCGGTATTAGATTATTATGCTAGGAATTGTTTAAAATACTTTTTGAATGAAATTATTGATGAAATTTGACGTGAATATACTTGATGCATGTTGTATGAATATTGTATATAGAATAATAATTTTTGTCTGAGTTTTGGTATTTATTCGATTTATTTGGTATTTTGTGCGTTTTTGGCTTATTTGCATAATAATTATTGAATGAATGTTAAAATTGCTGAAAATATTTTTCATGAATCATGTTATATGTGTAGTATGTATTTAATTCCTTGGAATAATTTTTTCCTACTGTTTATAGGTTTATTTAATTGATTTATCTGTTTTTGCATTTTCGTTTCTGTCAGTATATAAATCGTGAAAATTACTTCTGGAGGCCGAAAAAATCATTTCTTTGTATATTATGTATTACCGTGAGTTTATGCATGTTATTTTAATTTTTTCTAATTTTTGGGCGTTTATTTTTATTTTTAATTATTATATTGGCTTTATTGGGTATTCTGCAAATTAACGTTTAAAAATACTTATAGAGTCCGAAAATTATAAATAAAAATTGTACCATGTCAGTAGAGCCATTAGGGTCGTATGATAATTTTTGTGTTATTTTACTGATCGTACTTATTAGTTTAATAATTATTATTTGGTTTTTGTTGTGAATTTGTGGATATTCTTTTAAATTATTTAAGAGCTTGTTAATCAGAAATTTTTTGTGATATTTTATGTTCTTGGATGCTGGTGTTTAGTAGGTTGCTGTAAGTATTATTGGGTATCATTATGTTTATGTTTGATTTATGAAAAAATGATTAATTGTTATTATTCATTTATTTAATAAGCCTTGGAGTTAATTGGTGATGTATTTTTGATTGAATTGTTAGTGCTCTAAAAACTAGTTTAATATCATTGTGGATGCTTAGATATGTTCAAGGTGTTTATTGTTGGAGACGTTTGTTGAAAGTTTGTAAGTTATTATTTTTGAGGAATTATGAAGAGTTGTTTTTGATGAATTATGGGTATAAGGCCGGGTGGCATCCCTTTTGACGAATATTTTTGAGATGAATGATACTTTGACGATATGTATGATTTTATTTTGAGATAAGAATATCCGGTGGGATAGATGTAGTCCCCGGTGAAGAACATGCCAACCACCTAGTTTGCGAACTAGGGGTACACCTGGGTTAATTGTTGTCGTCCGAGAGGTCAGGGAGTTCTGCGTGTTCTACCCTGCATCGGGAGTTTGGCCATTCTTAGACACAGGCAGTTGGGAACGTAAGCCCATAGACTGACCTGGAGATTGCGATCTGACAAACCTTAGGAAGTGAATTGCGATTCACTGGCGTTCGGTTTCTGACTCAATAACTTGTTGTACTTTTGTTTTATTATTATTTAAGTATTCTAGAGTTGATTTACTCACTATATCTTGTATACTTGATGTTGACTATCACTTGTATCACTTGTGAGCTTTATGGTTTTGGATGCATGTTATTGTTATCATGATTGTATGCTTTCCTTTCTTATTAATCTATGTCTGAACCATGCTTTGATTTCTTTTGTTATGGGAGAACTGCTAGTTACTCCCCACTGATTGTGGATTGTTGTTATATATTTTGCAGGTTATGTTGATGGGAATCTTCTTTGGTTTTGGGTTCGGGTTGAGTTGTGAGCATTGAAATGATAGTTGTTTTAGGCCTAGACTTCTAGTTAGATTTCTTTTCTCATTTGGAATACTCTGAATTAGTTATTTATTTATTTTATTTATTTAAGATGGTCTCTTCACATAGTTATTTAAATACCTTTGTATTAGTAGTGGCATTCCCAGAAGACGATGTTTCCGACATCGTCCTATAATACTATTATTATTTCTTTCTTTTCCGCTTTGAAATTCTGGGGTGTTACAAGATCACTCCCTCTTGAGCCTGATAGAATGGTTTAGGGAATTCATAGCAAGGATAATCTTCTCCTTCCCTCTGAAATTGCCTATTTAGAGTGGTTTGATAGGGAGGAAAATGGATACCATCCTTAACATTAGTATTGCGATATGCCATCCGTTGTGTGATATGCTCTCTCAGCTCCTTCCTGGTAAGCTTGTATCCTAAGCCAAAATAAATTTTCCACTGATTTGGAATCAGTGACAAGAGGTGCTCTAGATTTCTTACTGCCCAATGACATGCCTGGGAAGTGTCATTTATTGCGCATGATATAATTGATTGCTAAGTTAGAGAAGCAATCGAAATCAAAAGGCGCTAAGTCCTCTCCTACGAGGGCTACTTCTTCACGAACGAATCCTCGAAGATCTTCATCCTCGTCATCATGGTCTATGTAAATGAGAGGATTGTCTACTACCTGCACTTTCATTGTAGAGAAATCAAGTGTTATGGGAATGCCGTCTACAATCATCTTGACCTTTTGATGCAAGGAAGATGGGACTGCACCAAGCTCATGAAGCCATGGTCGTCCTAGTAGTAGGTTGACTGAGGCCTTGATATTAATGAGCTGAAAAATCGTGTGCTTTTCTATAACCCCTGCAGAGATATTTAGGCCTATAGTACCCAAATATTGGCGGCGAGAATTCTCATATGCTCGAATGCCTTGATGGGAAGGACTGAAATCCGCATCCTTAAAACCTAGGCAACGCGCAATTCGCAATGGACACGCATTGATTGTAGATAATGTCATTGGGACATTTAAGCCCATGCATGTTATATTAAGATGCAGAGCCTTGTTGTGTTTATTGCCTTTGAAAGGGAGGTCGTTATCAGTAAAGGAAATCATATTTCCTTGGATTGGCTTATCAAGTTGTCAGCAGTCAGGAAGTTGGCCAATCCTTTAGGGGATGTGTCGGATGACACATTCATTTTTGTAAGGGCATTTAGTAATGCCATACGGTGCTCATGAGAAGAAGCTATCAATTGCCAAATATTAATTTCGGCTTTTATTTTCATGAGTTGTTGAATAAGAGCGTTCTCTTTGTGAAGAAGCTCTTCAGGAGATGCAGACGATTGTGGAGGATTGTTCTGAACTGGCTGATTTAGTCTTCCAATTCAAGTAAGCACTTGTACTACTTCCACTTCGTCGCTTTTATACCAATCCATCCCTAGGGTGATGCGATCATTCTGAAGATCAACAACTTCATCGCCGTCGTATAATCCTGGGGGTGGAGGGATACATGTTCCTTGGATATATTCACTTTCTTCTGTAACATACTCGTCTTCTTCATCACAATCCTTGATACCATTGATATCGGGTGATGTTTCAGCAATAATGATAGTGGGGACAGGATCCCCTATCGGTGTAATCAAGAGGGATGGATCGTAACAGTATTGATTCTCAGAGATAGCCAAGACTTTGTTTAATGGCCTATCTTGATTGTTAGGCTTCTTCCCCGCAGGAGGAATGGGGATTCTACCTTCATCAATCATGTTTTGAATAGCATTTTTTAGTTTGTAACAGTCCTCCGTTTTGTGACCATTCCCTCTATGGTATTTGCAGTAAGAATTTTTGTCCCAGAATCGGCTCTTTTTACCTTCTTCTGGATCAGGAGTTGGTCCAATGGGGAACAATGCGCCTTTTGAGTGAAGGCGATCAAAAGCAGTGGCATATGTCATGCCTATCGGAGTGAATGTCCTCCTTGGATTATTGGCGGTTTTGTTTGGTGCCTCAAGAAGGTTTACCTCCCCACATTTAGAAGTGGATCCATAATCCTGCTTCTTGTTGTTGTTATTATTGCCTTTATAACGATTGTTGTCATTTGAGGCATTTTTCAACAACTCATCTACGATTTGCACGCCTATATTGTACAGCTTTGTGAAATTTTCAATACCTAAATACTTGAGATGGTTTTGGTATTTAGGAAACAAATTGGCGATGAAGATTTGAATTAAGTCTTCTTTAGGAGGCCTGGATACCATCTGAGCAGACTTTTCCCTCCACCTATTAAGGTAGGTGGCAAAGCCTTCATTATTTTCCTGTTTCAGCACTTCCAATTCCCTTAGTGAGGTTTGGATTACAGCATTGTGTTCATATTGTTTCATGAACTCTCTGGTAATATCACTCCAAGTTTCAACACGTTTGGGATCCATTGAATAGAACCAGTTTTGACAGATATGGTCCAACGACATCGGGAATACCGTTGGATATAATTCAGGGTCCACGGACTTAATGATCATAGTGGCCTTAAAATTTCTCAAGTGGTACTTGGGATTGTCAGTAGGTTTGAACTTGGGAAAGTCACTTGTGGAAAACTTTTCAGGCAGTTTTCCCTTGAACTTGTTGTTCTCATCCAAATCGAAGTAAGACTCCTTATTGGTGACCTTGTGAACAACATTTTCCATTTGTCTGGTGAACCCAGCATTTTCACCACTTTCAACTTGGTGCAGACGGAGAGTGACCTCCTCTAAGTGCTTAGACAGTTGCTCGATGACGTTAGTCAACTCAATATTTTTTCGTCACCCATGTTTGTTTCACAAAGTGCCCTTGCTTCAGCTATTTCAACAGACCGAGCTTTTCTTGCACGTGTACGAGCGTTCGGGTATGTTTTCTCAATTCTCCTATTTGACAAGGACACATTGACTTAGGATTCACCTCAAATAAACAGATGGGAAGGACAAGAAATGAAGTATGAAGGAAGGAATGTTTTTGAAATAGAGTTCTCTTTTTTCGAAAAAAAAGTTTTTTAATTTGTTCAAAACTCTTGCCAAAAGAAGGAAGTGTTTATGGAAAGAAGTTTATTTTGCGGAGGGAAGTGTATAATGATATTCGTGGTTATGGATTTTGTGACAAGTGTTATGTGGTGATATTATGTGATGACACATGGAATAAGGTATGATGACTGGTAGTATTATGTGATGACATATGGAATAGGGTATGATGATTTGGACATTTGTATGGAGGCATGGAATGGTGACTTGGTAAGAGTCTTTCACCAATCAAAGTGAAGTTGTTGAAATAAGAAGGGTAAGGTTTGAAATAAGAAGATTTTTTGTAAAAAAAAAATTATTATGGGGTAAGTTGTTGGGAGAATAGGAATATCTTACTTTCTCCAAAAAGAAAAAAAAAATCCTAAATATGCCTGTTCACCTTAATGAGACCCAATGACGTGGAACTCTAAAGAAAGAAGAAGACTCCCCTTTTTTTTTAGGTGAAATTAGACTCAGGATGTTCTGAATAGTCAATAACTCTAATGCATGTAGACGGGAAAATGATACAGGATTGGCCATCACATTGTCTAAAGTGACAATAACGTGAGATGCACAAACAGTGTCCCACGTAGCAGAAGTGCGTGTGGCGCAGTGCAGTGCATCTGGCGCAGGACAAGTGCGTCAGGCACATCCTCATGCGTCTAGCGTACTAGTCCCACACACGTTTTTACGGCAATTTAGGCGATGTTTTGGCGAATTCGACACAATTTCAGGATGCTACGATTGACATAACGACAACAGTAAGTTGATAGACCCACATAGACGCATATTTTTTTGTTTTAGACTTGAACAAAGGTCAAAGGATCAATAAGCATGGGACGAATAGACTGTGTGCCACGCAACAGATGCGCGCAGGCTATGCGTCTGGCGCAAGTTAATGCGTTTGACGCACTGATCCCCGGCATGCGTATTGGTAATTTGACAAGAGTTTGGACGAAAACGACGATTAGTTTAGACGCGAGTATTTTAGGCGCAAAGCATATCAATATGTCAATAAAATATCAGCAGGCAAAAATTGCAATCACACATATATGTCAGGTAACATGGATGCAAGAGTTCTCAACCTAAAGTCCAGTTCTACATTCAACTATTGGTCAGTTTTAAGTTAAGGCTAAAAGGGTCCATGACTAAGAGATTGATCCCACGCTTCGTACCTTTGCTTAAAAAAGTGGCCACGTGTAAGACGCACTCCAGTTCTCAAGTCAGGAACAAGAGAACAATGCCATGGTTGGGTAGGTTTGCTTATGACTAAGATCCAACACTATCGCTCAGGAAGCTTTTTGGAAGGACAAAGCACAAACCCCCCGGGGGTGACCTCACACATAGAACATGTGCTACTGACGCAAGCTAAATTGTCCTTATGGTGGCTGAACAATAGCCATGCATATGCAAAACAATATATTATTCCAAGGCATAAAAGGAGAATGAATCGTATTTTTCAAGTTTCACCCACTCATTTAAAAAAAAATAATTTTTTAAAATCCTCCCCAGTGAAGTCGCAAAATTGTAGGCGTGCTTTTATTTCCGCCTACCACGGTGTGAGCGCGTATTTGACTACCCCATTGTTAAGGTTTTATTAAAAATATGTTTTTGAAGTCGCTAACAAATTTTTAGAGGAAAACTTATAAACCTAATTGGATATTGAAAACTGTAGGGACATCTTAGGGGCTTATCCAATGTAGATTTCCCCGTCCTGACTCCATAGATGGTCAAAATGAACCATAGATTGAGTTCGGAGGTGAGGGTACAACACAGTCAGGAACCATGTTGCCCATTGCTGGCCTTTACTAAATATCGATTCATAACAGATTTTATGCCAAAGAATAATCATATAATATTTTTAAGACCCTAAAAAAATTTAGTCTAGGTTGGTTCAGGAAACACATAAAAGACTAATTTTTAATGACAAGTTATTATGCAATCAATATTACAAGGTACCTAGCTGGTTGTCCAAATTATCTGAATTAGTTAGAACAATTCTTTAGGTCTTGTTTAGCAATAATAAAACGTGGGTGATAAAAATTCATGCAGGACAATCATAACAATACGAATATTATATACAAAAATAAGAGTAAAAGGGATTAGAATATACAATAAACGCAATTATTAATTAAATATCTACATCATGACAAGAAATTGTTAGTAACTTCCAGGCAATAAAAAACAATAGAATTATTCAAGGGTCCTCAGGAATTATACCTATGCGGCTTAGGTCGAAGAGTGTAACGACCTTCAGGCGGAGCAATCGTGGAACCAAGAACGCAGTATGATCAGGAACCGAAAAATGATTTGAAGTATTGAAAATGTTTGAGTGTTTAGAGGTTCGAAGTATATTTTGCAAGTATTCGGCAGTTTTTGTGTTCGTAAAATAATAAATCGAAAAAAGTTGTCCTAGATTTGAGAAATCATAGGTATTTATAGGCAACAGGGATCTGAGCTTCACGCGCCCCCTGCGCCAGGCGCAGATTAGCGTGTGAGGCGCAGATCCACATGTCAGGCGCACATTGGCAGGCCTGATGTGGCCTGCACAATTAGTGTTGTACACGTGTATACGCGTATTTAAAAAAGATAGAAAAGGGATCTGCGTCTCACACAGGGACTGCGCTAGGCGCAGGACTTTGTGTGAGTCATAATTCCACGTGTCAGGCGCGGACTAGCACGCCTGACACAGCTTGACCAATGTGTTGGACGTACGTGGCGCGCTAGGCACACTGCCTGCGTCCAGCTCTATTGCCAGCCTTTTCATTAAACGCGTTTTATAAAGATACTTTTTTATGCTTAAAATCCGGAGATTTAATTTACGGAATAAAATCTGATATTTATTAAAAATAAAAAAAATATTTATTAAAAATAATAAATAAATAATTGGGTTTTTAAAATACTTTAAATGAACTTAAAGTATTTTATGGGCTTAAAATACAATTAATTATCATGAATAATTAATTAGGCTTTAGAATAATATTTCAAAACACAACTTATATTGATTTTAGGTTGGCTCTTCGGATTGCTCTTCCGTTGGGTTGCGCCGACTAATACCGCGGTATGTCTCATCATTGGACCCTTAAATGGGGAGACACGATTATGTGTCTACACATGTCCATGGAGAATTTTGAGGCCAGGACGGCCGACTTACCGCGACCTAGCCCCGAGGAAGAAACAGAAGAGATAAGTTTCAAAACTGATAGGCCGGAAAGAACGGTCAAGATTGGGGCAGAACTTAGCGATAACGTCAAAGTAAATCTGATAAGCTTGCTACGCAGTAATGGTGATGTGTTCGCATTCTCAGCGGACAAAATGCCAGGAATTGATCCGACAATCATGGTGCACCGGTTGAACGTTAATGAGGACGTCTGGCCTGTAAAACAAAAGAAAAGGAACTTCTCTTCTAAGAAGAATACTACAATTAAAGAGGAAGACGATAAGTTACTGGCGGTAGACTTCATTGAGCCTTGGCAAGCGGCTGGCACCACCTCAATTACCATATAAAGCTGAACCCCGAGAAGTGTGTGTTAGAGGTAAGATCCGGCAAGTTCCTGGGTCTCATGGTAAGTGAATGGGGAATAGATGCAAACCCTGACAAGATCAAAGCAATAAGTGAGTTACCGGAGGCAAAGAGCATCCGGGACATTCAGAAGCTCACAGGCACTAGTGGAAAAATGCTCAAATGCTCCGGTTAAAAAGCCCACAAATGCTCCGTATTTGGCCCGTAGCAGACGTCATACGAGCATTTGAGAATTTTACAAATGCTCCGGTTCTCAACCGGAGCATTTATTTCCTCAAATGCTCCGTTTCTCAGTAAAACCGGAGCATTTGAGCTTTTTTTACAAACAGAAAAGCTCAAATGCTCCGGTTTTTAACAGAAAACCGGAGCATTTGAGCTTATAAATGCTCCGGTTTCTCCTTACAACCGAAGCATTTGTATTTTTTTGAAAACAAAAAAAATAATTCCAGCCACTACTAGCATACCAGCAGCAAGAACATTAAGTAATTCATGACTAGCACATACAAGCAACACTTGCAGGATAGTTAGCACAAAGAAAGAGGAAGTCATACTACTGAATTCAATACAAACTCCATGGCTTTAGAGTTTATAGTTTTAGACAGCGCAAATTACTATAGTATAACACCTTGTATATATTATTCAAGCAATGATAAAATCAGCATATATGTAATAGTGTCCATACAAGATGGAAAAAATGAAAAGATTCCAAGTTCACAATTGAAATAGTGCGGAATCAATGATTGAGAAATTCAAACAAACAATCTTTTAGATACGCAACTCAAATTAATATTTCATGATAGTTGTCACAGCCGAGTCCCAAGATTCATGTTAGTGTAGATTAAAATTTAACATATGAAACAGAATAGAAAGGAACAACACACAGATATAAAGACATTAGGCCCGCAAAGAAGGTTGAGTCATTATGATTCTTCTATTCTATACTCCTAAAAGTGCAAAAAAGAAGGAAGTTCATTGCTTGAAGAACGAGTTACGATCAAGGGAAGACAGAGAAAAGAAATTAATAAAGGCACCACTATAGGCAACAATCAAACAGTAGGTATTGTAGATTAGAGTAGCCCCACAAATTATACATCAGCATTCACAAGTTCAACAGATTAATAAAGTAACAGTCTACATTCTAGCAACACTAAATTCAGCTGATTAGGTTGAGTTGTGAACCACCAAACAAAATTTTTTATCATATGAAGAAAATCTATAGCAGCACATGAATGCTCAAATAATCCAGATCTTAGGTGGCCAACAACCAATATAAAGCTAAACAACTAAAATCCACACACACACACACACACACACATGGAATAAGGGACAGGAAGCTTAGTATTAGTGCAGCAAGCTCGCACAAGAGGGCCATAAACTGCTTAAAGATTCCTGTATTTGTACATACCATCAAAACATCATTGACAACTCATATTCGGGGAAATAAATTTGTTCTTTCTAATACTAGCCTCTAATTCACGCTTGAAAGCCAAAATAAGTACCTGAAATCAATAATGAGAATATTAGAGTTCACACTGTTGCAGACCATTGCCTCAATATATAGCTATTATTTGCACAAATGAAATTTCATAAACAAGTCAAGCATCATGCTGCGATAAAATCTTTTAGCTGCACGATAAATAAGCCATATGAAAACAACAGGAGATTAATGAAAGATAAAAAAAATAACAAGCAGCAGCAGGACAAGGTGTGCAATAACTTCAGAGATGAGGCTAAACATCCAACTATGCAGATATATTATATCATCAGGGACGCAATTCACTCTACCTCTCATCATCTAAGTGAAAACAATATACACTAAACAAGATGATAATATATAATGGAGATGGTACTTAAACAATTAAAATTATACTTCAACACTGAAGGGGGGAAATCGCTAACCTTCACTACCCATACGAAGTGCTTCTGCAAATGATGACGCACAATATCATAAATTCTTGCATGGCCAAGTTATTGCCTGCATGGCTCCCTCCATTTATCACATTAAATGCTGGCACAGGCATAACAAGCTCCTTAGTTCCGGATATTTCCTGTATATGCTTGTACAAGGGTATTCTCTTGGCCCCTGCACCAGCTCTACAAACACTTAGAGATACATCCAAGGTAGAATTAGCTCCCAATTTTGACTTATTTTGAGTTCCATCGAGCTCCAACATGAGGGCATCAACATTAGCTTGATCCCTAGCAAAGTAAAGGGGAACAGAGAATTAGAGTTGTGGAATCTAGCAGAGAGAACAAGGTAAAGGATATCATCGCTAGATATGAATTACACATCTGAAATCCTCCTTAATTTTGCAGCATTGCAGAGATACAACTACAAGCAGAAAGAGCCAAATTAATTTAGAGGAATTGGAAAGTAGTAACAGCCTTCACTTACCCCAGTGTAAACAAACTAATCCTACGTTGACAAACTAATCATCCAACCTTTGAAACTACCAAGCAAAATACTTCAATGCTTTTTAATTTGGCTTTCTTTGATTTTATTTTTGTTGCTTTCTACAAAGATACCCAGCTCTTAACATTGATACCAGCTACACAATTTTGAAACACTAGAGATATCTAAATGTCAGATATTTTAGGGTGCATTCTCTTCACCTTATTTTCACTAAACTTATCTCAGGTTTACTTACTGGAACTATCTAAACTTATTGAAGCTTATTATAGATAGTGTTAGAACTTATTAGAGCTTATATGGACTTGTATTTACTTATTGAAACTAAATAAAGCTTATAGGAACTTATATGAACTTATCTTAACTTATTAGACCTAAAAATTTAATTTTTAAAAGGTGAACGCACCCTTGGAGAGCGGTGGACTACACTAATGCCCCTACAGGTTCATGTTTCAACCATTTAGTTATCTAGTCATTCTCTACACTTCTGGAAGGTCTCCAGTCTCCACTATAATTCAGTTGTAAAAATTCAGAAATCGGAAAACCCGAACAAGAAACATCATTATTAGCCAAAATTCGTCAATCATGAACAAAAACATTAAATCACCTCCCTTCCTTTTTAGCATCCCCACAGCCCAAAAATTCCAACTACGTTGTACTTATTATATATAAACACCCAAAGATCATTTATTTCACTATCAAGCGGCTCAACATGATGCAATTATTTACATACTCTTTATTCAAAAATATGATCACATATATCGACACCTCAACCATCAACATCAGCTCAGTCAACCATCACACAATAATATCTATCATTCATTCAACCAAAACAACTAACACAACTTTGATAAAAAAACAGTAGGTGCCATGACTACCATCTAGCTTAGTTCAGTGATACCCAACCCACGGCCAAGGATTGAATCATGTCTACATCACTGCGCATAGTCGCTTACTAACACCAGAAAGAATACTTTGATAAAAAAAAAAGCACATTCAATCAATCCAAAGAGAGAGAGAAATGGAGAAATTAATTCACCTAACATCGACACCAATGAGTTTGGGGCCCAAGACATGATTAATATTCTTAATAGCTTGAAGAACACCTTTACCACCATAAACAGACTTATCAAGCAGGAAGAGAGCACTTAATCCCATCAGTTAAATTCTATGAAGAATATACTTGAACAGCAAATAGGATATTTTAAGAGCTGAAAAAGGGCATCAAAAATGAAAAGACAAGACTCGAAAAGGTTCCTAAATCGCATAGATATCCCCCCCACCCCACCCTGGTTCTCTTTTACTGTTAAAATTTTATTATTTTTCTTTTCATTTCTATTTTACTCGCTAAAAGATTCTGTTTAGCAATACTAGGTTATCATTGTCATATTTGTATCTCTAAGAGACCCTTAATTGGATTTTAACATGATGCAAATTCATCTGATCTTCATAGACAATGAACTTTGTCCAATGAAAATATATACCTAAAAGCACCTACAATGTTCAATAAGTACTCGTACAATTCTTTGTTCAGTCTTGCAAGCAGCTTCTAACTTCACCCCCAGCAAAAGTTATTACACACATAACCCAAAAAAACTTTAACCATTCTTTGTTCAATATATCCAACTAACAATAAACCCATAGCTAAATCTAAAAAAGATAAAAGCAGCAAGTGAGACAAGCATCATTCACACTGGACGCTCAAAACACAGCCTCTGACAAGTCCTCGAATAAATATCCAACTGGCTTATAGTAACTCAGATACTCATACAAGGAAACGCAGATAATGTAGGAATTTAGATGCTTAATGCGGAAAACGAGTATCACATACTCAAACATCTAACACCAAGATCTTTGCATAAATTAACATGAACCAATTAAGAGTGTAGAATATACCTCTTGATGCGTGAATTCCACTTCCACCACGAGCCTTCTAGTGGAGATCCTTTAGAACGTCAACCGCCGTTCCTCTAGTGTTGGTCCACGAACAACCCTTAGATCACCACGTATGCTAGTACGGAAGAGAGAATAATCCTCTTGCTTTTGAGGTGTGATGGCCGAAAATGAGGAGTGAGAGAGGAGCAAAGAAAATCAGATTTTCTCTACTAGAAATGATGTAATCATACCTCTCCTTTGTAACCCCCATATCATTATATAAGGTGGTTACAAAGAGGTGATTCATGAGGCTTTATTTTGCCTCATAATGTCATACATTATGAGCCTAATAAACTCATGAGTTACAACTCTTCCATCCATCTTTAAAACCGTCCAACCCATTTCACAAATGGATTTGGGTAATATCCAAGGGTTGTCACATTGTGTGACCTCATAGGACCCAATACATATTAGTAGTTGGCCTAAATATACTAGCCCAACAAACCGCAATTAGCTTCTAGCAAAACGTTGCGGTCACCTAATATTATTGAATATATTATCTTCATAATCTGTCCATATACATTTAGTTTGCTACACTTGATCGAGGACAAAATCCTTCAATCTCCCACTTGTCTAAGAACAAGTGTGTAACCTTCAAATTCCTTAAGTCGCTTAATGTCTAACTTGATGACATGGTAACATCGTATGTAAACCATACCAATATTCAAGTTGTTTCTTGAAATCCGAGTTCGAACTGTCGAAACAAATGATTAACTCCTTAATCCATTTGAGCACGGCCATGCATTTTCAGTTCTCGCTCTTCAAGAGGCCAAGACACCAATCCTAACTCTTAGGAGGACTTTATCCAGTCTTGTATAACCAAAACTCCCACTCAATTCATAGTAGTTCCGAACACTGCTTTTATAGACTCCTTTTACGGCACGACGTTTTGCAGTGTCAAAAATATACCAATCCTTAAGTAAGAATAGTGTCAAACTCATGTCTAAGGAATCCACTAAATATATATTAATGAGATTCTCATAAACCTTTTAGAGAACTCCCACTAGGTCTGCCCAACGTGTATCAACTATACACGCCTATGCAAATGACTAGACATCTCTATGTCCCTATAGCCCATGAAACTGCGCTATCAATCAACTTGCAATCTAGTCCATGAAACAGAATCATTTACGTTCAATTTTAATGATTCGAACTAGGGACAAAGGTAAATTATAACTCCCGTTCACTTCGGATAGGGTTTCATTCGTCAAATCACATATTTGACAATCCTATCAAACGTTATAAAATACTTTGAACGTTTTATTTAATACTAAACCAAGATTAAATAAGAACATAACCTTTTATTGATAAACATAACCAAACATATCACGGGAATAACTATAATCGTGAACTAATTAAAAGTAAATAGTACACAATCAAAGCCACTCTCCTACATGCTTAAGTCCTATAGCCCTAGTATGACTCTCATGCTTAGGCCGAGGCAATGGTTTAGTCAAAGGATCGGCGACATTGCTATCCGTATGAACTTTGCTAACTATTACATCTTTTCTCTCAACGATTTCTCGAATGAGATGATACTTCCCGAGTACATGTTTACACCTTTGATGTGATCTTGGTTCCTTAGATCGAGCTATGGCACCATTGTTATCACAATGTAAAACAATACCATCTCCAACACTAGGCACTACTCCTAGCTCCAGGAATGAACTTCTTCATCCAAACGGCTTCCTTTCTTTGCATTTCTTTGCGCAAAGAATGTACTCGCCTTCGTTGTAGAATCGACAAGTACTTTGCTTTGAACTTTTCCGACTCACTTTGCCCCTCCATTTAGACAAAAGATGAAACCAGATTGGGATCGGAAATCATCTTTGTCGGTTTGGAAGCTCGCATCCGTGTAACCCTCAACAATTAATTCACTTTCACCTCCATACACTAAGAAATTATCCTTAGTCCTTCGTAAGTACTTTAGGATATTCTTAGCCGCACCCAAGTGTGCGTCACCTGGATTTGATTGGAATCGCTACACATGCTCAAGGCATATGAAACATCTCGGGCGAGTACAAATCATGGAGTACATAATGGACCCTATAGCCGACGCATAAGGAACATTATTCATTCGCTTAATCTCATCGAGTCCGGAAGGACACTGAGTCTTGCTAAGCGAAACACCATGTTGCATGGGTAGAAAACCTCTTTTAGAGTTTTCCATATTGAACTTAGTAACGATCTTATCTATATAAGTTCTTTGGCTAAGTCCAATCATCCTCTTAGACCTATCCCTATAGATCTTGATCCCCAAAATGTACTCGGCGTTTCCAAGGTCTTTCATAGAAAAACAACTCTTCAACCATTCCTTGATCGACTCAAGCATGGGAATGTCGTTTCCTATGAGAAGTATGTCATCTACATAAAAGACCAAGAAGACTATGTTACTCCCACTTTCCTTCTTGTAAACACAAGACTCTTCTCCGTTTTTGAGAAAACCAAACAGTTTGATTGCCTCATCAAAACGAAGATTCCAACTCCGAGATGCTTGCTTCAATCCATAAATGGACTTTTGAAGCTTACATATCCTCCTAGGATATTCTGGATCCACAAAACCTTCCGGTTGTGTCATATACACATCCTCTTTCAAGAACCCATTCAAGAAAGCGGTTTTGACATCCATTTGCCAAATCTCATAATCATAGAAGGCAAGAATCGCTAGGAGTATCCGAATGGATTTAAGCATTGCTACCGGTGAAAAGGTTTCGTCATAGTCTATACCATGAACTTGCTTGAACCCTTTTGCAACCAATCTCGCTTTGTAAACCCGAATGTTACCATCCTTGTCCTGTTTTCACTTTGAAAACCCATTTGCAACCAATAGGTGTAACCCCATCGGGCAAATCCATCAAGTCCCATACTTGATTTTCGACATAGATGCCATTTCGGACCTCATGGCTTCAAGCCATTTTTCTGAGTCTTCACTCATCAAAGCTTGCTTGTAGGTAGTAGGTTCCTCAAATTCTAAGATCATTATCTCGGAACTTTCGGTTAACAAGAAATCAACAAACTTTTTGTTTGGTATTCTTGATCTACTACTCCTACGAGGGGCCGCAACAGAGAAATTTTCTTCTCAACATCTTGAGAATTTTCGCACGAATTAGATTCGAGTGGGACAAGAGGAGGTTCGTGTACATGATGCACGTCCTCCAACACTTGGTCAGTTATGGGAGAAGATTCTACCAAAGGAGGAACTACATGTTCCACAACTGGCACTTGTGCTTCTGACTCTAACATAGGTTGAACTATGTCCATTTGTTGCTTTTCTCGAACCTCTTCGAGAAATATATTACTCCCACTTGCCTTTTTGGAAATAAAATCTTTTTCCAAAAAGACACCACGACGAGCAACAAACACTTTGCCCTCGATCCGATGGTAGAAGTAATAGCCCTTGGTCTCTTTGGGATAACCCACAAAGAAACACTTATCTGATTTAGGGGCGAGTTTATCTGAAAGTAAACGTTTTACATAAACCTTACAACCCCAAATACGTAGAAAAGATAAACTTGGAACATTTCCACTCCACATCTCATATGGAGTCTTTTCTACTGCCTTTGATGGAGTTCGATTAAGTGTGAAAGTAGCAGTTTCGAGAGCATATCCCCAAAAGGAGATGGGAAGATCAGCAAAACTCATCATAGACCGAACCATATCAAGTAGAGTGCGGTTCCTCCTTTCGGATACACCATTCAACTGAGGTGTTCCAGGCGGAGTGAGTTGTGAAAGAATTCCACAACTCTTCAAGTGATCACTAAACTCTTGGCTCAAATATTCACCACCACGATCGGATCGTAGTGCTTTAATTGTTTTGCCAAGCTGGTTTTGGACTTCATTCTGGAATTCTTTGAACTTTTCAAATGATTCCGACTTATGCTTCATTAAATAGACATATCCATATCTACTTAAATCGTCCGTAAAAGTAATGAAGTACCCAAACCCTCCCCTAGCTTTTGTGCTCATTGGTCCACACACATCAGTATGTATTAGACCCAATAGATCACTGGCCCTTTCACCCTTTCCAGTAAAAGGTGATTTCGTCATTTTACCCATTAAACATGATTCACATACATCAAATGGCTCAAAGTCAAAGGATGTTAGAAGTCCATCTTTATGTAACTTCTGAATGCGTTTCGCGTTTATATGTCCTAAACGACAATGCCATAAATAAGTAGGATTAGTATCGCTTGATCTATGTTTTTTTTGTCTATGTTAAGGACATCTTTGTCTAAGTCTAGGAAATATAGACCATTAGACCTTTTAGCAATGGCATAAAACATTGAATTCAAATAAACAGAGAAACAACCTTTCTCAATTGTAAATGAAAACCCTTCATTATCCAAAACAGAATAGAAATAATGTTTTTGGTAATAGCAGGAACATAATAACAGCTTATTAAGCTCTAATATAAAACCGTAAGGCAAAGGTAGACTATAAGTCCCAACCGCAACGGCCGCAACCCTTGCACCATTTCCAACGCGCAGCTTCTACCTCCCCTTTAGCCAAGGTTCTACTCCTTCTTAGTCCCCGCACATTCGAAGTAATGTGAGAAACACAACCGGTATCAAATACCCAAGAAGTAGATGTTGCTAAATTAATGTCAATGACATAGATACCTGAAGAAGAAGCCCCGGGACTTCTTATCATTCAGATACTTTGGGCAGTTACGCCTCCAATGGCCAATTTGACCACAATGGAAGCACTTGGCATTTGCGGCCACCTTTGGCTTTGCCTTTGCCTGTGGCTTATCAGCAGTCTTAGCGGCAACTTGCTTGCCCTTGTCTTGCTTTTTTCTTGCCGGCCCATTCCTTCTTAAAACCCTTCCCCTTTTGAACCATAAGAACTTCCTTCTTAGGTGCAACGAGAGATGTTTTGCTCGGCGATCATGAGCATCCCATGTAACTCAAAGAAGGGTTTTCGACACCCCATTCATATTGAAGTTCAACCTAAAATGGTTGAAGCCTTCATGTAGGGAGTGTAGTATGATGTCAGTAGCCAACTCTTGGCTATAAGGAAAGCCCAACCTCTCCATTGTCTCGAAATAACCAATCATTTCGAAGACATGAGTGGCGACTGGCTTGCCTTCGACTAACGCACACTCAAGAATAGCCTTGTGAGTTTCATACCTCTCTATCCGAGCTTGTTCTTTGAAACATGGTTTTCAACTGTCGGATAATACCGCAGCATCCAAGCTTGCAAACCTCTTTTGAAGGCTTGGTTCCATAGCCGCGAGCATAAGGCAGGTAACAATTACCGACCTTTCTGCAATGGCCTTATGGGCCGCCTTTTCGGCTTCAGTAGAGGTGGTCGTTAAAACCGGGATCGGGGTTTCAAGAACATCCTCTCGACCTTCGGATCTAAGAACAATTCTCAGATTCCTTTCCCAATCAAGGAAGTTGTTCCCGTTCAACTTATCCTTTTCAAGGATTGAACGTAAGTTAAAAGGTGAATTATTGTTGTTACCAGACATGATATCTACATAGAAGATGCAAAAGTAATAAGTATGTTTACCATCAATAGCTTTTAACAAATTTTAAACACATTAAAATAAAAGCTAGGCACTTGACCAATTTTAAAATTGTCCCCTTTGAATCAAGTGATTCTAAGACCCTATCAAACATGATTTATAAGTGGACTTTGGCCTCAACTTAAAACCAAATTTAAAAGGTAAGTAAACTCTTTTACTAATTACAACAAGTGTAATTCTTAGTTGATGGGTGATTGCTAAGGTGATGAAAGTTCCCAGGTAAGGAAGTTACCCACAACGTTGGGGAAAGCCTTCCTAATCCTAGACAGAACTTGTCACCCAAACACAAAAACCCAACCCTTTGCTTCAAAATCCAAAACTGTTTTGATGATTTTTGTTGGGCCAAACCAAACTAAACATGCAAATTTCGGAAATTTACTCTACTTAGCCCAAGATTGGAAGTAACACTCTGCTTTGGCAGAACCTATTACTAACGATCAAGATTTTAGTAGATGTTTATTTGGAAAAGCAATTACCCAATATTAGCTTTAGGGACCTAAGTAAATTATTATGTGATTTAATTACTAGTGAACTCATTGCAAAAATAAATCACATGCATAATAAAACTTAGAAAGCATTCAAAAGCAATATTTAAATGCATAAAATGAAATGTGATCCTAGTATGGCCCCTAACTCTAAAGACTACTCTTTAAGGTCTCCATTCTTGAATCACCTTGGATCTCCATCCTTGTGCTTCATGGAATAAGATTGAATCACCATTCTTCTTATGACAACTTGAATAATCATTTTTGGAATTTTAAACTAAAATTACAAAAAATACCAACGATACACAGATCGTATTTAGATTACAAAAAAACATTAACGATACGCAGATCGTATTTTCTATCCAAGTTTGGGCCATACTAGTCACCGCATGCAATCATAATATCATATATATAGAACATGCATTTTAATCAACTATTAAAATAAATTATTATGCTTCAACAACTTTAAAACATAATAACATCAACCAAATTTAATCTCATATTAAATTAAATGGTTAGTACCTCTCAATAAATTTAATCATATTAGAATTTATCTCCCAAGGGCATTATAATATTAATCTAACAAATTTAAACAACTATTAAATTTAAAGAAAAATACACAAGCACTCTAAGGTACCACATATATTTTAATCATATTAAAACATAAAAGCATTGCATGACATTTAATCACAAACACTAGCATGCAAGAATTAATCAACTTATTAAAACTAACATCCTAACATAAAATTAAATGTCACAAAATGAAACTCCCATCATAATTTTAATTCATTTAAGTATTAACATAGGATACCATGCATAATAACTTATTAATATGCATTAAGGGATAAACGGATCTTAAAGTTTTTATCCGTTAAAAAAGCAAACGAGCCAAGCGAGGCAGAACGCTGCTCGCGACCCGCGAGCTAGGTCGCGACTCGCGACCAGTGGTCGCGACCTGCGATGCTCGTCGCGACTCGCATGCGAGAAGCTTACTTCTTCCGTTTTTCCGATTTCAATTCAGGCAATTTTAATCGAAATGCGTATGATTTTCTTTATACACTAAAACACTTTTATGCATAACTAAATCATACTTGGCCTCATATTCAAGAATTCATGCCATGAAATTATACATAATCAAATTAAGCATAAAAACTTCAAAGCATGCAAATCATGAATCATACATATATATATATACATCATATTCTAATTAACAACTTAACTAAAACATGAAATAATATAACAATTATATATGTATATATATATATGTATCAAAAAATGTATAAACAACTTTTATACTCCCACTAGATTAAAATCCAATTTTAATTATGTAAACAATATCCTCATGCTAATACCCTCCCCTAAATGAATTAAAATAAAGGAAAACATGCATCCACATGATCATATTAATCTATGCAATAGGCTAACTGATACCACTGTAGGAATTTAGATGCTTAATGCGGAAAACGAGTATCACATACTCAAACATCTAACACCAAGATCTTTGCATAAATTAACATGAACCAATTAAGAGTGTAGAATATACCTCTTGATGCGTGAATTCCACTTCCACCACGAGCCTTCTAGTGGAGATCCTTTAGAACGTCAACCGTCGTTCCTCTAGTGTTGGTCCACGAACAACCCTTAGATCACCACGTATGCTAGTACGGAAGAGAGAATAATCCTCTTGCTTTTGAGGTGTGATGGCCGAAAATGAGGAGTGAGAGAGGAGCAAAGAAAATCAGATTTTCTCTACTAGAAATGATGTAATCATACCTCTCCTTTGTAACCCCCATATCATTATATAAGGTGGTTACAAAGAGGTGATTCATGAGGCTTTATTTTGCCTCATAATGTCATACATTATGAGCCTAATAAACTCATGAGTTACAACTCTTCCATCCATCTTTAAAACCGTCCAACCCATTTCACAAATGGATTTGGGTAATATCCAAGGGTTGTCACATTGTGTGACCTCATAGGACCCAATACATATTAGTAGTTGGCCTAAATATACTAGCCCAACAAACCGCAATTAGCTTCTAGCAAAACGTTGCGGTCACCTAATATTATTGAATATATTATCTTCATAATCTGTCCATATACATTTAGTTTGCTACACTTGATCGAGGACAAAATCCTTCAGATAACACATAAAAACACACAAAAAAATATCAGCCAGAGACCTATCACAAAGACCAACTACAAAATTATACCCTACATTCTTTCAATCACTTAAGATGAAACTATTTAAGCAACAAACCTCCTGCTCAAGCAAGACATTGCACAAACAGAATGCAATTAGTGGGTTAAGGAAAAAAATGCAACCCAAAATCTGCAGATGTTGAAGACTTCTTACCGGAGCTAGACCATCAAACACTCATTCCAACTAGCGCTAAAGCTTTCATTTTGGTCTGAACAGAGGTGCAAAAACCATACAAGAATTGAATCCTCAACATCTCAACTCGATTATCTCTTCATTAATAGTCTTAACACCATTTTATCAACCAAGCCAATTCGTCACCGAAGAAAACACAAAACAACTCATCCATAGAAAACCACCAATACCCACAAGCCCCCCAATATGTCATCATGAGTTTTTCTTTTGTTCCGCTTTCGCAAAACCATAATTGAACCACAGGCATATACCATGTAAAATCCCAAAGTTGATTCAATCAACACTTAAAAAACTAAACACAAAAAAATGACATTCAAATAGAATTGAAATCAAACCCTCGAAACAGGACAAGCTAATAAACACCAAATCAAATTCAGCAGACTATGAAACTCCAGAAATAAATGCCTTCACTTTAAACTAATGATCATATATCATTCTTTATAACCTAAACATAACCATTCTAATAAAATATAAAAACAACATCAAAATTCAAAAAGACGATGAATTTCCATGAAATTGCACATTAATCAACACAAAATCAAACACCAAACCAAAACTGAAATCATCAAAAGAAGGCCATACTTCGTATTACCGAAAACCGGAAACCAAGACCGACAAAATAGAGCATTACGAGGAACACCATAGAACAACGAAGTCTCCCAATGACAATTTCGACAAAATTCTCTATCCTCCTCTTCTCCTCCATCAGGCACCATTTTTAGGGCTTCCGCAAAAGCTCGAAGACGAAGCGTATCCTCTTCCTCTTCCACCAATCTCCGTCGCCGGAACTTCGCTGCTGAAGAACGGCACTGAAGAATGACGCTGAAGAGAGAAAATAAATTCAGTGGCGTGAAGAGAGAGAGGAATTCGTGAAAGGGAGAAAAATAAATCTTATTAGATTTCTAGGGTTCAAGTTTTCGAACAAACAAATTAGAAATCGAAAAAAAAAACGAGCCACTTACTTGTTTTTGTGAAGAATGGGGTGAAATGCGAGTGAAAATTGAACTGGAAACCCTAGAAATGGGGGAACCAGTCGAATTCAGATCTTTTGCGAACGAATTAGGCGTTTTAGCATGAAAACCATGGTGATAATAAGAAGGAGATGGAGAGAGAAGGAGGGCAGAAATGGGGTAGTTGACATTTCGGTGGTTGAGTTTGGAAGGAGATGAGAGAGATCGACAGGGAACACGGGAAGAGAGAGAAACAGAAAGGCGAGAGAAAATGGGGAGCAGTAATTTCAGTAGAAGAGGGAGGAATGTAGGGGGAAATAATAATAAAAAGAGGACAATAATGATTACGAGGGAAAACAATCCAAATGCTCGGGTTGATTAACCGGAGCATTTATTCACAGTCAACCCGAGCATTTGATAAGTAGCAAAAGCAGTTTTTTCCACTAGTGAGGCAGGATGGCGGCGTTAACCCAGTTCGTCTCCAAGTCTGCAGAAAAAGCCCTACCTTTCATTAAGGTTCTGAGGGGCAACAAAAAGTTTGAATGGGGGGATGAACAGAAGCAAGCATTCCACGCGGTGAAGGAACACTTCAAGAAGCTACCAACTATCACCAGGCCCGAGGTAGGAGACAAACTCCAGCTTTATGTCTCGGTATCTATGAAGACGGTGGCAACGGTTCTATTGGTAAAGAAAGACAAGCAGCAGCATCCCATATACTTTGTGAGCCATGTGTTGGCAAGGGTAGAGCAGAGGTATAAGCTAGTGGAGAAGAAGGCATACGTTGTCCTCATAGCGGCAAGAAAGTTAAGGTCGTACTTTGATGCTCACACAGTTCAGGTCCTAACTAATCAGCACTTAGAGAAAGCTCTCCACAAGTTACATAGCTCTGGTCGGTTACTCAAGTGGGTAATTGAGCTGTCAGAATTTGACATCGAATACCGGCCTCACACCCCATCAAGGCACAAGCATTGGCCGACTTCATTGTGGAAACAACCTATGAAGATGCTGAGGAACCTGCCGATACATGGCAAATTGTAGTGGACGGCTCATCAGCCCAGACTCGGGCAAGAGCCGATGTTGTAATGATATCCCCAGAGAGAACCACATTTGAATATGTCGTTTGTTTTGGGTTCAAGACATCCAACAACGAGGCAGATTATGAGGTTGACATAGCCGGGATCAGTCTGAGTATCGCGACGGGAGCCAAGAATTTGAAAATGACGACAATGTCGCAACTTATAGCTAGTCAGATAGAGAGGACTTACAAAGCTAGGGAGCCGGTGATGCAGAAATACCTTAGCAAGGTAAAACAGATAACAGCGCCACTTCATATTTTCGAAGTAATATTGGTCCCAAGAGCAGAGAACATGGCGGTGGATGCCTTATCTAAGCTGGCAAGTTCAAGCACGGTTGATATGAAATGAAGTGTCATGATAGAGATGCTGCAAGAGCGAAGTGTTCACTAGAGGAAAAAAGCCAAGGGTTGCGGTTATCTGAAAAACGCAACCCTTAAAATTAAGGGTTGCGGTTAGCCCAAAAACCGCAGCCCCTAATTCTTCACTTATTACACGCGAAAATTTCCCGTACTTAATAGTCTTATACACACAAAACCCTAGCTCTTGTCTCTCTCTCTCTCTCCCCATCCCTGATTTTCCCTCTCTCACCTCATCAGACCCCATCCCTCTCTCTCTTCGCAGCTCTCCTCACCCTCCGTCGTCGTTCTCTCGCCGGAGCTTCTCTCTCACATGTCGTCGCGCTCTTCCGTCGGTGCTCCTTTTCTGCAACGTGGACGTTATGTCGTTCAGCATTAACAACCAGCTTCAGTTTGCTATTTTCAAAGACTAGAATCTTAATTCTTAAGGTTTGTTTTTATATTCAGGTTTTGTACTCTCGCCCCTGGTTCATTTTCCCCCTTTTTTCCAGATCTAATTTTACTTTTTCTATGTTCTTTTTAATGAAATCTGACTAGGATTGTTGTCTTCAACGAAATCTGGTTTTGTTGTATTTTTAAAGATAAATTTGGTGTTGTTTTGATATGTGAATTATGAAATTAGGGTTTTGTATGAATTTGTATTCATGTTGTTTTAATTTTTAGATTAGTACTGTGTGGTAGATTATTGTTATATTATGAAATCTGGATACCTCTATTGGTTATGTTTGGTAGGTGTGAAAATTATGAAGGATGTGTTGATTTGTTTGTCTTTCAAGTTCATTGAAATTGGATGGTGTTTTGAGTGTGTATATGTGAAAATTGGTTGGCTGATATATTGGTGTTGGATTTTTTAAGATGGGTGACTCCAGTTGAGGTCACAGATGAAAATTGTGAGGCAGCTCAATAAGCAAAAATATAGGCTATGGAAGCAAATGCTGAAGGTAATCTTGCTACTTTTGTTGTAGTGAAATTGGTGCATTCTCAGCCATCCCTGATCTTATATCTATGTTCTTTTGGGATTTTAGGCAAGCTGGAAGAAGCAATTGAGCATTTAACATCAGCAATAACACTCAATCCCACATCGGCCATTATGTATGCTACTAGAGGTAACATTCATGCCTTGCTTCAGTATGCTGATGTTGTGTTCCTTATTGAACGTTCGTTGGTATTTGAAGATTGTTTTTATATTGTTATGTTGATGTATATTATATTGTGCTTTGTGATTGCTCTGTACTTATGTCTAATTTCATTTATCAAGTTAGGTAATTTTCCAACTTCTATTCTTTATTTTTGTGATACTTTAACTAGAATTCATCCCATTTTACTCCTAAAGTACAATATGTTCTAATTTTGCATCAACATTGGACGAAAATGATTAATCTACCTATTAGGTTTGAATTGCAAGTAGTTTCGAGTATGTACCTTTCGTTGTATTACATTGAGCTGATTTTGGTTAATTTCAAAGTGGAAGTTTTTACGTTTATTTGCAATTTCATTAGCCCTAACTTTTCCTACTTTAAGAGTGTTTTATTGCTGGTATTTAGAGGCTATTTTGAGGGACAATTTGCAAGGATTTTATTTAAGTTTTTCGTGGGATTTAAGCAATCTAATATCTGAACTTAGAACGATGAAGTATATTGGAAAAATTAACATGAATTATCTGAACTTTTGACCAACTTGTTGGAATATCTTTGGATTAACTTAGGATATCCCCATATGTGGATCAGCCTTAATTGATATTTAGAAAGTCCTGAACTTCTCAAGCATTCGTTTAAGAGAATACGACCCTTAAAGTTGGGATTATAGTGAGACATCTTGAATTGGGATTCATTTAATTTTTTAGCTTGACATTGCAGATATGAACTTCATTGCTAGAGAATTTGAAACTACATTGCTAGGGAAAGTTATGTAGGTATCAATCTTCATATATGGTACTTACACCTTTATTTGTTTCTGGCTTTGTGTTTTTGGTAAATGTCTCAAATAATACAAAACTTAAAGTTATAGTTATGGCCTGATTACTCTGGAAAGTTACCCTTCATATATGGAGTTTGCTGTATTTTCTAATGTTGGGTTGTTATTATTCTTGTCTTGTCCTGATACTATCTTGTGCTGTAAAGTGGCCTGATTACTCTGTGAACAGCTTTTTTTTTATATGCCTTTTTCAATTATTGTGTTGGAGATCAAATCAGAGCCTCATTTTCTTTTATTCTTTACTGTAATCATTCCTTAGCTAAGTAATGGATGGACCTATACTAATAAATAATAGAAAACTTAAAGTTATAGTTATGGCCTTATGGGCCTTCTGCCTACTGCTAGTGTTGGATGCAGCACACTCCCTAAGGGGCCACCCACTAGTATTGATTATGGTTAATACTTAATTTAGGATAGATTCTATGATCATTATGTTATTAAACATATATTGTGGAGATTGTAATACTCCCATTTTATGGAATGTTGATTGCATTTGTTCTAAAATGATTATTTTTACAGGGGTCAAGCTGAGAAGGAATTTAAAGCGGAAGTTGAAGCTATCAAACGTGTTAGACATAAGAATCTTGTTAGGTTGCTTGGTACTGTGTTGAGGGAGCTTATAGGTATTAATTTATCAAGTTTGAAACTTTTAGTTCCTCTTCATTGGAGCAGATGGTTATTTGACCTTTTTTTGTTGTTTAGGATGCTTGTGTACAAGTATGTTGACAATGGCAATTTAGATAAGTGGCTTTATGGTGATGTCGGTGAAGTAAGCCCTGTCACATGGCAATCAGAATCCATAGCTTATAATTCTGTTGTATAGTGTCTAATATTTTAGCATCTACATTTTTGTAAATTTCTTATATTTGTATAAAAAACATAATTTGCAATAGAAAATGATACTTTATATATATATATAACTGTTTGGGGATCATTTAGGACTAAAAATGCAAAAAAAATGTTTTTTTGGGTTACAAGGGCTGCGGTTTTGGGCCTAAACCGCAGCCCTTCCCTTTTGCCCAAGGGCTGCGGGCCAAAAAACGTAGCCCTTAGGGCTATTTTGACCGCAGCCCTTGACGTTTTTTCCACTAGTGGTTGATGTCACGGCGCCTGTCGAGGTAAATACGATCAGTCGGGAAAGAGAATGGTATGACGAGATAATGGCGTACAAACTAAATGACGATATACCGGCGAACAAGATGGCAGCCAAGAAACTCAAAAGGGAGGCTATGTGGTATTGCATCTTCCTAGGGCAGCTATACAGGAAAGGTTTCTCGCTTCCACTCCTAAGGTGCGTAACGGCTCATGAAGCCACGAAGATAATGGAGGAAATCCACGAAGGAGTGTGTGGGAACCATATCGGTGGGAAAACACTGGCCCTCAAAGCTCTAAGAGTTTGTTTCTACTGGCCGAACATGTTTGCAGACCTATGTGAAAAAGTGTTACAAGTGCCAGAGGTTTGCACCGGTAATTCTAAACCCCATTGCTCAGTGGGGGATGGACATAATAGGATCCTTCACACCGGCATCAGGTGGGAGAAAGTTCTTAATTGTAGGAATTGATTACTTCACAAACTACAAAGATCACGGCCAACTAGGTAAAGAAATTTTTTGGTATAATATTATCACAAGGTTTGGAATCCCAATGGGAATTGTCATGGACCATGGCGTCCACTTTGATTGCGGTCTAATAAAGAACTTCCTGAGTCCATACGGCATCATGTTCGCATACTGATCAGTATGCAATCCTCATAGCAATGGCCAGGCTGAAACCGCCAACAACCAGATCCTGAACGCCTTGAAGAAAAAGTTAGATGACCTGAAAGGAGGATGGGCCGACATGGTACTAGCAGTACTATGGTCTAACAGGACCACTGAGGAGGAGGCCACCAACGAGACTCCTTTCCGACTGGCATTTCAAGCAAAAACAGTGCTACCAGTTGAGGTCGGATTGCCCAATTGGAGGATTATGAACTTCGATCCCGAGCTGATCTCAGGTCAGCCGCTTACAAAGACCGAATAAGTAAGGCCTACAACAAAAGGGTATGAAGTCGGCCAATTGAGAAATGCGATTTAGTTTTGAGACGCACTGCTGCCACCGGAAAATCCCATACTGAGGGCAAGCTAACTGCTAATTGGGAAGGCCCATACTTGGTGAAGGAGGAAATCGTCCCAGGCTCCTACCGGCTTGAAGACATGTTTGGCAAACCGCTTAAGAATAGCTGGAATGCCAGTGTTTTGAAGAGGTATTTTATCTAATATGCTTTCTAGTTTATATTTCAGTTAATAAAACGGCATTGTTGCCGAATTTATATTTCAGTTGATAAGAAGGCATTGTTGCCTAATTTATGCCTTCAGTACTTAGGTTTGCAATAATAAGTCCAGCAAGGCAAGGAAGAGCCACTTGTTTTAATGAGCTACAATAACCTGTTTGCTAGCATACTCAAAGACAAGTCTACTCATAATGATTATCCATAGGACTGAAGCTTGCCCTAGAATGATTATCCCCCTTACTGGTCCATGACCTTATTAGATCTGCCCGCAAGGAGGAAGCATCTATCTTACTCACTCTCAATAGTCTACGACCTAAGTGGATCTGCCAGCAAGGGAGAAGAATGGATTCCAACGTGACTATCCCTCCTGCAGGTCTATGACCTAAGTGGATCTGCCGCCAGGAGATAAAAATGAATCCCAAATTAACTCACTTATCACCGGTCTATGGTCTAAGTGGATCTATAGGTAAAAGCGACACAAGAGCTAACTAGCGGTCAATGGCCTTAAAGGATCTGTCGTTAGAAATCTCTGCGTATTTGATGCCGTTTAAATTCTTGGTTATCTTAGTTCGCGGTATATGATCGTAAATCAGCGGAGAAGAAACAACACAATAATAAATTGGCAAACATGAAATAAATACACCGACGTCATAGGTGGCGAAGTACTTTCATCTCATTGCATAATTAACTGTCATTACAAAAAGACCCCATATGGGTAAATTACAAAGGAATGAACATAAGGAAAAAGAAGCTTCGAGACTATTCACGGCCAGGTAGAAGAGATCTGGAACAGAGAGAAGCTCTAGGGGAACAGAGAGAAACAAAAGGGATAGCCCTGCCGGCATCTCAGATGATGGGGACCTCCTCACCCTGAGGACCCTTGGCGGCTTCCTCACCCTCAGGACCCTTGGCAGCCTCCTCTCCCTCAGGACCCTTAGCGGCATCTGAGTCCTTGGACACAGCTTCGTCCACCAAGGCACCGTCAGGTCCCTTGACAACCGCCAAAGCAACAGCCTCATTGTTGGCGGCATCCTTCATGCTGATCGCCAGGTCTTCTAGCTCCTCAAACTGAAAGCGAGGATCAGCATTGGCAATATCTGCCTCAGTGACCCCCTCGTCGAGTGTTTTACCCTCAACCGGGTTCTCAAACTCCAGCCGACCATGAGCATCCTCAACCGCAAGCCAATTAACGTCAGGGATGGCATGCTTGGCACACCGCATAGCAGCATGACCAACCCCTTTGTACCGATTGGCAAGATGGTTGACGAAGTCCATGGATCGCCAGTAGTCCGCCACAGCGTCAGCTACCAGGGAAGTCTCACTATCCTTGACGGCTTGAAGCTCTTCCTGGACCTTTTAAAACCACTCCCACTCAGTCTTCAGCTGGTAATCCATAAGGGCCTGATCCATCAGCTTCTCCTTGGTAGTCTTCAGCTCAGCCTTGGCGGTGTCAAGCTCCTTCTTGGCCGACTACAGCCCATCCCGCTAAGCCTTGACAGCGTCAAGTTCATCCTGGCTAACCTTGAGCCTTTTTTTGCTCTCGGCATGTTCATTTACTTCGTTGAAGTAGGCGCCTTGAAAGAATCAGTAGAGATCGCAGAGTTCTATACCGGAATGAGCCAACTGCAATAAAAAAGAAAAAAGAAAAAGGCGTTAAAAAGCCAACAGTAAAAGGACTAAAATCAAAAATTACTAAATTATATTACAAACATATACCACGGCGAGATTATGGGAGTGCATGGCATCTGAAGCCCTGATGGTATCTATCGGCATGTCATACTTCAGATGTATGCCCTTCAGTAGTCCGTACCCCAAGTTGTCGCCTTCTAAAGGACGATCAAGAAGCAAAGACTCATCGTCAAGAACGTTGAGCTTTGGCTGGAACCTCTCGACATCCCTTACCGGTGACTGAGACTACCTCTTCTTGATCATCTCTGGTATCTTTGTTTTTGCCTCCTCAATATACCCGACTTTCGATACTTTAGTAAAACCGCGGAGTTCGGGAATCATTACGAGTGTGTTTGCATCTTATAGATTGTGGGGCGAAGGGAGGAGTTCCCCACCTCAACAGCTCAGGTGAAGAGGGTCCTCGTTACCTCAAGCAAGGGAGGAGCCTGGATCTCCTTATGCTTAGCCGGGACAGCAGGCCATTTCGGATCCCTCTCCCCATTACCCTTCCCTTCATCTACGACAGTCTTCCTCGTTTGAGGAACAACAGCCAACTTCTTGCCTGAATCCACCTAGGGGGTCTTCCCAAGGACTTTTTGCTTGATGGCTACCATTGTTGCGACCGCCATTACCACGGCCTTGCTTGCCTCCCTACCGGTAGCAGGGATGGAAATAAATTTCCTTGCCGCCTTGGTTGGCATGTTGGAGATGGGGATGTAGTTGGCGTTTAAATGAAGAGCTTCCCGGATCAAATGTTCCCAGCCTCGAAAAATGAAAAACAAAGATCAGCATACATAAAAAAATGAAACATCAAAATTCAAGGCTATAAGCAAGAAACGGAGTAATTCATTTGCACCCTTACCATGAGGGTTAGCCTGACATAATCCCAGTGCCAATAAGGTTGGGTTAGTAAGAACATATGCAGCATGAGGCAGCCAAGTGTGTGGTACCGGCACCGATTTCGCCCTCTTTGGTGCCGGAATGAAGTCCCTGTCAAAGTAATTAGAGGCGAGGAGTTCCCGGTGAGTGAAACGTCTATCAGGGATGTGATCCATCCTAGGGCGGGGCCGAGTGAAATGTCGGCGAAGAGGGAAATCATCAGGCACTCTTACCCAGAAGAACCTGGGTTACCGTCCTTTCAAGGACGTCAGCTTTGGGTACACGGTTAGCTTCTTTGCCTTGGTGTACATCCACATCCAGCCGCCTTTTCCTTCTTCCTTGACGGCTTTTGATTTCTTGCCCTTCCCTTTCCCCTTAGCAGAACCGTCCCATTTTATCTAGTGCATCTTCCGGAATAGGTTCAGCGTCTCTGAGAATTTTTTGAAGCATATACGCTATCAGATTGCACCACCCTTACGGCGTCAATTGGGCTAAGCATATGTTTCAAGCCGTAAAAATCTTTATTAAAAAAGGATCTAAGGGGAATCTCATCCCAATGTCTAGTTCATGCGCATAGACCGCTATGTGCCCAGGGGGGCAATCAGTCACCCGGCATCCTGAAGACGTTAGCACCAACTCATAACCGTGTTGAAAAACAAAGGCTAATTCACCTTTGCAGCAAAACTCGTTCTCAATACAAGTCCTCCTCCAGTTGTTGTTAATTTGCACATAGGATGGGTTGCCATCCTCACATGCCGCCATGAAAGGATCGTTCAAGGCCTCGTCCTCATCCTCCTCGATAATCTTGGGAGGGTCTTTATCGTCATCTTCTGCCTCGAGGTCGGTGGCTTCATCATCAGTCATCACAACCAATTCGACACTCCTAACATCATCAGAATTGATGTCATCCTCCTCGACATCTCCATTAGTCAGGTCATCCTCTTCCTCCGATTCGAGGATCCTATCACTCATTAAATCATCCTTATCATTCGCTCTTATCGGCTTTGAAGACGAAGCCTCAATAAGGGGCATATTAGAGGTACCGGCCATGGAAGAGGAACCGACTACATGGGGAAAAAATTGGGAGAATGCTCAGCTAAACCAATCATGTTGTCGTACTGGCCAGGAGGTATCGTCATTAGTATTTTGTTGCTGTTCACTTTGACGGCGGTCACGAGAGAAGCCTCCAAAGGCGAAGACCTAGAACTAGATTCTGCCGGTACAATGTGAGCAGAAGGATCAACCATACCAAATGTATTACAGTTATTTCTGGATTTAGACCTGCGCTCCAATGCTACATCTACTATCGGTGAATTAGCAGAAACCACAGGGCTAAAGGTCGAAGAACTACCGGAGCTAATATCGCTATCGGCAATGGAAGGGGGGTCTCAAAGTTATTTTGGGAATCAGAAGCTGAAGACATGTCTAAAAATAGGAAATTTAACCTACTCTAGAAGATTTATGGGAGATGATAATACCTGGAAAACGGAGTCAGGTGAGAGAGGAAATGCGAGCAGCCCCAAACACTCGCGAAAAATGCCGTTAAAGTCCTTGTAATCAAAAGCCAGCAGAAAAGCTTGTGAAGTGCACAATTGAGAAACATAAAACGTCGATGAACAATTTACAATTGATTTTGTGCGATTTGAGCAAGGATTGGGAGAGTTATAAGTACAAGAAATTTTGATGTTTGGGAGAGAATCGGCTGAAAAATTCGTACTTGAGTTTGAGTTTGAGTAAAATGGGAAATGGGGGGAAAATTAGCGCTATTTATCGGTAACGCAACGGCTAAGATTATAAGTCGTTTCGACTTCCTTCATGCGATGATGTCATGTGTCACCCCACTAACCCCCATCAATCAAACGGTTACCTGGGGGCTTACCACAAGTAGCATGAAATTCGAAGCGACGTTTCATCTCCAACAAGCCAGAATTGTGCCTCACCTATTTTACCGGCTCACTTAAACCCCATAAGCTAATTAAAAGTTACAACACCCATGACGGCTTTAATATTGACTAAGCAGGATACGACTGTACCAGACATACCGGCTTGGGGGCTAGTTGTATGGGGGTTGTCCAAGTTCCTTACCAGTCACAGGTAGACTGCTTAAACCGACATGGTCAAACCGCCAAAATGTTTCTGTAGATCCAGAAGAAGAATATGCGTAATGTCGGTATCAATGATCTACTGGTCCATATCAAACCCATTGCCGGTGTCTTGCATCTGGGCCATCAAAATATAAGAATGAAAAGAGGATTAGAATTACGTTCAGTCAATAGGAGAAGTGTCATACCTCGCTTGGTACACTCCCTGCCACTATAAATACCCCTTGATCTGAGTCACAAAGATCCGTTCACAATCATAATTACATAGTACTTGAGAGCTACCGGCTTTATCTTTACTGACTTAGGCATCGTAGGGGAGTTCCTCAGATCAACCCCCGAGGTTAGTTTATGTGTTCTGTGTTGCAGATCATCAAACTGGCTAACTTGACGAGGAGACACCGGTTCACCCCAATAGCTTTTATTCCATACCGAAACATCAACAAATGACATCGGAAAAGCAAATCCAAATTACTCTTAGTTCTTGATTTAATGCAGTATGTAATCTAAAATGGAAAACAATAAGGAAAAACCAAGTAGCACTAAGTGTTGCAAAAGAAACAAAATTCACGAGGTTTCAACAATTCAGAAAAATTCATCAATTATACTAATCAATGGGCACAACTGTAATTAGATTTTCCAGTTTCTAACAACTAGTTCCTCTAATACAGATGAAATCACATAAATCTCTATTATGTATGTCAAGAGGGGTAGGACACCAAAATATAAAAACCTCTATTTTACCCTCACTAAATTATGCAAATTACAGCTATACCAAAAAATAGAAAAAATCAAAAAATATAAAAAAGGGGTGTACCTACGTAATTAATTTTTAAAAAAATAAAAAAGGCTGAACAAAAAATCGTACAATTTTCTTTTCTGCAAAAATTAATTTTAAAAAATAAGATAAACACAACTAAAGTTTTTGAATTGCAAAAAATCCCTAATTTAGCGTTGAAATGTTGAATAACTGTGTGCACATTTTGCAGTTCCCAATTTTCATTTTTTAGAAAAACAAAATACATGATTCAGTTATTTAGCAATCTATATTCTCTTCTTCCCTTCTCCTTCTCCCTTCCATGATCTTCTTCTTCTTCCATAATTTCCTTGCTCTTCTTTGACCTCTACATAAAAGAAACATTGATTAAGAAAAATAAAATAGAGAAAGAGGAAAAGAAAGAGAAAGAAGAATTAAGAACAATTATTCAACAATTAAAAGAAGAGAGGTGGAAGAGAACACCATGTCGATCCTTGAATTATTGTGTACTCGATCATAATCATGTTAATTGATTTTAAGCTTATCCTTAAATTCTTTCACTAAATTTCCTATCTTATATTTTTTTTTTCTTGACCGATATCTTTGTTTGGATTTCAAAGTTATGAATTATAGATTAGAGAACATACTAAATGATTTGACTCTTACCAGAGGAAGTGTACAATATACGCATAACTCTATCTATTTTAGAGAGCATAGTAAATACTCCCTCTGTTTTTTATCTTCCTCACTTTGAATCTTGACACTATTCATACTTAGAAAGAATCTTCTCAACTTTTATCAATTTATAAGAAAAAACAGTCATGTGGGGTCTTGTTTGATTCGTCTCAATCAGGACTTTTTTAATATTCAATCGTTATAATTTTTACTAATATATAATGAAATATATTTAAATTCAAAGAGGGGCATCGAAAGATGCGCACAGGAAAGTGAGAAGGATAAAAAACCGAGGGAGTATTAATTAGTTTAGTCTAATAAAGTTTTCATACATAGCACTATATATACATGCATGACTCCTTATTGAAAAATAATAATAACAAAATTGAAAGAAAGAAATGTTATATGAGAAATTGCACTCACAATTTGTCAAGGCCAGGAGAGAGAGAAATATGAGAAGAGACGAGATGCTATAACCAAAACGTGTCATTGCAATTTGCTATTTTGTTAATATATAGGTTCTTTTTAAAGTTCTATGTAAATAATGAATGGTTTTGTTATTGAATTTGTACCTGCAATTAGGTTTGTAAATTTGTATAGTTAAGATTTGTCTATGGAAGAATGAAATATTTAGTTAAATCAAAATCATATTATCAAGATACCAAAATTATTTGAATTATGATATTTTTTTTTCTTGACTGATATCTTTGTTCTTCACTTGGTTGAGTTTGTTGGGATGTATATTCTATATCATTAATGGTTCATATTTTCAATGACATCATGATTGTACTTTAATTTTTTGTGTCGGGAACTTTTCTAAAGGTAGTTAATTGTGAGTTTGTCCTTGATTCTTCCACTAAATTTCAATATTTTCTCATCTTATCTCAAGCTTCTTATTTTGATATATTTTTTTATTCTTTATTTGAAATTGAAACTCTTAGTTGGTAGTTCTACAGACTGTTCGTGTACAATTTCGTGATGAAGTAAATGATTTTTCAAGGAAATAATGTTCATAAGAGTTTTCTCTACCACACACACATGCTTAATGGAGTTTTATTAACCAAAATGATTTGACAAATTTTATAGTTAACTATAGATGAATTGATGCGAAGGACATGACTGCAAGTTATGGTGTAGATGATAAACTGTAAGAAAAAACTTTGTTTTTCATTGATGAGAAAAAGGTCAGGGTGACTAAATTTTGTTACATAAAGATATGAAGTCTTTTGCTTTTGGCTTCTATTTTGTTTTGTGCTCATCTTTTTTTCTTGATAGTGAGTAGTATGGTTTCATGTATCCACTTTATATTTTTGTTCATGAAAAGTGATTGAAAATGATGACGTTAGCTTTACTTTCCTATTCATTACATGAATTACCCCTAAGTCAAGAATACTGCACATTAACGATATTGGAGGAGAAACATTAAATTTTGATTGATACATTAATTTCTCAAATAGAGGATATGTACCCATCCTCATTCTATGATGCTCAAAAAATTTTACAGCTATGTTGTAAGGATATTTGTGCTTCTTTATATCTGTTTATTTTTTTTCCACTTAATATAATCTATTGGATCATTAATTATAGGAAAAATTGGCAAAAATAAGCCAACCTTTACCCGATCTTCCACATTTAAGCCAACATTTTGATAATCCAGAGTTAATACAACCTTTATATCATTTAAACCAATATTAGGACAGGGGACAGTGCACCTGCTCAACCAGTTTTTTTTTTTTTGAAACCCTCATTTACCATTTTAACTCAGAACCCTCATTTTTACCCCCACAGCTTCCCACTCACGTTTCTCTCTCTCTCTCCTCTCACTCAAAAATTCTCTCACTTCTTGAATTTCATGTTGGTGTGACGAATTCTCTCAACAATTCTCTCTCTTCTTGAATTTCATCTTAATTCAAGGTAAAGCTGCATTTTTTATTACATTTTCTTTTTTTTTATTGCAATTGTATCTGATTATGCCATCATGTTGTTGATTTGTGGTGGAATTGAGTAATGAGGGTTTCCATTTAGTTGTCAGTTGATGTAAGTTGGTTCTTGTGTTAGAATTTTGCTTACTTTCACGAAATTATATTGTAAATGTTGTTGAGGTCATTGATTTTTTTTATTTTCAAATCGATGTCACATTGTTGAAAATGTATGATGGTGATGCTTGAATTTAATTTGGACTTTCAATTGCTTAAAAATTGTGTCTTTTGCCATCTATGTATTCAGGTTTAATGGCTCCAACTATTTGGGAGTCGGTTACTTTAAGATTTTGGCATAGGGGAAGGTTTAGTTATGATCGTCAAGGGGTTATGGTATATGTGGGGGGTTAAGGTAGAACCCTTCAAATTCTACCTGATGAGTTGTGCTATTGGGATTGGTTGAATTTGGCAAAAGAATCAGGTCCCTATGAAACTGTGCATGAAGTTTTTTATCAAATTCCTGAGTTGGATATACAACAGGGACTTAGGAAGGTGGTAGATGACAAGGATGTGATAGCAATGGGTGAAATAGCAAGGAAGAATAGGACAGTGGATTTGTATGTCCTGCACCAAGAGAGTGGCCCTAATCTAGGTCCATTATTTCAACCTAATACAGTAGACCAACCTGCCAGGCCCAAAAAGCTTACACCAAAAAAAGGCCCACTAACTAAACAAAGCACCCCAGCTAGGAGCAGCCCAAGGTTGAAAGAGGTCATTTATTTGGGCTGTTCCTCATCTGTTTTGGGCAATACCAAAAGCAAGAAAACAGAAGTTCAACCACCTCAACCAAAACCCTACAAAGAATTGGCCCCACAAAATCAGTCCAAAAGAAAAGATAAAGTTAACCCCACATCATCAGCAACAGCTCCTTCTTCTTCTGCTTTTGTAGTTTAGAACCCTACAAACAACCAAAAAACGTTACAAACACCAAGAGAGTCAAACACTGATGTCCCTGCTTTTGTACCTCAGAACCTTACAGACACACCTACAAACAACCAAAACCCTACAAACACTGATGGTTATGATTGTGTAGACCATAGACCGAGATAGTCCTATACCATATAAAGATCTCGTATAGTGAGAGTGAGGATTCGGAAGACCCTTTGTACCACTCGACAGGTGAGTGGAAAGTAGGTGATGATGATGCTGAGTTCACAGCTGAGGTAGTTGAGGATGAAGATGATGGTGGAGATGAAGATGAAACTGTTTTTGAGTTTGAATGTGATGAACAAGACGAGTTAAATGAATTGATTGTGGATGAATCAGACACAAGTGATGAAGAATACCATATTGCAAGGGAGAGAGTGAAAACTTGTACATCTAGGTTATTGGAAATTGCTCAACAATTGCAGAGAGAGGCTGCTGAGGGAAAACTTGCAAGCCAACAAGCTAGAGTGAAACAGCCAACAACAACAGTCCAAAGAAGAGGAGATGATGGTTATGAATCTGAGTACTTTAATAGTGATGATGATCTTGACACACCACCAGGCAGTGAGGATGAAGGTGAGTTTGGCAGGAGGTCTAAGAGATCTTTGTTAGTGGGTTCTGACACAAACTTCAACACCTTTGAGTGGAAAGTGGGGCAGAGATTTGCAAGTAGAGAATTTTCAGCAGGCTGTGGCTAAGTATGCCATTCTACAAGGCAGAAATCTTGGTGTAGTGGTAAGCAATAAGGCAAGAAGACAACAGTTGGGGGTGAAGTGCATAAAAGGGTGCCCCTTTTACTTGTTCTCCTCTTGGCATTCATTGAAGGCAAGCTTCATTGTGAAGAGGGTTGTTAGTAAGCACAAGTGCCAAAGAAATATGAAGAGGAATAAACAACTTACAACTAGGTGGGTTGCAAAGGAGATGTTAGAGGTTTTCAAGGCTAGGCCTCATTGGCCAGCAAAGGATATCAAGGAGACCATTAAAAGGGCATACAAGGCACTTGTTACCAGTGTCTTTGCTTACAAAACTAAATATAAATCTCACATGCTTCTTCATGGGTCTATGCATGATCACTATAAGAAAGTTGGGAGGTACATAGCTGCAATGAAGGCAGTGACTCCTGAGACTGTGATGGAGTTGGTGGTTGACTGCAGTACCCAAAACAACCCACCCATTTTCCAAAGGTTGTTCAACTGCTTTGATGGGTTAAGGAAGGGGTGGAAGGAAGGTTGTAGGAGGATTGTATGTGTTGATGCAGCCTTCCTAAAGACATTTCTTGGTGGTCAATTGCTCTCTGCAGTGGGTAGGGACCCTAATGAGCAGATGTTTCCCATTGCTTGGGCAGTTGTTGAAGGCGAAAATACTTTGTCCTGGGAGTGGTTCTTCACTCACTTGCAATCTTGCTTGGAGCTTGGTGATGGAACTGGTGTTGCTATAGTATCTGATGAGCATCAGGTAAAATTCCCTAATCTTGTTCTTGTTTCATTTATTTACACATGTTTCATTAATTCCCTAATCTTGATCTCGTTTCATTTATTTACACATGTTTCATTAATTCCCTAATCTTGTTGTTGTTACACTTTTTTCATACACTTGTAGCTTAAATGATATGTTTATTAGAGTTGCTTAAATGGTACTTACTCATTTCTTGTTGCCTTCAATTGCATGCACATATAAAGGCTATATTGAGTGATGTGGCCACAATGTTGCCAAAAGCAGAACATAGACATTGTGCTCGTCATGTTTATGCAAATTGGCAGAAAAAAGGGTTTAGGGGGGATGAGATGAAACTAGCCTTCTGGACAATAGCAAAGGCATATAACAATACTGAGTACGATGAAGCATTACATGAGTTGGAAGAAACTAACCCTAATGCTGCTTTAGCATTTAAAAGTTACACCCCAAAAAACTTTTGTAGAGCATTCATGAACCCTGGCATTAAGTGTGATGCCATTACAAACAACATGGCAGAGACATTTAACGGATATATCATTAATGCTAGGACACACCACTTGCTTTACATGATGGAAGAAATAAGGGGAGCACTGATGAAAAGGGTTTGTACTAAAAGACAGGAGATGGAAAAGGGTACATCTTTGCTTTGCCCTGGGATTCAAGCAATGGTTAATAAAGAGAAGGATAAGGCAGTTTATTGTGAAGTCATACCATCTACAGAGAACATATTCAATGTGCATTATAACCTAGACACACTAGTTGTGAACTTAGGTGATAGGTCTTGCACTTGTAAGAAGTGGGATTTGTTGGGTGTGTCTTGTTGTCGTGCAATAGCATGCATCTATTTTCTGAACAGAGAGGCAGAGGATTTTGTAGATGAGTGTTACAAAAGGGAGGTGTATTTGAGATGTTATGCAAATCCTGTTCCAGCTTGTGAGGAAGAGAGACATTGGCCACTAGTTGAACAAGACCTACATCCTCCACCAATTAAGATAGGGCCAGGGAGGCCAAGGAAGAACAGGATCAAAGATCCTGTTGAAAATCCAAAGAAGCCTGGAACACTAACTAGACATGGAATGGAGATGACTTGTAGGCTGTGTAACAAGAAGGGTCATAACATAAGGGGATGTCCACTTAAAGGTACCGTTGTTCCTGAAGAACCTCCAACAAAGAAGCCTAGGGGAAGGCCAAGGAAATATCAAGAACCACCAAATGATGAAGTGGGAGCATCTACTCACCATTCAGTGTCTGCTCAGCCAACACAACTTGGGAGGGGTGGTAGAATGATTGTAGGTGGAGTGGGTGCAAGAGGGAGAGGTACTGGCAGGGGTAGTGTAACACCCCAGAATTTCAAAGCGGAAAAGAAAGAAATAATAATAGTATTAATAGGACGATGGCGGAAACATCGTCTTCTGGGAATGTCACTACTACAAGAAATGCGTAAATAACTAAGTGATAAACCAACATAAGTAAATAGTATAAATAAATTAAATTAATTAGAGTAATATCCAAAACATAAAACTAACTCTTCAACTAACTAAAAGTCTAGGCCTAAAACATTTTAATGCTCACATCTCAACCCAAGCCCAAAACCAAAGAAGATTCCCATCAACATCACCTCCAAAATATATCAACAAACATCCACAATCAGTGGGGAGTAACTAGCAGTTCTCCCAGAACAAAAGAAATCAAAGTCTATTTCAGACATAGATTAGTAAGAAAGGAAAGAATAAAGTCAAGTCAACTACAATATGCATCCACTTCCATATAACTCACAAGTAACACAAATGAATAATAAATAGAAAGTGAATTGGATAAAAATAAATAAATCATCTCAAGAGTACTTTTATAAAAATAAAAGTATAGGTAAAACAAGTGATTGAGTCAGAAACCGAACGCTAGTGAATCGCAATTCACTTCCTAAGGTTTGTCAGATCGCAATCTCTAGGTCAGTCTATGGGCTTACGTTCCCCACTGCCTGTGTCTAAGAATGGCCAAACTCCCGATGCAGGGTAGAACACGCAGAACTCCCTGACCTCTCGGAAGACAACAATTAACCCAGGTTTACCCCTAGTTCGCAAACCAGGTGGTTGGCATGTTCTTCACCGGGGACTACATCTATCCCACCGGATATTCTTATCTCAAAATAAAATCATAAATATCATCAAAGTATCATTCATCTCAAAAATATTCGTCAAAAGGGATGCCACCCGGCCTTATACCCATAATTCATCAAAAGTAATTCTTCAAAAATCCTCAAAGTAGTAACTTACAAACTTACAACAAATATCTCCAACTACAATACTTTGAACATCACTAAGCATCAACAATGATAATGAAATAGTTTTTACAGCACTAACAGTATCAATCAGAAATGCATCATATCAAATAAGATCACCAATTAACTCCAAGGCTTATTAAATAAATGAAACGTACACAACTAATCATTTTTACATAAACCAAACATAAACATAATGATACCCAATAATACTTAGAACAACCTACTAAACACCAGCATCCAAGAACATAAAAGATCACAAATAATTTCTGATTAACAAGCTCTTAAATAATTTAAAAGAATATCCTCAAATTCACAATAAAAACCCAATAATAATTATTAAACTAATAAGTACGATCAGTAAAATAACACAAAAATTATCATACGACTCTAATGGCTCTACTAACATGTTACAATTTTTATTTATAATTTTCGGACTCTATAAGTATTTTTAAACGTTAATTTACAGAATACCCAATAAAGCCAATATAATAATTAAAAATAAAAATAAACGCCCAAAAATTACCAAAAATTCACATAACATGAATAAACTCACGGTAATACATAATATACAAATAAATGAATTTTTCGGCATCCAGAAATAATTTTCACGATTTATATACTGACAGACACGAAAATGCAAAAACAGATAAACCAATTAAATAAACCTGTAAACAGTAGGAAAAAATTATTCAAGGCATGAAATACATACTACACATATAATATGATTCAGGAAAAATAATTTCAGCAATTTTAACATTCGTTCAATAATTATTTTGCAATTAAGCCAAAAACGCACAAAATACCAAATAAATCGAATAAATACTAAAACTCAGACGAAAATTATTTTTCTGTATACAATATTCATACAGCATGCATCAAGTATATTCATGTCAAATTTCTTCAATAATTTCATTCAAAAAGTATTTTAAAAATTCCTAGCGTAATAATCTAATACCGAATAATACCCTAATCACTATTGTTCTAAGATAACTACTAGTTACCTGGAACGTCGGGAGGAGAGCTGAGTCTAATGGGATTCGAAAAATATGCGAGCAATCCAATTCCTCCATGAACGATAATTGTAGCAATAAGTCACTAGGCGTTTTCTTCTTGAACGTTGACAAATCTCATTTCATGCTGTTCTGTTCCGACCATGATTCCCGGCGAATTAAAGCTCTGATTCACAATCGCTCCGGTCAAAGAGAAGATAAAGACGTTCCAAACTTGTTGTCCAAATTTGAGGACGATCCAACGGTTAGATCTCCAGTGATAGACATTTTAGCGAAGGTGTGACAGAAAACAAAAACCGGAAGACTCGTCTGATTGAAACGAAAACTGCAGTCGCGTCTTTCCCTTTCTTCTAAAACAAATTGTACCACGAGCAAGATCTTTCCGAGTAGATGGATTTTGACTACTCACACGTCCAATTCGGATAAGAAACGAAGGAGATATGATGCAAATAAAATAGGTGTGCAAAAATGGACGAAAATCCGAGAAGAGAGAAGAACTCTTTCTCTTCCTCTCTAAGGGTTGGGCGAAAAAGGGGGGTTAGAATGCAGCAAAAATCTGATTAATAACCTCATTAAGCAATGGTTTAAAGGGTGATTATAAAGGTGGGTTAATGGGGAATTAAATGAGCGGTTACAAGATATTCAAAAGTTAGCTTAATAAGCACCAAAACTCTTCATCCTCCACTCCATAATTGCTGATTTTCGGCCAGCATGATACGCCACACGTGATGCAACATTTCATCACTCTAGTCGGTCCAACAACGTTACAAAAAAACGCTACGCGACAAAACTGCATCCTAAACGCCTAAATAAATAACGAAACTAATATAACCTTTAAAATAAATAACTAACAACTTAAAATAAATATATATAAATATATCACAATATATATACACATTTTCACAACACATTCCAAAATAATTTAAATAATAAATTATATATTTTTACGAAAAAAAATATCATTTTAATGTAAGCAAATACCAAAAATAAAGGGTGAAAATTACGGGGTGTTACAGGCAGGGCATCCACCAGTGGTGGTGGCAGGGCATCTACAAGTGGTGGTGGTGGCAGGGCATCTACTAGTGCTGGTGGCAGGACTTCATGTGGTGGTGCACGTGGTAGGGGTAGAGGAAGGGGAAGAAATCAGGTATGTATACATTGATATTGCTTGTTTTAGTCAATGTTTTGATTGTCAAACATTCTGATTAGTTGTCTGTTGTTGTGTGCAGGCACCAATTGGAGTAGGTGTATACATTGCAAGTAATGGGGAAACTTTGACTAATGTATGTGTTTGTCTATGTACTGTTGATCTACTACTTGCTAATATGGTCAGTTGCATTGATTAACTTGGTGTATTCTCTAATTGACAGGTCTTTGATGGAAGTGGAAGAGCAAGGGAGATCAATGTTGTCACACAATCCAGCCAAACCTCCACAGTAGTGAACAACACACCAGCGTTATGAAAACTTCTATGATAGTAGGTTTAGTTTTGGTATTAACTTGGAATGTTGGGATGTATTTTGGTGTGAACAATGCTTAAGCATATTTAGTAGATGTATTTTGATGCCAACAATGATGGTTAAGCCATGTAATGAAGTTGTTTTCCAAGAGTATATTAAGTTATGTTTCATTACACCCCAATTTACTGTTGTCACACAGGGATAATAAACAAAAGCTCTTAGTCAAACCAGTTTACTAGTACTTCATACACTTAGCCAAATGCTCCAATACACTTAACCATTCTTAAACTACAACCTGCCATACAACTACAATCCTAATTAAGATTGTAAAACACCACAACTACAATTAGTGCAGCAAAAAGGGCCATTGACAAATGTTTCTGATTAGCGTAGCCTCTAATTGCCCCCATTTTTTGCTCCCAAATCTCTGTCTTCAAACTCTCCACCATCAGCACCAACTCATTGTTCTTCTTCTGTAACTCTTTAATTCTATCTTCGTTGAATTTCTGTATCATCTCCAACTCAGCAATTGTTGTATCTCTCTCTAACAACTTCAGTTGCAAATCCCCAACAACACTCTTATCATCAAATGGCACAAACATTCTACAAGTTGTGTTCTGCAATCAAGGACCAAAAGATCAAAACTTTGTGCTGAAAATCAATTAATTAGACATACAAATTATACTTACAGGCCACATTGGACAACCATAGAATTTGGTACCAGCGTTTGAGCCGCTTCTCACTGTTCTAACCACAGCAAAATTCCCACAATTGCATTTCACCTTCGAATTTGCCGAATTAACAGAGCCTTGTGACATTGTTAATTAACAGAAGTGAGATAAAATGAAGGATGAGAATGGAGGAAGATAGAGAAAATGAAGAACGACAATGGAGGAAGAGAGAGAAATAGAAGGATAGGGATGGAGGAAGAAGAGAGAGAAATAGGAGGAGGGATTTATTTAGAAACCAAAACATGAAAAAAAAGGAAAAAAATTTAATTACAATAAACCGATTGCAACCTGTGTTAGCAGGGAACAAGAGTCCCCTGTCCTAATATTGGTTTAAATGATATAAAGGTTGTATTAACTTTGGATTATCAAAATGTTGGCTTAAATGTGGAAGACCGGGTAAAGGTTGGCTTATTTTTGTCAATTTTTCCTTAATTATATTAGAAAATATGTTTAACCTAATAATTAAGTTGTAAGTAACCATGATCTAATGGCGGTTGGTTTTGACTTATGATTGATACATTAAACTTCTCTACCATGACTGCCAAATTATTTAACTTTGTTTGATGCTCCGAGATCAAGGAGGATCAAGTGACAATCCATGTTTTTATACAACTTTTGATTGTTACTTGGTCAGTTCTTCACTATAAAATTAGTGAAGATGTAGTGTTAGCAAGTTTAATGGCACTATTTCTAACTCTCTTCCCATCATTAAATGTCACATATACAATTTTATAGACTTTCTTAAAAATAAAATAAAAATACACCCTAAATTGATGCCAAAATATTGGTTCCTCTTTCTCTTCTCTCTTTCATTATCTTCTTCCTCCTATCAATTCCATTAGTTACATGCTACTAAGTACTGCTGTTGTATTCTTTCTCTTCCTCTATCCTGTTAACATAATTTGACTTTATTTATGCTTCTGCACGCATCTAGAGGTGTCGAAAATTGGGCCGACCCATGGGTAAACCCACATCCGACCCAGACCCAACCTGTTCCGAGCCGAGAGTGGAAGGTTGAAAAGCCGACTCATTCCAACCCAGCGTCTACCCGTGCCCAGTTGGCCCCGTGGAATTGGAAACCCAAACCGAACTGGACGACCCAGTTTGGACTCGTGCCTAGTTGGACCTGTGAAGAACGACCCTGACCCAACCTGCTTCCAACCCAAAACTAACCCGCATCCAACTTCACCCGCCAATGACCCAGTTAACCCACCCAGTTACAACCCGACCCAGTCACCACCCAACCCAGTTACCACCCGATCCAGTTCCACCCGACCCAGATTTACCCGACCCAAATCCATTCCGACCCAATACAACCCAACCCAAAACCATTCCGACCCAATCTTGCCAGACCCAACCATAACATGTTTTTTTTTTATTTTGTATAATACTATAATTACACTTTTTTCCCCATGAGTCATGACTTATCTTTTATGCTTTTAAATTGAGTTTTCACTTTTAATAATCCACAAGTTGTAGATTAAAATGCCAAAAAACTTAAGTCTTTGATGATTATATTTTATATTATTTAATTAAGAAGTAGCATTTAAAGAATTAAAGGCATGTAAATTGTAATTGACTAATTGTAAGTGTTTGGGTCGTTTGCAAGAATTGCAACTTTGCATATAGTTTATCAAAAATTACAATATTGCATCATTTGCGGATTTGCGACGGCACGGCGTGTACATCAAAATCATACATGTAAAGCAAATCTTATTAACCACTAAAGATTAAAGAACATATGAATTACAAAACTCAACGGATTATGCGTTAAAATAACAATAAAGGAAGAAAGAGAAAGTAATAACTAAATTGCATTGGATCTCCTATCTTATGAGTAAGACAAGTAAATTAGCAAAAATGTAAACTCTAATATTTCATATACTTTAATGTTTACAAAATATCAAGTATTTACAAATGAATACTTTAAATCACTACAAGAAAAAGCCTCATCTACGATGAGATTTCAGGTCGTTGATGAGCCATTTCTCGTCGTAAAAGGATTCGTCGCAAAGAACTTTACAACCAATTTAATTGGCTCGTCGTAATTATATTTTTACGACCAGGTTTAACTCTCGTCGCTATTGGTCATTTTTTTACGACTAGTTTTCTTCTCATAATTCTTGTTATGGAAATTCAAAGTGCCCTATACTTTTGCGACCACATGTGATTCTCGTCGCAATTGTTTAATTTCTACAACCAAATTTCTTGTCGTAGTTGTTCTTATAATCCAAGCATATTATTTTTGTGTTATTTTGAGCATATATTCAAATTTTACTTAAGTAGACCACAACCTACGTGGGATTTGAACCCACAATCTTTGTGCATTTGCACAATGTTCTACCAATTGAGCTAGTAGGTTACGTGGGAGCAGAAGTTGTCAAGGCATTAAGAATTATAACAAAACTTTAAAGTAAAAGCAAATTACCCAAACTTCAAATGATCTCCGCCGCCCAACAAAGAAGGTAAAAGAAGGAAATAAATCATTAGAATCAACTTAGAAATATAACAACGCTTAGTAATCAATAAAGCATCTAAGTCGTCCAATATCCACTTAGTAATCAATATGAAGCATTAGAATCAACTTACAAATATAACGCTTGATATGTGCTTGACATAGGTTTGATCATTGATCACATTAAAGTGGAGAATCATAAATGCTTGATATGCGCACCAAGATTTCTTCATCAATATGTACATGTTCTCCCTCTAAGCAAATTCTGCACAATACATAACCATTATTTCGTCATTTTATTTAACAGCGACTTTAATACATGAAGTAAAAGATAATTGCCCCCCAAAAAAGTGAAACTTATTGTGTCTAGTGTGTCACACATCTTTGATGATAAACATCTTACCAATTTCCATTGATAGCTCTAGTTATACTTTAACTCTGTGAAACCTAAGCTTTCATGTATTTCCCTGAAGTGCAGTAGCAGTGGCTACTCCAATGACACCCATCTGAAAAAAAAATTATAAAGAACGGGAACATGAAAAGGCTCCAAGATTAGCAATACTTACATATCAATAAATAAAATGCACATTCAGATGGGGAAAAATAAAGCAAAGTAAGAGTTAGGGAATAAGAGTAGTATAGAACAATAAAATATAAAGGAGTTTTTTGCGGGGATATACCAAGGTAATAGGGTATTTTGTAGGGATATACCTCACTAATTTTTTTTTGCAAGGATATACCAACCTAAATTTAAGTTTTGTTAAAAGGTACCAAAAACACTATTTCCGACGAGAAAGTCAAATTTCCGGTCTTTGACTTGGTAACTTAACCCTAATTTATACCCTATAACACAAATTCAAACCACATAGTACAATTGTAGAACACAAGAAGTAAATTGAATTGAGATTAAAGCTAAAATAAGATATCATACCTTGCAATTGATGATTTTGGGATGCCCTTTCTTGCTGAATTGAAGAGGGTTTTTTGTTTTTAGGTTTAAGGAGAGGGAAATGTTAAGGGAGAGGGTTTAAGGGAGGGAATTCTTAAAAAATTGTTAAAAAAAACACTTTAATAGTACGCGCGTGGTTGAGGGGGTAAAACACAACATTTGTGGTTCACTCGCGAGTTTCTACCAAGTCAAAGGCCGGAAATTTGACTTTCTCGTCGGAAATAGTGTTTTTGGTACCTTTTAACAAAACTTAAATTTAGGTTGGTATATCCCCACAAAAAAAATTAGTGAGGTATATCCCCACAAAATGCCCTATTACCCTGGTATATCCCCGCAAAAAACTCTAAAATATAAGGCAGACCATGTTGATTTAGATTGACATAGTCGGCAAATCCGACCCTTTTGACATATACCCATATCCGACATGAGTACACAAGCCAAAGTGAAAGTACTAACAAAGTCTAGCTCAACCACTTTAAAATCAGATAATTCAATAAATAACTGAGGGGGCATGGGCAAAGAAACAATCACACGTATTTTCTGGAGTTTTCAGCATGCATGATACAGTGCAATGGTGCTTCATTGCTTATTGCCTCCCTTTCTACAGCAAGACAGATGTATATCATAATATAGGAAGTTTAAAATTGTAGAGTGTACAAACATTATAGATTAGAAAAAAAAATAGCCATTTTTTCTTCTCATCCTTCTCCAAATAACTTACATGAGTACAGCAAAAATAGCTGCTCCAAACAATTGTTCAAGTAAATTTTCCAAATCCAATTACAATGCAATCTAACAAATAAATCATGTCCAAAATTCTGCAATAAAAGGTTCCTGATTTACAGAGAATAAACTCACACAAAAACATGTTTTCCACCATCCAACTGAAAAATAAAGTAGCTCAATTATCCAAAACAATTCCCAAAACTCAATCATTCATCCAAAAATTCACAAAATTTACTAAAAGAAAAGGATTAACGAAAGAAACTTGTAATCCAAGGAATCCAAACGGAATCATAATCAACACTACCTAAAATTCGAATTCGACCGACTTTTCAACAACTCTAACTGCTCTACAATATAATCAGCAGCTTGCTTCAATCCTGGACGTCCTTCCTACCAATCAACTTATCACCAATAAAATTCAACATTAAATCGACAAAAAAAAACTGTTTTGATAAATAACTCACCTGCTGTCCACCGATGTCTTCGGACAAAACTCGAAGATGTTGAAGAGCTCTACCTTCGGAGAACAGATGAAGAGGAGCGTCAATGGCGAGTGAGAGACTTTGATTGAGAGAGAGTGTGAGACTTTTTCAGAGAGAGAGAGAGGGGGGCTGAGAATCTGATCTGAGATTAGGGTTCTCACGCGGAAAAATGAGGAAAAGAATGGGAGTAAAAAAGAAGGGGGTTTTATATTACAGTTTGGGTTAGGGTTTTTAGGAGGTTTTTATCCGTTGGATGAAAAGATTGAAGGGCTCAGATCAGATTTGCTCTTAATGAATTTAGGGCTAAGGTTAGTGAATAAGAGAGTAGAGAAATGAAGGGATCAGATTTGCTCTTCTCTAATCAATGGTCTCAATTCATGATTCATGACTTTTTTTTGGACCATTGAGCATTGAGAGTGACCAAGCACGTGGATTGAAAAATATCAATGGTTCAATTTTGATCTTTCTCAAATCAATGGCCTTAAGTATTCTAAATTTGTAATTCTGGTATTGATTTATTTAATAATCTACTTAACTTCCTAAACTAGTATTATTGTTAGAAATTAATAAAAATTATAAACTTTAGAAGTTTAATTAGTATTATTAATTTTAAACAAATTGGAAGATTCATGTAAAGATGATTATGAATGATGTGAATCTATTAAGGCAAAGCTGTAATATTCACTAATATGTTATCACTTTATCAGTTATTAATAAAGTAACAAATTAGAATTGTAGCAAGAACCGAAAACCGAACAAGTTGATTTGAGTCATTCGACCTATGTGTGTTTTGATCGCTAATGTATCAAACATTAATCAATATTCACTAATATGTTATCACTTTACCAGTTATTTGTTAATAAGTATTTGTATTTCAGTATTTTTGAACTTACTAGTTATTACTTAGTACAAACTACCAATTAACAAGTAACAAAGTAACAAGTTTGTGAAGTTAGTGAATAGCAATTAACAAAGTAACAGATTAGAATTATAGCAAGAACCGAAATCGAACAAGTTGATTTGAGTCATTTGACCTATGTGTGTTTTGATCGTTAATGTATCAATCATTAATCAATATTTACTAATCACTATTAATGTACAATTTCATAAATTTAAACAAACTTCATATTTTTCATGCTTTCCTATTTATAATTTCATAAGTTCATAAATCATACTTCATCACTACATGTCTCCATCTTCGTACAATCATACTTTAGTCTCAAACTCTACATATTATTAATTTATATCTAATATTCTAATCTCATATATTCATTTCTTAATTTCTAATTCTTTAATTCAACTCATCTTTTAACTCTTCTTGTTGTTATATAGTTGTAGACACATAATCGTGTCTCCCCATTTAAGGATCCAATGATGAAACATACCGTTGTAGCCTAAAATCTATGGTTCCTCTAACGACACTTGGGCTCATCTGAACCGTACACGTGTCCCCCCCTAATGAATAGAGGAAAAAGATCTTCCCTTTGGGCTAGGCTCAGGTTGTTTAAAAAGCTGTTTTTCTGGCCCAAAAGGAAGTCAGAGGCCAGCCCTATGAGGTGGCTGCATGAGAGTGGTTGATAAACCCTCCCAAATCATTGCCTGCCACGTGTCATGATCTGATTCTTCAGCCAATCAGAAGCCACTATTGTAGGGCAGATTTTAAGGTTAGCTGTCATCTTGATATCACTATAAATACCCCTGAAATCAGGAGAAAGATCATTCAATGCAAACAGTGCAAAGTTACTCTGTAAAAATACTCTCTCACTTTCTCTCTCTATCTCTATTTTCTCTTACAACTCCTGATATCTGACTTAAGCTTCGGAGGGGGAACCACCACCCAAACCTCCAGGGTGGGTCCCTTTTTGCAGGTTCGGGAACGAAGCTCAGGCTTGGACTAAGTTGATTCAGACATTTGTTGCACAAGTCTCCAAGGAAAAACATCTAAGGAATACTAGTTTACTTGCTAGACAAGAAAAGCTCCATCTACAGCTTACTTGTTGGACAAGGAGACAAAACATTTGGCGCCGTCTGTGGGGAGACGCAAAGATGACTGATTGTCAATCGTCCAACCTTGCCAGAAACCGAAGTCTTCAGGTTAATGTCGAAGACACAGTAGAACACGAGAGACCGCCTCGAGGAAGGGATAGACCCCCGTCCATCGTCCAAGTTACCGGGACCAAGCCAAGAACCCGTCATTCAAGAGAATCTTGAACGACCAAAGGATCGCCGCCCATCTAGAGAACGCCTTGAATGATTTCCGAGCAAAGATGGCTCGTAGTCGTCCGAGAACGTATCAAGAGCAATATGCTGTTTTTTCGGCTTAACCCTGAGCCAGCTGCTAACAATCCACCTCCCCCTAGGGGACGTTCCCAAGAAGATCGTCCAGGCCCTAGTCCACCTGTTCGTCAGGAACCCTCTAGGAGGACGACAAGAGGAAAGCAGCCAGAGGATAATGATCAGCGAAGAAAGATGGACTGGAACCTGGTGGTAAGGACCCAGGACCATGTTCGTCCAAGCGGGCACCGAATGGAAACAGATGCCAGAGAATATCTAGAAGCAAAGAAAGCTGCTGCAATACAACCATCAGCGACAGGTTCTACATCATACCTGAGAGACCCTCCTTTGAGGTTGTCGTCCAGAGGGGAGGGACGAAGTTTAAGTCACTCTCTTGTTCATCCACAACAGGAGAAGACGGTGGCTCAGCCCATGGTCTATAGGCGTCCAACGCCTGCAAACACGTCGTCTGATCCGGTGTTAAGGGAATATCGTAAGGAGTGCATACCCATTGAGGGACAGATGGGAGCCCTCCGGATTAACTGGCCTACTCCATTCTCGGCCAGGATAATGGAGGCGCCCCCCTTCCCAAAGGTTAAACTCCCTACTATAGAACCTTTTGATGGAACAACCGATCCCGATGATCACTTATCTGCTTACAAGCATCAGATGTACGTCCAAGGAGTAGATGATGCTACCTGGTGTAAGAACTTTCCAGCAACTCTGAAGGGAGTAGCTCAGAAGTGGTTTAACAATCTTCCACCCAATTCAGTCAATAATTTCACAGAACTCAGTTTCTTATTCACTAGTCACTTTGTAGCCAACAAGCAAGAGCAAAAAACAAGCATGCACCTAGGCAAGGTCGTCCAGGGACCTAAGGAGGCTCTTAGAAGTTTCGTTAAGAGATTCAACCTGGAAGCGCTTCAGATCCAAGATCTTAATGCTGGAGTGGCCTTTGACGCCTTCATTAGGGGTTTAAGGCCAGGAAGTTTTAAGTTTGATCTTGTTAAAAAGAAAATCTCCACTCTTGCCGAAGCCTTAAGGGAAGCAGAAGCGTTTATTCACGCTACCGAAGTGTATGCTGAGGCAAAGCATCCCGAGTCTAAGAAGCCTGAAGAGGTTGCTCAGCCAAATAAGAGCAACCCCAAGAAGGCCGAGACTTGGGCTATAACCTCCACCACCACTTCGTCCAGAAGGAGCAAGAGAAAAGAGGCTGAGCCATCCTCATCCAATCCTATTGAATTTAACAAGGACCAATACTCCATTATCATGGAGATTAAGGATCAATATGAGTTGAAGGCCCCAGCTGAGATGAAAACCCCTTATAGAAATAGGGATAATAGCAAGTATTGCCACTTCCACAAGGATTGCGGTCACGAAACTAATGAATGTAAGCACCTCAAGAAGGCTTTGGAGGAGCTAGCTCGAAAGGGAAAGATGAACTCCTATATGCCTCAAGGGGGAAGGAAGTTTCAGAGGAAAGAGGATTGGCATACTAAGAAGAAGGAGAGTGCAAGCACAGACGAAGATGTTGTTCTAGTAATCTCAGGAGGGTTTGCTGCCGGAGGACCAACCAATAGAGGACACAAAAACTACCTTAGGGAGGTTGGCCAGGTTTTGTTAGCGGACCAGGCAAAGACCGAGCCCTTCCCAAGGGTGGTAGTTAGTGAGCAGGATCGGGGCAGGTTGAGGACTCCCCATGATGATCCTTTGGTTGTAGAAATGAAAATAGCAAACTTGAGAGTAAGAAGGATTTTGATCGACACCGGAAGCTCGACGGATATCATTAGTGCTGATTGCTTGTCCAAACTAAAGTTTGATGAGAAGAATTTGGTTCCCGTTCACCATCCCATCATAGGGTTTGGGGGAGGAGTCATCCATCCAATGGGAACTGTTACTTTGCCCGTTCGAGTAGGAGAAAAGGATGCCGCTAGAACTCTGTTTATCAAGTTCTTGGTGGTCCGAGATTTGACAGCTTACAATGTTATTCATGGACGACCAACTCTGAATCATGTCAATCAGTTATAGTAACTCACCTGATGTTGATGAAGTATGAGTGTGATGATGGCAAGATTGGCTCTTTATATGGAGACCAGCAGGTGGCAAGGGAATGTTACCTGACTACCCTCAAGCCGTCATCATGGAAGATATGCACTGACGATCAAACGAAGGTTGCTGGTGAAAGGAAAACGTCTGAAATGGAGAAAGATAAGACGAAGGTGGCTAGCGAGAGGAAAACGTCTGGGATTGTCAAGGACCAAGTCGCCTCGTTAAAGATGACCATTGAGAGCCCTCAGACGCCTCTCGCTCCCTCAAGGAAGGCGTCTGAGCATCTCCCAAGCAAGAAGAGAAAATATGAAATCATCAAGGAAGAACCTCCCTCGTCTGAAAAGGTGATGGCCATTATGGGACTAGCAATAGAGCGTCCAGAACCAGTCGAGGCCCCAGAAGATGTCTGTCTGGATGAGGCTCGTCCAGAACGAACTTTGAGAATTGGTTTTTCGCTCTCTTTGGGCTTGAAGAGCCTCTTAATCAGCTTGCTGAAAGAATTTCAAGACGTGTTTGCTTATTGCGTTGAAGAAATGCCTGGAATTGATCCATAGGTAGCCGCCCACCGGCTGAATGTTGATCCAAAATTAAAGTCAGTCCGTCAAAAGAAAAGACATTTGGGACCGGCTAGGAATCAAGCGGTCGACCAGGAAGTTCAGAAGTTGTTGGAGTCCAAATTCATCAAAGAAACTTATTATCCAGAATGGATAGCAAATGTGGTCATGGTGCCAAAGCCCAATGGCACCTGGAGGATGTGTGTAGACTATACTGATCTCAACAAGGCTTGTCCCAAGGACAGCTAACCGTTGCCTAAGTTGGATCGTCTAGTGGACTCCACAGCCGGCCACGCTTTACTAAGCTTCATGGACGCCTATTCAGGTTTCCATCAAATTCCCATGTGGCCAGAGGATCTGGACAAAACGTCCTTCATTACTGAAAAAGGACTGTATGGCTGGTTGAGAATGCCATTTGGTCTGCGTAATGCTCCGGCCACATTCCAAAGGTTGATCAATGTTGTTTTTCAGCCGCAGTTGGGAAGGAACATGGAAGCGTATATTGATGATATGATAGTCAAGAGCCGCCAAGAAGAAAGTCATGTTGGTGATTTGAGAGAAACCTTTGAAACTCTCAGAAAATACAAGTTAAAGCTTAACCCCAGCAAATGTGTTTTTGGGGTCTTGTCAGGGAAGTTCTTAGGTTTTTTGGTAGACCAGAGGGGAATAGAAGCTAATCCCGAGAAGATCCAAGCTATTTTAGACATGAAATCTCCGTCAAAGATAAAGGAAGTGCAGAGACTGACGGGTTGCTTGGCTGCCCTTGGACGTTTCTTGTCTAAGTCAGGCGATAAGTGCCATCACTTCTTCACCACTATTAAGAAAAAAGGCCAAGTTTGAGTGGACAGATGAGGCGGAGCAAGCACTACAGCAGATCAAGGACCACCTTCGGCAGCTGCCTAGGTTGGTCAGCCCAGCCGAGGGGGAGAAGTTGTTTGTATATTTGGCCGTGTCCACTCAGGCTGTGAGTGCCGTTCTGCTGGCTGAAAGAGAATCCGTGCAAGTCCAATATATTTCGTCAGTCACGTACTCAAAGACGCGGAAAATAGGTACACCCCAGTTGAGAAGTTTGGATTGGCCCTCGTCATGGCCAGCAGAAAGTTAAGGCCTTACTTCTTGGCACACAGTATAATCATCTACACTGATCAACCTTTGAAGCAAGTTCTGCAGAAGATGGAAGCCGCTGGGCGAATGCTAAAATGGGCAGGTGAGCTCAACATGTTTGATATATCATTTGAACCAAGGAAAGCCATCAAGGGGCAAGCCTTGGCAGATTTTATAGTTGAGCTTACTCGGCCAACTCTAGAGCCAATATCTGATCCAACTAAAGGAAGGAAGCATTGGACGCTCATGGTCGATGGATCGTCCACCGTCAATGGATGTGGGGCAGGAATCATTTGTCAATCTCCCGAAGGGGACAAGTTTGAATATGCATTAAGATTCCAATTCAAAGCGTCCAATAACGAAGCTGAATATGAAGCACTCTTAGCGGGAATCAAAATGTGCAAGGCGGCTGGAGCTGTAGAGATTGAGGCCAAATCGGACTCTCTCTTAGTCGTCAGTCAGGTCAATGGAGATTTTGAATGCAAAGAAGCATCAATGAGCAAATACATGCGACTGATCAAGGATGAGATTGAGCCATTAAAACGATTTGTTCTCGACCAAGTGCCAAGGTCAGAAAATCATCAAGCATATGCTCTCTCTAAATCGCGCCTCGGCCGAAGGAGATGTGCCAAGAACAGTTTTTTGGGAAGTCAAACCCAAAAAGAGCATTGACCAAGAGCAGATTATGTTTCTTAGCCGAGGAGCAGTCTGGATGGAGCCAATCATAGAATACAAGAAGACGGGGCGATTGCCTTCTGACCCTGTAGAGGCCAAGTATGTGAAGGCTAGAGACAAGTGGTTTGAACTATGGGATGAGACCCTTTACAAGAAATCATTCAACCGTCCTCTCCTCAAGTGCATCACCAGAGAAGATGGCCTAGAGGTTTTGAAAGAACTCCATGAGGGAGCTTGTGCATCGCACATTGGGAGAAGAGCATTAGGAGAAAAGGCTTTAAGGACGGGGTACTACTGGCCTACCTTGAAGGAAGACGCCCTCGTCTATGCAAAAAAGTGCGATAGTTGCCGAAACATGGAAACTCCGCATCGAAGCCGTCCAACTACTTAAGCCCCATTTTGTTCCCATGACCTTTTGTCAAATGGGGCATGGACATATTAGGACCTTTCCTGCGGCTGGGCAAAAGAAGTTTGTGATAGTAGCAGTGGACTATTTCACTAAATGGATAGAGGTCGAAGCCATGCGAGGAATAACAACAAACGACGTCAAGGGCTTCATCTGGAAAAACATTATAACTCGTTTTGGCATGCCTCGGTCCATCGTCTTTGATAATGGTCCACGGTTCGAAAGCCTAAGCTCGAAAGATTGGTTGTCGAAAGAGAAATCAAAGCTCACTTTGCGCTAGCCGCCCACCCACAAGCCAATGGACAAGTCGAGTCCTTCAACAAGATTCTATTAAATGGAATCAAGAGGAAGCTGGAAAACGCCAAGGGACAATGGGTTGAAGAGCTGCAATTAGTGTTATGGTCCATTAGAACAACCGCTAAGAATTCTACAGGCGAGACGCCTTTCATGTTAGTCTATGGCACTGAAGCCGTCTTGCCCATTGAGATTGAAGAACCCACCCTGCGAGTCATGTTGTACACAGAAGACGCCAACTGGGTTGCATTACGCACGGCTTTGGACCAAGTGCCAGAAGTCAGGGGCAATACCTTGCTAAGAATGCAATTGTACAAGTTGAGAATGGCTCGGGAGTTTAACAAAAGAGTTGTTAGACGACCGCTCAAGGTGGGGGATCTTATTCTAAGAACAAATGGAGGCGGTTGGACGAGCTAAGGAGCTAGGGAAGCTAACACCAAACTGGGAAGGACCTTATCTGATTATCCAAGAGCTGCGCAGTGGGACTTTTCGTCTCCAAGATCCAGATGGACGACCTATACAGCGTACTTGGAATTCAGATAATTTGAAGAAGTACCACGTCTAATTCAGTTCACCGTCAGATACCTATAAGGTAGTTTGTAGTTACTCCAAAGTGCCACGGCACATGTTAGGAGGAAGAATTGTATACATGCATCTTGGCATTTAGTCAAGCAGAATCCATATAATACAATTCCTACTCTTTCATTTCTTTGTTTATTTTCACCAAGTTAATTCACTTTGGGGCATTCAATCAGTTACTCGTCTAAAAGTGACAATAACTTGGACAAAAATACAAACAATAATAGAACGTCAAAATTACTCACTTCTATGCCGAACATCACTCCATCGAAGAGACCGGCCAAAAATATAACACATACATGGCCGTCAAACTGACAAAATCTCTAGTAAGAGTAACGTCAAAGTCTCTGAGAGAAAGCTGGCCTGAAATAAGACCTTAGTAAAGGATACTTACTTTCAAAAATACGGACAGCTAAGTAGTCCAGACCCTAGTAAGGAATCACTACTTAATGACGAGTGTTGCTCCCTCAAGGAAGCCAGCTAAAACATGCGTTGAACATGTATCTCAAGCTCGTCCATCAATTTCAGCAGGCTCGGCCAAGGTTGGCCACTCTCCTTCTTCGACTTTGGCTCGCCCATCATGTGCAGTTGAGCTAAGCCCAAGAAGGGGGGATGATAGAAGCCTATAGGACGAGCTAAAGAGAAAAGGTCATCCAAAAACCAGGAGGACCTAGGCAATAGATGCCCTTTTGATGGTTTGATTGCAGGACGAGTGTTAGTAGCTCAAGTAAAACGGCTAGAAAGTGGCTCGTCCACAAAACAAACAGGTACTGGTCGCTCTCCCTCTTTGGGCAAGACTCGTCTAATTAAGTAAACCGTCCCAGACGAGTCTCTTTTGGTACTTGCTACATTTTGCAAAAGCTCTTGATCGTCCAAGGACAAGAATTAGGTAAATCGTCCTGTACTTGGTAGCATTTTGCACAGAATCAGGGCGAGCCTATTCCTGTACTTGGTAGCATTTTGCACAGATTCTCGATCGTCCAAGGGCAAGGGACAGGTTGGACAAGTTTGTGTTATTTAGATAAGGCAGATCGTCGAATAGTTCAGGACGAGTCAATTCTTGTGCTTGGAGACAATTTTTAAAGATTTAGGATCGTCTAAAGGCAAGCATGCTGCTCTTTCATTAAACATTTGTGTTGGACGTCCAACGATCATGACGAAGTTAATATTACACTTAGTCAAATTGGAATTTACAAAATTAAGAGACAAGCAATTGGCAAAAAGTCCTTCATCTATATCAATAGCAAAGGTTTACAACTTAAGACTACTGAAGGGCTAAGACTACAACGGCAGACAAGCCAAGAAACTTAGAAAAATAAACCTAAAACTAGGCTTCATCTTCAGCGCGAGTTTCTTGGTCGTCTTCAGGCTTCTCATCGTCAGCTGCAGCTTCGTCGTCAGACTCTAAAAACTCCGGAGGTTCCTCGGCGCATACCATAGCCCGATGGACACTCTGTTGATATTCCAGACGACGTACAAAGCTGGGGACCTCATCAGCTTCAGCAAGCATCTCGAAGGCCTTGACGGCCCAGTCCTTAGCCGTTTCGACAACTTGCTTCAACCCTTCCTTGGCATCGTCAAAGGCCTTGGCCTCCTCCCTTTACAGACGGGCCGTTTTCGCCCTTAGGAGAATATTCTCCCTCCTTAGTTGAACGACAGCCAGAAGAGCAACATCCCTTTCACCTTTCAACTCAGCAGAGAGAGCGTCTATGATCATCTTCAGACGATCCTGCTCAGTATATAGCTGGTTGATTTTAACAAGATGCCTCTTGTTCTCAGACTCCAGGAGTGCCGATCTCTTCTCCAAGGCCTCCAGCGATTGACGATGAAGGGTGTTAGCCATCTCGATGTCATGGATGGCTTTGTCACATGCCGTTGTAGCACGATGGACGAGTTGCTTATTTTCCTTTCTAAGCTCCCTCGCCCACTCTTCAGTCAGCATGCTGCGAGCAAAAAGCTGGATCAATGAAAACAAAACAAGTCATTAGACGCGTTACAAAAAAGAAGAATTGTATCAAGTATAAAACAAAGGCGGCAGTAAGCTATACCTCAGCAGCAAGTTGAGACATGTAGCCCACATGCCCGGCCGATGCTCCCCTTAATCCTTTGATATAGGATTCAGGGTAGCACTTTAAGAGCTCCTGCTTAAGCCGATCTTTTTTAGCCTTTGACATTTTGGCGAAAGCAGGGGAAGACTCTTCGTCAGAGTCTACGGTAGGAAGAGCTGAGGGTATGGCTGGGCCTTTGCCCTTATCTGAAAGAGGGGGAGAGTCAGTTATCTTGATGGGATAGACGATGGCTTGTCTATTGGACGGACTCATAGACCGTCCACCGACCCGCACCGTCCTAACAATATTCGGATAATACGACTCACCCGACGAAATAGATGCCGTCCTAACAGCCTAACGGCATTCGAGGCACCCGGCTTGGCCACCGAGCCGGGCCCGGTAGTTCTCAGCCGCCGTCTCTGGCTCCGGAATAACCAAAGCCAAGGACGACTCTGGCCCAACCTCGGCCGAATCTGCCTGCATAACGTCCAGATGACCAACAGGATCCGTCATCTCTTCCCTCTCAGCAGGGGCAGCAGCTGAAGGCTCCTTTTTCAGGGCCTTGTCCTTGGGTGGCGGCATGCTCTTCTCCCCACCTCCTCCAGCGGAAGTCGTCTTCTCTGGCCTTTTTCTCATAAAGCCCTAAGGTTTTTTCGCGGAAGGCTGGTCCGTGGCCGCCGTAGGCCTCTTCTTAGAAGAGGACGACTTCCCGGGTGGGAGCTTGTTAGTAGGAGCATTTTTCTGCAAAAAATGATCAAGTTAAGATGACAGACGTCCACAAATCAAAACCCAAATCAAAATTGGAAAGTTTCAGACGAGAATTACCCAAAGAAGGAAGGCGTCAAACACTAAACGCCTCCTATCCTAAGGGAATCCCGTCTGATAAAAACTTCGGATGCAGACGAAGTCAAGGCAAAGAAGGAAGTCGTCCCAAAATTGGACGGACTAACATGACTCGTCCAAGGATAGGAGATCAATTCTTCGCCTAGCTTCAGAACTTAAAATTTCTCAGACGAGAATGGCCCCAAGAAGGTGGCCATCCAAGCATGGACGTTTTCCTTCTTCGGGCTATCCTCGTCAAGAGTAAAGTACTATAACTTGGACGAGTCCAAATGGTACTCGTCCAAACACAAAAAAGAAAAAGAAATGAGAAGTAGAGAGAAAATTCTCAGACGAGTATGGCTCCAAGAAGGTGGCCGTCCAAGCATGGACGCTTTCCTTCTTCGGGCTATCCTCGTCCAGAGAAAGATACGATTATTTGGACGAGTCCGAATGCCCCAAGGGTAAACGTCCATGCTTGGACGTTTTCCTTCTTTGGGTGATTCTCGTCCAAAGATTGGATGGCAATTCCAGACGAGCCAGAATGATCCTCGTCCAAAAAAAAAAAAAAAAATTTACCAGCGTCTCAGCCCTCTTTTCGGCGCTGCTCTTGGCATACTCCTTCCATAAGTTGTCCGTGAATTTAGACATACTTATGTCTCCCGTCCAAGAAGCTTTAAGACGCGTTCTGACCGAGTCTGCAACAAGAGGACAAAAAATTGGTTAGTCTAAGGAATTATGGACGAAGAGTTTTACTTGGGGGATTTTGAATATATACCTTGATCATTGGCCAACCGCAATCCGGCGGCCACCAAGAAGTCGTCTTGGTAAAACATTTCTTTAAAGGGTATCCAGTTAGATGGTCCCTTAAAAGATTGTTGGTCGGGCCTGAAGTACTCCTTTACTCTGAAGTACTCCACCACTTCTTCGTCGAAGCTATCCTCCAGGTCCAGCCAGGACTGCTTCCGCCCCGTGTTCGTGACGGACCGATTGTAGAATCTATAGCTCTCAGTGGCCGCGTCATTGGGCGCCTTTAAGAAGATGAAGTCGGGCTTCCAGCCCTGCATTTTCGACGGCTTTCCCCAAGCCGTCATGAAGCCGGGACGGTTGCAGATGCTTAGCCAAGCCCCGTCCACGGCCCCAGGTACCTTGGCCGCATAATGGATGTGAGTGAAGGCTTGAATGGAAAGGGCTAGGCCGCGCAGCTCACAGACGGCAATGAACGTCAAGACGTTGTGCCAAGCGTTTGGAGCCAGCTGATTATGGCCGATGTGGTAGTACTGCAGTATTTGTTCTACGAATTCATGGAGAGGGAATCTCAATCCTGCGTCCAAGGCCAGTTTGTAGACGGCGAAATGATTCCTGGGAGCACTCAGGATCGTCGCGTCTTTATTCGTAATAACAAAGGAGAAGCCCGACATGGGCATATGGGACAACAAATAGTTAGGGTCTGGTCCGATTTTCTCCAACCATTTGCGGTTGACCAAAATAAAGCCGGGGTCAGAGAGGGGACCTAGACGCCTTCTAATTTCCGACGAGGTAGTGGAAGCCTCGTCTGATTCTTCGGCATTATCAGACTCAGTGGCGTTATCATCTTCGCCGGTTTCCTCCATGTTGGTGTCCCTGCCAGAAGGACTGGCCTCAGGGCTTATTTCGGTTCCTAAAAAATGGTCAGAGGAAGGAGGTCCGTCCAAAGGTCCAGCACTCTGAACCTCCCTTGCTTCGTCTGGTACCCGTCCAGTAGACTCTTCCATATCTGAACTGTTTGACGGGATTATTACTCTTCGTCTTAGACGGGCGTTTGCTTGACGCGCGCCAGATTACCCTGCACAGGTAAAGACTGGGTCGTCTGACTTGCGCGGCCAAAACTATGAAAAAATATGTACTCGGCCAGAAGAGGCCCAACTCTAGAATGTGCCGAAGAAGAAGTATCGGTTCTAGGGTCAAGACAAGCTCATGGTCGGCTAGGATTGTTTGACGAAGAAGATTCCATTTTATTGCTTTTCTAAGAAAGAATAAAGAATAAAGAAGAAAGAAAAGAACAAAGAAACGATACCTGCTAAGAACGTCTGGACGATTCGGTGAAGAATGCTGAAGCTGGACGATCTCCCTCTCTCTAGAAAATTTGCAGAGCTTCTCTCTCTAGAAAAATTCGTTCAAGGTGTGAAATGATCAAATGTTTTCACACCAAGTTTATTTATAGAGGAGTAAGAAACCTGTGGAGCCGGTCAAGAATGACCGAAGAAAGGGTACAACGGTCGGTTATGACCGGTAAAACCCAGAAAAAGGCGCGTCCTTTCATTCATTTCAAATAAAGCTACCTTGGGTTAAAAAGTCTTAACCGTCAGATGGGCCTAATGAAGCTACCTTGGGTAAAAGGGCCTTAACCGTCAGATGGGCCAACAGTGAAAACCCTCTTAGGGGCAAATGTTGTAGCCTAAAATCTACGGTTCCTCTAACGACACTTGGGCTCATCTGAACCGTACACGTGTCCCCCCTGATGAATAGAGGAAAAAGATCTTCCCTTTGGGCTAGGCTCAGGTTGTTTAAAAGGCTGTTTTTCTGGCCCAAAAGGAAGTCAGAGGCCAGCCCTATGAGGTGGCTGCATGAGAGTGGTTGATAAACCCTCCCAAATCATGGCCTACCACGTGTCATGATCTGATTCTTCAGCCAATCAGAAGCCACTATTGTAGGGCAGATTTTAAGGTTAGCTGTCATCTTGATATCACTATAAATACCCCTGAAATCAGGAGAAAGATCATTCAATGCAAACAGTGCAAAGTTACTCTGTAAAAATACTCTCTCACTTTCTCTCTCTATCTCTATTTTCTCTTACAACTCCTGATATCTGACTTAAGCTTCGGAGGGGGAACCACCACCCAAACCTCCAGGGTGGGTCCCTTTTTGCAGGTTCGGGAACGAAGCTCAGGCTTGGACTAAGTTGATTCAGACATTTGTTGCACAAGTCTCCAAGGAAGAACATCTAAGGAATACTAGTTTACTTGCTAGACAAGAAAGCTCCATCTACAACTTACTTGTTGGACAAGGAGACAAAACACATACCGTGGTCTTAATTGGTCCGACCCAAGGACATAGCAGTCTGAAAAGCCATTCAAAACCATTTCGAAAAGTGTTAAAGTCCTATTTTAAAGCCCAATTATTTATTCATGATAAATAATTCTATTTGAGCCCAATTCTTTGAAAAGCCCAATTAATTGATAATTAATTGATTTATTTTAATAAATAAATATTTTCAAAAGATGTTTTTTATAAGTTAAAATCAGATTTTATCCCGTAAAATCAGATATCTGTAATTAAAGGATAAAAGAAATCTTTTAAAACACTGGTGCGCCTGGCGCAGGGCCTTGCGCCTAGCGCACGCCTGTGCGTCAGGCGCAGCTCTGTCCACCTGTGTCAGGTGCACTAATCTGCACTTGACACGTGGATTTCTGACTCATTCAGAGTCATGCGTCAAGCGCGGCTCTCTGCTTGAGACGCGGATTTTCTTTCTTATCTTTTTTTAAAAGCGCGTACCACGTGTACGCTTTTTACTGGTCATGCCGCGTCATGCGCTTGCCACGTCAGCTGCGTGAGACGCAGCCAACGCGTGAGACGCAGTGCCGTTTCTCCTATAAATAGGCCTGATTTCCGAACATATTTCAGGACGGATTTTCACATTAACACACTTCGAGCTCGACGAATATCTTACGAATCTCTCTACAAAACTTCCCTACAAAAACTCATACCTTTCAAACACAAATACATTCAACCTACATACTTTCAGACATTCAGATTTTCAGGCTTCACGATTGCTCGTCCCGAAGGTTGTCAATCTCGCAGACCCAGGCCACAATATAATCCTGAGGGTCCTTGAATCAATTATGTTTATATTGAAGTTACTAATCGTTTGTTTCATGATGTAGATCTTTGGTATAAAATCGCTCTACTGTATATTCTAATCCCTTTTCTATACTTTATTTTATGTTCATATTATTCTTGCCTTTGTATATTACATACTTGCCTGATTGTTCTATGCATATTATATGATTGTCCTGCTTATTGCTTTTATCACCCCACATGTTATTTATTGTTAATCAAGACCTAAAGAATTGTTCTAACATTAATCAGATTAATTTGGACAACCTGCTAGGTACCTTGTAATATTACTGTTTAATGACTTGTCACTAAAAAATAGTCTTTTTATGTGTTTCCTGAACCAACCTAGACTAAATATTTTTTAGGGTTTTAAAACATTATTTGATTATTCTTTGGCATAAAATCTGTAATGAATCGATATTTAGTAGAGGCCAACTTTGGGCGAATGTGGTTCATTATGACCATATTCGTACCCTCACCCCCGAACTCAATCTTTGGTTCATTTTGACCATCTATGGAGTCATGACGGGGAAATCTACATTGGATAATTTGTCCCTATGTTTTTCCCATATCCAATTAGGTTTATGATTCTTCCTAAAAAGAATTGTTGGCGACTTCTTTCAAAACAATTTTCAATAAAACCTTTATAGTGGGGTAGTCAAATCAAATACGCGCTCACACCGCGTAGGCGAAATAAAAACACGCCTACAATAGTGCCTCAGTGAGAGTGAGTAAGTCACTTACTAACTAAGTGTCTAACTTTATTGACTCTAATCAATAATCAGTATGGACTTATGGTTGTTACATGTTAGTTGTCACAAAGAAGTGAAGAACCTAAGTGTTAAGTGTCGATTATCGAATGTCCAAACTCCAAACTTTTAGTACCAACTCCAAGTTTTAATCATGTGATGATTTGGTGATTGATCATTGTACTTTAATGATTAAATTTAATACCTTTAGATCTTTAATGTGTATGTACAATGTAATAAGGCAAATATGCAATAACCCAATAGGCAATAGCCAATAATACAAGTCTTAGTTTAGTTACTTTTTAAATTAGTAATATAAGTATCAATGTATTATCACAATGAGTCAATGACCAATCACATGTTAATTGTTATAACTTCCGACTTTGTAACTTAATATATATGAAAATGCCAAAACGAAAATTGTAAAAATTAGACTCTCCAAGAGTCCAAGTCCACCCGAAAAGATAGCTCGAGCCAAACAAACTCCACCTAATGCCGATTTGTTCCGACCCAAGTTATTCTGAAAGCCAGCTTAAGCCGACGCAACCGCACCCGATGTTGCCTTGTTCCGATAGCCGATTTGTTTCGACCCAAGTCGTCTCGAGAGTCGATTTGTTCCGAGAGCCGATTTTTTCCGACCCAAGTCATTCCGAGAGCTGATTTGTTCCGTCCCAAGTCAATACGGCGCTGGCTTGAGCCAACCCAAGTCCTTCCGAGGGCCGATTTATTCCGACCCAAGTTATTCCGAGAGCCGATTTGTTCCGATCCAAGTTATTCCGAGAGCCGATTATTCTGACCCAAGTCCAGCCGAGAGCCGAGTTGGGCCGACTTCACCCTATTCCATTCCTACCCAAATTCACCCAACCCAGCCACCAATCGACCCAGTTAGACCCAACTCAGTTCCGACCCAGTTCCGAGAGCTCCCTCACCCAGTTGGACAAGACCCAAGTCCACCCAGACCCACCCAGTTCCGACCCATGGCACACTCTCACCCATATTATTCCGACCCAGGTTGGGTCAACCCAAACCCACCCAGTGACCCAGTTTACACCTCTATGACGCATCGCGTGCATATAAGACTAATATTTGTTTAAGTGAACTTATAGTGTAACGATATAACTTGTATGAACTTCATTGAGTTGATAGCAACTACTTGTTATATTGTCATCATAAAGATGATGAACTTAATTGAAGTATTGTTATCTTAAATTAACTTATCGACTTACATTGATACATTCATATACTCTTATCTAATAATAAAAACTTGTTTTAATTCAATTAGATGTTTTTAGTTGGAAAAATATTGTTGGTAATTAGGATTTAGAACAAAAATTTATCTTAAATAACTTTATTCGAATAAATGAGATTTGAAATATCAATCAAGTATAATATCAATAAAAGTATACATTTACTGATGTGATTTTCATACACGTATTTTAGAAAGTATAATCGGTACGTTTTTCAGGAAGAAAAAGTAATCGAATGGGTATGATTTTCACCAAAAAATTGAAATAACCGAGCAGGACTGATGTGAACTTGTGTCAAGAACTGAGACAAATTGAACTGCAACGAAAATTAATTGTCGATATGTGCTTAACTGTTATAGATGTAAAGTTTAACTAATCAAGCATATCCGAAAATAAATTAAAACAAAAAGTAACTGAACCAAAACTAAAAATAACTGTCAATCTTAATATTTTTAATAATATAATTCATTTATAAAACCCATTACAAAATCAAAATTGCAATCGATCATATATCTCTGGTAGTGAATGTATAATAACTCGATCTTAAAAGTATTTGGTAAGTGATAGCTAGTTGATAAAAAATATAATTGCATGATATAAAAAGATGACTTGACCTGGAGTTTGACCGAAAGCGAATTGACGGTCAACAACGAATGGACCCAATGATTCGCAATGATCGAACCAAGGTCATAACTGAATCAACCCAAGAGAATTTGACTCGACCAAAGTGTACATGAAACCCAATTTGATTAGTGCAAACCCGGCTAAAACCTGTTCACAGGTGCTCGAACCGGGATATGGATCGACTTGTAAATGGGCCGACCCATACTTGTCCGGCACTAGACAATCTATACTAATATACTACCTCTGTTTCACAATACATGCACCATTTGTTTTTTCACGCACTCCAATGCTCTTCTTTCGACAGTAATATCTTTAATTGTGTATAGGTAAAAATTATAAAAAGTTGATATTTGAAATCTTCGCATTGAGATGAATTTAAGAAGACCCCACTTTACTATGTTTTTTCTTACATAATTTTAAGAGAAAAATTGTCAAAGTTGGTTGATGAATAGTGCCTATATGAGAAATTGTGCATGTATTGTGAAACGGAGGAAGTATATACTAAAGTTTTAACCACTAAACCAAACAATACTTCATGTTATCATTTTAAAGTAAAATACTAATAAATGAAAAATATAATTACCCGAGGCTTAGTCTGATATTCAAATGTGACCGGCCCATAAGAACTAAACCCATTCGGCACCCGACCCAGGGTACCGGCTGGCATAAACATGACCCGTCCAGATTGAACTCGAGTCAGTGTGGGTCGACCCAAAACCTATTCGATAACCCATTTTGACACTAATAGAGTCTAGAATCTAGATAATAGAATCCGCCCCTTCAGCAACACAATCTAGTCTGCCGCATTAGGGTTTATCGTCTCTCAATCAAATTGGGCATTTTCTCGTCCTCTACCTCTGTCAATATTTGTTGGAATCTGGCGATGAAAAGCAGGAATTTGAGAGACGATGATAACCGAGAAGGAAGAGTTCCTGAAGACAGCAACAATAAGAAGAAGAAAATGAAGAACATGCAGAGATTGGGCGGCGCAGGTCTTTCTCTTGAAGCTTTTGCCAATGCTAAATCCAGGAACAACGCCTACAATCCCGCTTTGTTAAGTATGTTTCTTCTCTCTCTTCTCCTCTATCCCTGCAAAATGCAGCAATTTTTGTAATTTTGATTTTGAATCTGAGATATGGCTATTGTATAAATGCTCGGATTTTGAACTGTATTGGTGCAAAACGCTCTTGGCAAATTTTCAAACGAGACGATCTCATCATATATTTTAAAGGGTATACCAGTTAAGAATGTCGTTTCTTCAATTTTATGAATTAGTTAGAAGAAAATGCTTTGGGTAACCTGCGCATAAGAAGCTTAAAGAACCTAGGTAAAAGAATCTTTTAGGCTTTGGAGTATTGGGATTGGACTAGGGTTCGCAACTCGGGTGAAGGGGGGTGTTCATGTTGTGTCTCAGACTCTCAGTGTCAATATCGTGTCCTCAAAATATATTAAGAATTACTTATGATTGGCCGCTGGTGCTTTTGTTTGCTTTGGGTAAATCTGTACTAGATGATATGATGCATCGCTGGTGCTGTGTACATCTTACCTTCCGACTTCAGATTACGAGGGAGTCTCTTGACAGGCACTGGGTTGATGTTATGGCAGTGTGTGCTAGGTGCTTGAGCTAAAGGACACGAGCCATATGTGTACTTAAGTCTCATTTAACTGTTGTACCAAAGAGAATCTTAAACTTATTTAGAGGTCAAGTGTGAGTCCATTGATTACTAGTGTACTTAAGTTAGTAGTAGAAGAGGTGAATGAAAAAATGGGAACCCGCAATATATATTCTTGTTATTCTCGAACAATCACCAGACATGCTCTTTTTGCCATGTCCTTTTATTTTTCGTTGAAAAGTCTTAACAGAACTGAAACTGAAGATTGAAGAATCCCTTTCAATTTGTTTCAATGACCATGTGAAAAACTATAAACCAGGAGTCCAGGACCCAACTTATCTGCAGGCTGCAGCGAGAACAAGTTACAAAGAATTTCTTAAAGAACATGTCTAGTAATTTATGAGTGCATTAAAGTATGTCATCATCAAGTACATAACAGCAGAATTACATAATTACTTCAGCCGAGTGCAATCGTGGAAAACATTAACTAATCTTCCTTCCTTAGTACAGTTGTGCTCATTTGGAGTAGTTCCATTGATATTAAATGAACTTATGTTGTACTGTTGCTGTTCACCTCAGCAAAGGCTAGATGATTCGTTCACCAAAAAAAAATGGCTAGATGATTCGTGTGCATTTGCTTTCCAGTTTCGCAGAACTTTTAGTTAAGTTCAATGCTTTTTTTGATTTGGTGAAGAGATGATGCATTACAACAATTTAAAATAGCAGAATATGTTTTACAATGTCTAAATTTTTGCCTTGTCAGAACTTTGCTATTTTGGTTTGACGGGCTCTATTAATGTTTTTTCTTAATGCCATTAGTTCTGTTTCTCCTTGTAGAAAGTGTGAAAAATGGAGGTAACAAAGGGGCATGAATAGTGATGATGCTAGAAGAAAATTTTGGGTAGTGTAGGAGGCCATGTGGCCTTGGGAGGGCTAGCGTAAGAGATAGAAATATCATATGTTATCTGGTTTTCTAATACTCGACATCTTTATTGATGAGAGCTTACAGTTGGTAATTGCTAATTGCATATGCTGGAAAAGAAACAATTGTTGATTGTAAATATGTGCAAGTTTGGTTGAATGACAAACGTAGGCCACGAATATTCCACTTGCAATGTTGTAGACGAATTTTTCTAGATGTGGCTAATAATGTGGACTAAGTGTTACACCCAGACTTTTGATAATAGTTCTACATCTTTCGGTCCAAAGTGAAAGGTCAAGTGTTCATATGGATAAATGTCCGACTTTGAAGGCATACATTTTGTGCATGTGTAGTTTTGTACTATTTGTTCCTACAAGAAAAATCAATTGGCCAAGTGTTCATAGGTATATTGGAGTGTACTTGAGGTTGAATGAAGAGTCATACTCCATATATCATCTGTTGTTTGGATCAGACTCCTTGATATTGTGAAATTCATAAATGACCATGTGAGAACGTGGTAGGGATTTAATTGTTGAAGGCGGTGCAATGAAAGCCTTTCTTGCTGTCTGTTATACTTGGTGTGCCAGTAATATGTGAGTTATGGTTTCTCATTTGGCTATATTGGTGATATATATATATGATTTAATGCATCTTTTTTTCATGTTTAGAGAAGAAGAGGGAGTTTTACAAGAATGCTAAACACGTAAACAAGTACAAAAAATTGTTGAAGCAACAAAGTCGGCCAAATGATCAATCCGATTCAGTTGACCCTGCTGAGGTATGTAATCTTTTTTCTACTTTGAAGGCAAGCTGGGATTGGAGGTAATAAATTAATTTGTAATAGGATACAACATAAAGTGAAAGAAGATGGGTTGTGTTGGTTGAGGGAAGGAGTTCTTGCTGTAAACTCAGATAAAAAACACAATAAACACTAGATTAAGCTAAAGGAAGAAAATAGATTTGTATTCCACTGATTATCATCAATCTCATACAAGACTCATCATTCGAGAGTATGAGTGCTCTCCTAAGGGTTCTGATCTCTCAATATTTTTCTGGATGATTTCCCCCCAGTGAGGTCCTCCTTTTATTACATCACTGTACTACAGCAAAACACTACTAAGGACAAGTTTGCCCCTTCTAGAAAGTGGTCAGATATTTTCAGCACTACCTAGACCATTCACCAGCTCAGCACTGCTGTGAATATTCACCAGCTCAGCACTGCTGTGAATATTCACCAGCTCATCATTCATCCTTTTTCCTTTGTTTCTTCTCTTGTAAGTCAGGCTTGGGTTCCACTGGATCAACACTTCAGTCCGTGACCCTGTCCCCATAGGTACATATCGAACTCCAGGACAGCAGCAGGGGTGGAGTCGAGGGCTAACTCTGATGAGAGGTCACCAGGTCAGCAGGTATGTTGGCAGATGCTGTGTGATTACCAAGAGCCTTCTTCAATTGTGAAATGTGGAAAGCAAGGTGTATTTTAGCAGTAGGGGGAAGCTCAAGCTTGTAGGCAACAATACCAATCTTCTCAACCACCTTGAATGGGCCATAAAAACGAGCTGCCAGTTTTTCAAATGGCCTCTTTGCCAAGGACTTCTGCCTATAGGGCCTGAGTTTTAAGTAGACCAAATCCCCTACTTGGAAGTGCACATCCCTTCTCATACCATCTTCACGGAGCTTCATATTGTTTTGGGATTTAAGGTGGTTGAATTTTGAGTCATCCAAGATCGCTTCCCTTTCCATCAATTGATCTTCCAAGGATGATACTGTTGCGCTGCCCTTTTCAAACCTCATGAGTGGAGGTGGATCCCGCCCATATAATGCTTTGAATGGCGAGCAAAGAGTGGAAGTGTGGGTGGATGTGTTGTAGCAATATTCAGCCCAAGTTTTAGGCTGTCCATTAATGAAACAATGCAAATATCCTTCCATCCACTTGTTTACTACCTCCGTATGCCCGTCGGATTGAGGGTGATATGCGGTGCCCCTGGTGTGTACCTTGAAGCTTAAAAAGTTCTTTCCAAAAAATACTTAGGAAAATTCGGTCTCGGTTTGAAACAATAGTGGAGGGAAAACCATGGAGTTTTACAATTTCTCGGACAAAGAGGGCTGCAACACTTGCAGCTGTGAAGGGGTGTTTAAGAGGCAAGAAATGGCTGTATTTGGTGAGCCTATCCACTACCACCAGACCTAGGTAACCCCTCCACAAAATCCATAGACAAGTCTTCCCATACCTGGTTGGGAATTGGTGGTTGGGAATTGGTAGCGGCTAAAGGAACCCGAGTGGTTTGAGGGAGGTTGTTTAGTTCTTGACACACTTGACACGACTCCACATTTGGTAATCGCCTTGCGCATACCCTGCCAATACCACTCATTGGCTATGCGTTGGTATGTTTTGAAGTCCCTTAAATGCCCACCCGTGGGAGAATCGTGGTAATCATGGAGAATTTGTTGCACTAGTGCAGATTTGTTGGGAAGAACAATCCTCCCTTTGTAGCGTAGAACCCATTGAGTCAATGTAAACCCCTTAGGAACTTGCTGCCCATCTTCAATACTTTGTTTAAGCTGCTGTATAAAGGTGTCAGCATTTGACACCAATTTGTTGTTGCATATCCGCCCATTGAGGGGAATGAGAGGAAATGAGCACCCAACACTCTAGAGAGCCCGAGAATTTTTGGGAAAGAGCATCGGCCACTTTGTTAGAAGGACCGACTTATATTTGATCTCGAAATCATAAGCCATCAACTTGTTCATCCACCTTTGGTAGTCTGTACCCACTTCCCTTTGAGCCATCAAGTGACGTAGACTCTGTTGATCGGACTGTCTCACAAAATGTCGGCCCAATAAATAGTGCTTCCACTTTTGAACCGCCAACACAACCGCCATCAACTCCTTTTCATAAATCTTCCAGCTTGTGGCCCCAACAACTTGCTGTAATACGCAATGGGATGCCCCCCTTGCAACAGCACAACGCCTATCCCATAACCAGAGGCATCGGACTCCAGAATGAAGGGTTGTGAAAAATCAGGCATCGCAAGTACGGGGGTAGCAGCCAAGGCCTTTTTAAGGTCGTGAAAGCTTATGTGGTAGCCAAAGACCACCCGAAATTATCCTTCTTGAGCTGCGTAGTGAGTGGTTGTGCAATCTCAGGATACCCCTTTACAAACTTCCGTTAATACCCCGTGAGGCCAAGGAATCCACGCAACTCCCTCAAGTTAGTAGGAATGGGCTTCCAAAATTCACATCTCTTGCGATTAGCAAACAATTGGCGTGTGGACAACACCTCTAAAACAGTAGACAAGTGATGTAGGTGCAATTCCGGGTCTTCTATAAATTATAATGTCGTCGAAGAAGACAAGCACAAATTTTCGCAAGTAGGATCGAAAAACATCGTTCACCAATGCTTGAAATGTAGTTGCGGCGTTAGTGAGCTCGAATGGCATGACAAGGAACTCATAATGTCCCCCATGAGCTCGGATTGCCGTTTTGGGAACGTCCTCTTTCTTTATTCGGATTTGGTGATAAGCCGACTTAAGGTCGAGCTTAGAGAACATGGTTGAACCATGAAGCTCGTCAAGTAACTCCTCTATAACGGGGATGGGAAATTTATCCGAGACCGTCACTTTGTTGAACACAAAACCGCCAAGACCCGTCTTTCTTTTTCACCAAAAGAACAAGACTAGAATATGCACTACTAGAGGGTTAAACACAAAACCGCTAAGACCTGTCTTTCTTTTTCACCAAAAGAACAAGACTAGAATATGCACTACTAGAGGGTTGAATGATATCTGCTAATTACATATCTTTGATGAGCCTCTCAATTTCGTCCTTCTGAAATTGCGCGTAGCGGTAGGGGCTTACACTCACAGGGTTAGCACCGTGCCTCAAGGTAATGGAATGTTCATGGTCTCGCCTTCGGGGCAGACTTGCCGGCATGTTGAAAACTTGTTGGTGAAGGTGCAAAATGGACTCAAGGGCAGGAGGAATTTTGGTTTCAGTGATGACTGACTCCCCTTCGAGCAAGTTTAACTCAACCAGAACGCCACCTTTCTCCTTGCGAATGGTTTTCAGCATAGCTTTTAGGGAAATTCCCGTTCTTCCCGAAGTTGGGTCCTCAACTAGGGTGACCGACTTACTACCCACCTGGAACTTAGAGTCTTCCAGTTCGTTGTCATAGTACCTAGTTTTTCAAGCCACTGGAGAATTAGATTCGAGTTGCCTAAGGGAAGGGGGAGGAAATCCTCCATAATCGAGCCCCTCCAATTTCAGTAGCACTTGCTTACACTCCCTTTCTCCTTGAACGGCCTACCCGGTACGGAGGGATACCCCAAACGTCTTTGAGGTGTTGACCGGTTATTCTAGCCTTTTCACTAGATTAATGGAGATGAAGTTATGCGTCGCTCCGAGGTCCACCATGACCACCACCGAGCGTCTTTGTTAGTTCCCCGTAATTTCAACGTTTTGGGGTACTCATGCCCATGACAAAGTTAAGTGAAATTTCAATGTGGGTGGAGTTTTCATCAGGCTGGGTAAGAGCTCATGGGTAAAGGGTGGGTCATCATCAAGGTACTCCTCCTGGTTAAGAGAACGCTCAGTTCTCTCCTTTTGTATCTGTGGCCACGGGCCCATTTTTCATCACATTTGAAGCACAAACCCTTCTCTCTCCTGGTTTGTAGTTCTTCATTCAGCCTCCTTATTTCACCACTAGGTCTGCCTCGGGATGAAGCTGTGGATTGAATGGAGCTCTTGGGTGGGCAGTGTTTGTGGGCTAGGTAAATTTTGTGGGTTGGGTGAATTTTGTGGTGGTAGGTGTAGGTGGGTATGGGCTTGAGTGAGTAGTACTGTGTACGGGTTGGGTTGGGTGAGTGTATGTGGGTTGAGATCCGGACCGGTCTCCCAGTTGCGGCCCCACTTCCAGCTTATGTTCCACCTTAAATGCCTAGTCCAAATTTGTTGGGCCCAAAACTCTTACTTCTGCCCTAATCTTCCCTATTTAGCCCATTGATGAACCGCCCCTTTGCAATCTCCTCATGGACTCCCTTCAATGGGGCCAAAAGTTCAATAAACTTTCGACGGTACTCCGCCACCCCTTCCCACTGCCGGTGGTCTAACCACTGCTCGTGGAGCGTGGCGGTGAACGTGGAACGGAATTGCCTTAGAAGCATTCCCTTTAACTCCTCCCACCGCCGGATAGGGTGCTTGCCTATTTTACCATTGAAACCAAAAGAGTGCGTCGCCGTGGAGCGCCACCACTGAAGCCTCCAACTTGTCCTCCTCGCTGAGGCGGTAGAACTTAAAAAACTGCTCGGCCTTGAGGATCCAGTCGTCGGGAGTCTGTCCATTGAAGATAGGAAGTTCGAGCTTTTTGAAACGCCACCCTGCCCTCCATTTCCTCCGTTTTCAAAGGTAAAATTTTCTCTACGTTCTCGCTCTCCTACCTCTTCCTATCCTCTTCGTCACGCCGTCCTCTACCGCCGAGGTAAGAGTAGAGGTGAGCACTACCTCGCTCGTCGGTGCGATGCGGTGAGTGTTCGTGTAACAAGGGTTCTTCCAGATCCCTCTGCCGCGGCGCGGTGGGCCTCCTAATCTTTGCGTGAACCTTCGCCACATCTGCCCTAATCCGCTTCATCGCCGCCTCTTGGTTCTCCCTGGATCGGTCAATCTGTCCCTCTAAGCGGACCTATTCACGCTCACATCTGCGTTGGTTTTCTCCAGCGCCGCCGTGAGTTGGGTGAGAACGTGTTGGAGGGGCTCAGCCACCTTTCCCATGGCTCTGGCGATTTCGCCGGGAAGCTCTGCTTGGAAGGCTACAAATTGTTGCTCAAGGCTGTCTAGTCTTTGGGTGTTGTTTTGATGTCCTACCATGGCGGTCAATGGAGGTTCTCTTTTTTTTTTTTTTTGAATAACCGGGGGGATCGCTCTGCTCTAATACCAAGTTTGCTGTAAACTCAATCAAAAACACAATAAACACACAAGATTAAGCTAAAGGAAGAAGATAGATTTGTATTCCACTAATTATCATCAATCTCATACAAGACTCATCATTCGAGAGGATGAGTGCTCTCCCAAGGGTTCCGTTCTCTCAATATTTTTCTGGATGATTTCCCCCCTAGTGAGGTCCTCCTTTTATTACATCACTGTACTACAGGTCTACAGCAAAACACTACTAAGGACAAGTTTGCCCCTTCTAGAAAGTGGTCAGATATTTTCAGCACTACCTACCATTCACCAGCTCAGCACTGCTGTGAATATTCTCCAGCTCATCATTCATCCTTTTTCCTTTGTTTCTTCTCTTGTAAGTCACCAGCACAGGTGGCTTGGGGGTGAGTCACAGCAGTTCTTACCCTTCAATAGTTCTCAACCTGCCCCCGCCCCCCCTCAGGCTAATAAATTACCCCCAAAAGGAGGGTAATAATCCCTCGTTTCTCCCTAGTCCCTCCTTCAACCACCACTACTTTACCCCCTTCTACCATTTATTTGGATTTGGATTTGGATTTGGATAAGCCTTTATAGAAATAAAAGGGTCAGATCTTAACTCTCGCATTCCAGGGTTTCTTGTCAATCACAATCAACTAGATGGACACAAATTAAGTGTTTTTGGCTTTAACAAAATTGAGAGTTTGTATAAAGCTTGTCAACATTGATAAACTCAACTCCGTATTTTACAAAAATAATAAAACAAAATTGAAGAATTCTAGTGTTCGTAGGATTTCTTAACGACATGCCAAACCAATGTAATGATGAAGTAAACTTCTTGCTGCTTGGATGATCACACTGACATACACGTTTAATGCTTGTGTTGTTGTTGCTGCACTATATTGCAAAATAAGCCCATAATCTAACATATACTGATATACACTTTTAAGTTGTAACCCATATAATATATATTTATTGCAGCTTTTTGTTTGATAATCCAGAGTTCCAGAATCCAGACCCAAAAAAACTAAGATAATCAAAATGAATAATGAAATAATAGAGATGAAATAAGTTGAAAACATGGAATGAGTTTAAACTGCTTTGCTGATCGCTTGTTGGTGAATAATTATGGGTTTCTGGTCAGATAAGCAAGGAAAACAAGAAAAACAGAAAGGGATCATACAGTTTGCAAGATTTGTATGTGAAGAAACATGAAGAACAAGAGAAAGTAAGGATGGAAACAGAAGCCAATTACAAAGCAAAAAAGGAAGAAAAAGAAAGAGCTGAATCTCGCAGAAAAGATTTACGTGAAAAGATGTTCAAAAAGACACGTAGAGGTCAGCCTGTCATGAAATACAGAATTGAGCACCTACTGGAGACCATACAGGGTTTAACATCATAGTATTCTGCTTTCTGATCGGCTGATATGATTTTATTGTTCATTCTGTTCTGTAACACTACAAGAGATGGAGCTTCGTTGATCTTATATTCTCTTTTTCAGTTCGATAACTAGTCCCTGATCATGTAAAATTGTGCTCCTGGTACATAGCAAATTACAGATTTGGACCAAGTTTAATCTGTAATAACCTTACTAATTAGTTGGTTTTACTAATTAGTAAATTTCAGATCAGTGGTAGTTATGATTGCTAGACTATTTTGGACGTGTCCGGCTCCTCTAGAGTTACTAGATAACTCTAGAGGTAGAGTTAGTGTAATCTCAGCCCTTTATCTAATTTTATTCATCTCAGCCATCCATTTGAAAAAAAAACAATCAACAATAATACCCAAAATAAACATACGTTTCTCCTCTTCTCCTCAATTGTTTCTCTCATCCACCCTTCTCCTCTAATGTTTCTCTCTCCTCCATCTCTCCATTGAAACTGTCAAGATTGCTTGCTCGTTCTATGGCTTGTGTAGTTGGCGAGAATTATTACTCTTAATTTGTCCCCAACTTAGTTTTTTTTTTTGAGGGGCCCCAACTTAGTTAAATGAACAATTTAACAAGAATCCCCAAATTCAACCTAGAATTCCCAATTCTTAAATTTGTCCTCAATTGAGTCTATTCTTCCACAAAAACGAACATCTCCTTCAATATAGTTATTAGCCTTCTGATGAGGAATTTTTTTAAAAAGAATTTGTGATTGATACAGTAGATTGGTAGAAGAGCTTTTGCTTGTGATTGTAATATGGCGGCAAATAGGCGTAAGTAGGGTGCACTTTTTTTTTTTCCTTAATTAATTTTCTTTTCTTTTCATTTTCATAAGAAACTTCCAATATGCAAAGGTAAACTTTGACGACAAACTAGAAATTAGATGACCAGTGGAAACCACAATCACACTTTCATATCTTTTTTAAAATAAATTCTTCAAATAAAAATTATCTTATTTTGAACACAATCTTCTCTTTTTCTTTAAATAAAAAATTATCTTATTTTGAAACCTTAATAACCATAGATTTAAATAGAGGGTTGAGATTACACTAACTCTACCTCTAGAGTTCTCCTAGAACTCTAGAGAATCCGGACTCGTCATATGGAATAGTGGAGAGATATATTGGTCTACCGCTAAACTTAGTATGTTCTTTTTTATGAAAGGAGAAAATTTTGAATTGTGTTTTTTTTAATAGAAATATGTTCTTTTTTTACCTATAAAGTATGAATTACTATTAAACATGTTCTTTGATTGTGAATTATGCATGTGTTCCCTTTACAAGTGCGTAATTTTTTTTATTTTGATAGTACCTTCTTGTACATGTATTTTTTACAGCACATGTTATTTTATTATTTAGATATGTTCTTTTAACCTACAAAGTGTATTCTTCAAATTTAGATTGTATGTTATTTTTATTACTACCTATGTTATTTTTCTGAATAGAAATTAGATGTGTTATATGATTTTAGACTGCGTGTTTTATTTTTTCTGGTATGTTCTTCCATTTGATAAAGATCAAACAAGTTCTTCGTCGTTATAATGTGTGTTCTTTATCTTTCTTCTATTTTGATTTTTGCCCCTGTATGTGAAAGAGCAATCGTAAAATTGAGATATTCAGGAGAAGGGGGGGGACTATGGTCTCTTAGTTTTAAATAAGGTTTTATAATTCTTAGCTATTCTAATTCTAGCGTGGATCCATGGATTATGAGGTGTTGCAGTTTAGTTGTTCTCACAATAGTTGTTTCTAGCTTAATTGTTCAAGGGGTTCATTTGATTCGATATTCATGATATTAGGAAGTGGTCATTAATACACTTCGAGGTATTCTGAATTATCTAGCCTTGAAATTTGAATGTAGGATTTTAAAACAAAGAACATGCAAGTACTAAAAGAATACCATACTATTTATAAAAGAACATTAGCACAAGTCCACCAAAAAAATATTATAAAGAACACCATACTAATTTTAAAAGAATATGTGCATAGGCCCTATATGTTATGAGGTATTGTACATTTTTTAAAGATTTATTATTGCACCATAATTATTTTGCGGGTCCACAATTTATACTTGCATCGCCCTCTGCTTAACCAATTTCATTTTTTCTTTGAAAAATTCTCCAATAAAACATCTACATCACTGCCTCCCTACAAAAATAAAAATACCAAAATTGAATTCATATTGATTTCTTATCGCTAAAAAAATATAATATAGAAAGAAGATGTGCATATAAGACTTGAGAAACAAAAAAAAACTATAATTCCATTTATGTTTATATTTACTATGAAAAACTATAAGAACATGTGCATATAAGACTTGAGAAACAAAAAACTATAAGAAACATCTACATCACCGCTTCCTTCATGGTTTATAGTTTTTTCAACGCTAAAAAATATAATATAAAAAACTGTAAGTAATTTCTAACTCAAGAAGAATGAAAACATAAAAAGCACACGAAGGTATCAAACAAAGAACAACATACTGATTATAAAAGACCATGTGCATATAAGTCTAAAAAATTATTAAAAAATCACAAAAATGAATAAAAATATAAAAAGAACATGCAGATAACAAACAAAGAACACCATACGAAGTATAAAAGAACATGTATATATAAGACTTGAGAAATAAAAAACTACAGAAAATCACAAGAATGAAAATAAATATAACAACAACATGAAGATACCAAACAAAGAACACCATATTGATTATAAAAGAATATGTGCATAAAAGACTTGAGAAATAAAAAACTATAAACAAATTACAAAAATGAATAAAAACATGAAATTATAATGCAGGTATTGTAGATACCAAAATTTGGACCCCTGTTGTTATTAATAATTTAAAAGGAAATTTTTGGAAAAAACAAAAAGAACGATGGAACAAATGACGAGAACTTCGAAAAAACAAAAAAAACGATGGAACATGTCTCGGACGTTTTCCCGTTTTTGCCTTAATTGTATTTTTTTAAAAGTCGTGAATTTTTGTTCATATGATTATAATTTCGAAATCATAGTTAATAATAACAATAATGGATTTTGTTAAATAATATCTCTTTTGTCATAGAATCACGTTCGTTTTTGTTGAGTCTGCGTTAAGCGTTTTAAGTTTGATCATTCGAAAAAAGAAAAATAAGTCATGCCTAATTGACAGGAATTTAATCACCTCTCTGAAAACTGGAATAAATTAGTTTTCTTAGTGATCAAGTACTTTATAACAACCAATTACATCTACCCATAGGTTAAAGAATAAGAATCAAAATATTGTTATTGTAAGCTTGATTCGATGGGCTAAGGATTTGCTAAATCCGGCAGATTTCGTGTTGCGCTAGGCGTAATGCCAATGCGTGGCACGCAAAATGCGCTGCGCGCCGCGCAACGAGCCTAGATTTGCCCCATGCAGATTTTTTTATGATCTTTCATAATATATAAAAGCTGCGTATGATGTGGATAAAAGACTGAAAAAAATCAAATTGCTTTCTTAGTGTAAAAGCAAAACAAAATCAAAATAGAATAAGAATATTGGCATTTTCCATGAGAATGAGAATGAGATGATGTAAGTGGATACAAAACAGATTTTTGGTGAAAAAATCTGCTTGTCTACCCCTCTCAAACCCTAGTTCATCATCCCATTTTCTCTATAAATACCCCCTTTAAGAGCTTCATAAAATACACTTGATCCACACAAAACACAACACAAAACACTCCATACAAGAGAAAAAGAGAGCATTAGAAGAATAAAGAAAGTTTCAAAGTATTAAAGTTGAATAAGAAAGAGTAATTAGTAAGTAGAAGTAAAGAGTTCCAGTAAATAATTTCATCAAAACACAAAAAAGAGAGTTCTAAGTTAGAAGTTAAGTGCACTTAGAAAACCACTTAGAAAAATTAGGAAAATAAAAAAATAGAAACAGTTGCAAAGGAATTGCACCGTTGAGTTTGCAAGGTAAAATCTTGTTCTTTTTAATTTCTTGATTATCTTCTTAATCATTTACTAACTCTCTATTTTTTTCCTCTTTCCATTTTTTAAAAACTTTAGAGTGATTTAGGTATGTGGAAGTCCTAATAGGTCCCAACCTAGAATACCCTACTTAGATAGACAACTTTATTGGGGGGGGGACTCTTAGGAATTACGTGATTAGAGTAGGAAATGTGTTTTTTTTAATCAAGTTGTTATTAATCACCAAAAATCACTTGTCATAAAATTTATCTGAATTGTGTTTAAACATAATCATAAAAACAAGAAGTGATACTGTAATTATATGGTCGGTGTTAATTTCGAATTTGATTCCATTTTTCTTCTGTATTATATAAATAGTTCATAAGATACATCTTTCCCAAATTCAAGGAGTTTTTGGCAACTGGGCTTTGGAATTTCTAAAAGACGACTTTCCTACAAATAATTTAAATGCATTCAAAATTGTTGGCCAAAACACTTTTGCGGGTTCAACCTTAGATTGTATTTTATGATTCTTTCAAAGAATGACGACCTTAATGCGGGAATATCCCCCTCACGATCTTCACTTTTCACGATCATGTCATCTACATAGACTTCCACAATGCCGTGGATGAGGTCATGAAGAATAGTGGTGACCACCCTTTGATAAGTGGCTCCTGCATTCTTGAGACCGAAAGTCATAACTTTGTAGCTTAAAGTTCCCAATGGAGTGATGAAAGATGTTTTCGTCATGTCTTCTTGGGCCATGAGTATTTGGCTGTACCTTCAGAATCTGTCCATGAACGAAAACATTGCATGACCAGCTGGACTATCAACAAGGACATCAATATGAGGTAAAGGGAAGCAATCTTTTGACGATGCAGCATTCAGGTCACGAAAATAAATGCACACTCGAACTCTTCCATCCTTATTAGGTACAACCACTATATTGGCAAGTCATCTCGGATGCTTCACTGCCTGGATGAATTTGGCATCAAGTTGTTTTTGGATTTCCTCATTCACTTTCATACTAACATCTGGTTTCATTCTGCAAAGTTTTTGCTGCTTAGGCTTGCTTTCATTATATAACGACATACCATGTTCCACGATTTCTTTATTAACATCAGACATATCAACATAAGACCATGCAAACACATCTACATACTCTCTTAACAATGCAATAAACACATATTGTTCAATTGGGGAGAGGGGTGAACCTATCTTACCTTCTTTTACAACATTTTTTGTACTAATACTAATTACAACATAGTCTTTCGTGGAAGTTAATTATGGTATAGTTGTTGTGTTGCTTTCCTTGCTGTTGTAACTGTTGAATTTTTTATCAAAAAAATCAAAGTTACTGTCTTCGTCCTTAGATGTAAAGTTACTATCAAAAAAATCAAGGTTTTTATCAAAAAAATCAAAGTTCACTGCATTATGCAGCTAGTACTACCTACTGTGCAGTTTGTAATGTACAACTAGTACAGTAGATGTAAATTTGGCAACTGTAAGAATTGGTTCTAGATGAATATTGCTTTTGGTAAATTATATACTCCTCTTTTTTATTAATTTGTTAGCATTTGCAATTACTTTCTTGTTATTGTGTTAATGAAGTAAAAATTGAGATGAAAGAACCACTTAGTTTGGCTCTTTTGATAGTCATGAAAATGTTCATCGACGGGGGTTGGCCCGTCAAAATTGGTCTTCCACGATGGGAATTTTGTCCCATTGCGAATACTTGATCTTTTAGCGACGGGAAAAATTTCCGTAGTAAATGCCTTTTGTGACGGCCCCCTTTCACGACGGGAGCATGACGGGGAACCCCGTTGCAAAAGATCTTTTGCAACGGGTTTACGACAGGATACCCCGTCGTAAATGGTGTGCTTTTGAGTAGCGTCCTCTCTTGTACCTGTGGACGTAGACAACACATTGTTGGTGAACCACGTAAATCTGCGTGTGTTGTTAATCTTAATTTTATTGCTTATTTTCTCGCATATATTATGACAAATGTCACAAGAAACAATTGTTAAGATGATAAAAATATGAGAGAATGAGAGGATAAGAAAAATTGAGAGGAGATGAGCTTTAATAGGTTTGGAAGTTGGAAGAAAATCGTGTAAAAGGGAGGAAAAGGGTTTCTAAAAAAAGGAGGGAAGTAAGGTGGGGGTTAGTTAAGTCCAATAAGCTCAAATTTAATCCTAACTAGCTTTGAAGCCCGTGCGTTGCAAGTGTTTGTTGCTTATTTTATTTTTTGCAAATTTTGTTTACATTGTTGATTTTGTGTTGTTGTGAAATGAGATTTTTCAACACCATTGTATTTACATACTTCCTCCGTTCTTTTTCTATTACAACAATTACCACTTTGGCTAGTTTCATCTATTGGGACCACTCCACTTCTGGGCAAAAAAAAGCAACTATAGTTGACAATATTGTCTTTACTTTATCCATTTATATCTATATTGCACACAATTTTTTCAAAAAAAATTAAAAATTAAAAAGAATGACATGACATGCTTAGTTGAAGATCTATATAATATTCTAAGGTTGTTTTTTAAAATCAAACTCTAATTTTTCATCATCCAAACTCTAATATATATGTAACTTTATCGCTATATAGATTTTAGTTTTTGTTGTAACAACAAAGTTTCCTTAACAAATTTTGTTGCAATACTAAATTGTTTTGGTTCGTTGAGTAAGACTGAGATTTTGAAAAATAATATATTTGATCCTGTAAATCGGACCTATGATCAAATGCTATAATCTCACACACACACACACACACACACACACACACACACACACACACACACACACACACACACACACACACACACACACACACACACACACACACACACACACACACACACACACACACACACACACACACACACATATATATATATATAGCAATTATTATATTTATCTAAAAGAATGACTAAATAATGTCTTACAATTCATCTAAATAAATATATTTTCATGAGTTGTAAAACTATATATTGTAAATGGATCTTATTTTGAAGCATATGACAAACACTCTCCAATGGTAAAAAAATTTATAATGTTTTGAATTAGGTAGCAAAAGTTATATTTAATTACATAATATAACAATTTTGGTTATTTGTTCAAAACGAAACACTAATTTCTCCCAATCCAAAACTCCTTTTATGTATTTTAAATATTTAAAATAAAAATTAATTACATGACAATCCTACGTGGCCTGACGCTCTTTATTTCATAAGTTGTAGAACTATATTGTAAATTGATCTTATTTCGAAGCATATTTTGGGCACTATCCAATGGTATAAAAATTATATTATTTCAAATTACGTAGCAAAAGTTTTATACAATTCACATAATATAATAATTTAGGTTGTTCATTCAAAACTAAACTCTAATTTTCCCTTATCTACAACTCATTATATGTATTTAAATCTATGTAGGATTCTATTTTTTTAAATGATAAAAATAAAAATGCATGACATGGCAATCCTACGTGGCACTCTCTATTTCATAAGTTATCGAACTATATTGTAAATGGATCTTATTTCGAAACATATTTCGAGTGCTCTCCAATGGTACAAAAATCATAATATTCCGAATTACGTAGCAAAAGTTATACACATTTTACCTAATATGATAATTTAGGTTGTTGATTCAGAACCAAACTCTAATTTTCGCTTATCTAAAATTCCATATATGTATTTAAATCTATGTATAACTCTATTTTTGTAAAAAGTAAAAATATAAATTGATGACGTGACGATCCTACGTGGCGCGCTCTATGAGCTCGAAATCTTGAGGAGCTATCTATGCTCCCGAAAAGTTCATCCTTTATATATATATATATATATATATATATATATATATATATATATATATATATATATATATATATATATATATATATATATATATATATATATATATATATATATATATTGATTAGCGGAGTTTAGAGGTTTACTTAACCCATAGTTACTATTCAATGGTACCTTGTGGACAAAACTTAAAAATCAGAGACAGGGAAAATTTCAATGATACCCTATAGAATATTCCTTCCAAAAATAATAAGTTTCCCAATTACCCTTCACTTTCCTAATTGTTTATGGAGTTGTGATACATTTGCTGATCATCTTGCCGCCAAGACTTTGCTCACTTTACATTTACTGTTGTCCACCGAAAAGGAGGGACTCTTGAAGTTTCATCTTTTTTTTTTTTCTTTTTGTTGTTGTTGTAATTTGTCTCTTGTGGAACCACCAAACTTGTCTTTGCACATAAACCCAACATGACTTCTAGTTTCTCACAAAATAAGCTCAAGTAGGAGAGAGACAATGGGTTCTTTAATCACAAATTTGTTGCTCAAATCATCTTCCTGCAGACAAATAAATAAAATAGTAGTAACTCGTTTCTCGAAAGAAAAATAACTTAAAACAACCTGTAAAATATAAAACTCAATATTAAATCAAGGGTTTAAATAATAAATATCACACTTTTTACGACCCTATCAATCAACGAGATTCCCACTGTCCCTATCTACTATCCAGCGAAACCACAACCAAGGGAACGGGCTTGGCGAAATCAGCGGAGAAAGAAGACCTTGTTGAACTTGACTCTAGTCCAACTTTATGAATGGCTTCAGAGGTGTGGGGTAAGTGAGAGCTTCAGCGCAAGTGAAATACCATTATTTTTAACGTTATTTTACTTACTTTGTAAGTCGGAAGCGGGACATTGCCCCTCTTTTTGGACCTAAGGCCCACTTTGCGGGCCGATCCGAGCGCAGGACATTGTCAGGTGGGGAGTTTGGCTGATGGCGGCACATCTGTTAAAAAATAACACAGGTGGCCTAAGATGAGCGCAACGTGAATAGAAATCTCGTGTGAAACAAAAGGGTAAAAGCTCGATTGATTCTGATTTTCAGTATGAATACGAACCGTGAAAGTGTGGCCTAACGATCCTTTAGACATTTGGAAATTGAAGCTAGAGGTGTCAGAAAAGTTACCACAAGGATAACTTGCTTGTGGCAGCCAAGCGTTCATAACAACTTTAGTCAAGACGTACGCAATGTTTCAAAAAGTTACCTATTAATAAATTCCAATTGTTACCTTTTACCATCACTACCGGCTCTATGAAGGACTAGAAACAAATGATACACGAAAGAGTACAACAATAAACTAAACAAATGATACACGAAAGAATACAACAATAAACTAACTCTAGTACATTCGGAAAAATGACATGTTCTCATAGCCTTGAGTTATAAAGGTGAACGGTTGCACAATGCCACAGACCAATCGAAATTGACTGTTAAAAGTGCTTAGACATAGTGTATAGTGACTCAGCTGTCTTGATATGGTAGAATAGTTTTCACGTTGCATACAACACAAAGATTTTGTTCGGTGATAAGATCACAGTGCATTAAGATCTAAGAATACATGATGGTGCAGTCCCTTTTTTTTTGCTGCATCATGAGTCAACCTTAAAATTTCCAAAAGGCCGAAGTGAAAATACAGCATAATATGTTTCGAAATCAAGCATGTTCACTACAAACTCATTAGAATGGCCAAACAATAGACGGATGTCTATCTCACAGGAGACATTAGCTACTGTTCCTTGAGCATAAACACTTCAACAGTTGCATGGGCTCGCACTAAGACAAAGCATTGTTGGGTTCTGGATTTGCCTCTGATGAGCTGATGATCTCTTCAAAGGTTTCCATGTCAATGGTCATACCATCATCCACAACAGCATCTACTTCTGACATCACTTCATCCCTGTCTCCCGTCATTGGTTCCCCACCATTTTCTACTGAATTAGAGTGTGGAGGATGAGGAGATTGAGACGGTGGCTGAGGCAGAGGCTGGGAATTCAGAACCTGCTCTCTTGAGTCATCTGCTATTTGGGCAATCGAGGGAGGATATGGATCTGTAGATTTCGTCAAAGTACTTGTCACCAACAGATTCTGTGAACCATACCATAAACCTTTCCAATCAGTCATCAAGTCCACAAGTTATGGTGAGTGGTGACACCTATAAGATACAGATCCTAGTACTTGTAGATGATACGCATTTTTAGATTGACTTTCCCCACAATTCTTGGTTGTACAATGTGTACCACAACGTAAATATCCAACATTAACATGAGTGATCAGATTCAGAAGACCTGGAATCTCAAAAATTAAGAAAATTTAAAATACGAAAACAGCACTACCGAGCTAGCATGAAAACTTTGCCCAAGTCATGACTTAAGATTTGTAAGGATGACGTCATCAGGATAGACTTCAAACTCAGGTACATTGGATGGAGTTGGACAAAAGACTGTCAACCTAGCCAATTTGATCTGAAAATCATTACAAATTTCACAAAAAGAGCTGCAAGCTTGCTTCAGATATTTCGTTCTAAAGGTATCTTATGCCTAAAGACTCCATTGCCAAGTCGATTAATTATTCGCTGAAGATTTTGGACTGAAGAACGAACAGAAACAATTCTTGCTCAATCTAAGGGCTGAAATGAGCAGATTAAATAAGTGTGGGATTCCATCAAATGTTGCACTTGCTTGGGTTAGGTCAACTGGGGTTGTTTGGTTTTAAGCCATACGTCAGGTTAGCTCTGGTCAACAGCATCAATTTTAATGATATGAGTATCATAAGCATGAAGTTTAAATTATAGCATAGTGCAGGAATCTAAGCATACATCATTTAAGTTCTGATCTTAAAATAAATAGAACTTCAAATAAATTTTAGAAAGATAAAAGAAAATATATCTCTATTATATAAGACAACTCTTGAGAAGTTTGGTGTCCACTTGAAATACCTTAAATGCCCTTTATTTTTAAAAAATATTTGACAGTTAGATGTTAATATACTATCACTATTAAACATTTTTAATAACTTGAAGCACGCATTGCGTGCATTTGAATCTAGTAGAATTTAAGATAAGAGAAAAATGAAGAGCTTTAATAAACTACTAAAAAATAAGGTTGGGAAATTGATAATGACCTTGAATATAAACTTGAAAAAGTTATAGCTTTTGTACCATAAATTATTAAAAGAACATCAAAGAATATTCCACACTTCATTATTATTACTATAATTAAGCCCTTTCAATACCTTGAAATATTTCCAGATATCAGATGGGTTGTCTTCCATGCACATTGGATAGTTTCTTTCTAGTCAGATCTGGTTTTGCCACTGGGAAAACCTCGTAGTAATTCATGAGGGAGCCTTTTGGTGGTCTATTTCCGACGATCATTGCATTTGATTTATGGCAAAAAAAATAGTTAGTCTAGTTTTTGCGCGAAAAATCAGCTTCGCCTTTTACAAAACTTTCTTGAGGAAAAAGTCAAAAAGTCACACATCTAGGTCATGCTTTCCTAATTCATATCACAAGGATGCATTGCATGATGTAGAATTTCAAGGAACGGAATTAAACTATAGTTAGGGTGAAAATACACATGTAGATATAAAGATGAAAAACTTGGTACCTTTTGAAGAATATAAAGTTTATGATAAAAGCATATCAATATTAAAAGAATTTCAAGATGCACCTATGCAATTAAGTTTCAGGAAGTGTGAAGCAAGAGAGCAATAACATACTTTTTCTAGTGCCAGAGCAAGTTTCGACAGATTTGGGTAGATAGTCCGCGCATTCAGTAAAATCTGTTCAGGCATAGAGTTGTAGAAACGTCAAGACAAGCAGAAGATGGTGTAAAAAGGCACAAATGCAATTATGAATCCAGGTGCATCCCTTTCTTCAGTAACAAGCAAGCTCCAACTCATTTCAGAGGATCAAACAGTAAATATATATATGACTTTGACACTTCGTACAGAACAAGTGTCGGAGAAGTAAAACTCTCTTGTTCAAAGTAAATTATTCACCCAAAATAATCTCTTATCTAGAGTAACTTAACCCACCCAAGTGAGAGACAGAAAGAGAGAGAGTGATTAGTAACCTATGCATCTTTGCATTGTTTACAAAACTCTAAATAAACAATACAGCAACTACATGTCAATCAAGATCAACAAGCAAATACAGTCAGAGGGGGACCTACGTGGGGTCTTATGTGGCACGTGCCCCCACCATCTTTTTTAAAATCGAGTACTTTCTCTCTTTCTTTGGGGGGGGTGGGTGGGGTGGGAATAAAAGAGAGCTACAACGTGCATATGTCTAACAGTCAACTATGTAATCTCCCCTCTTCGACTCTTAGATTAAGAGAAAAGGAAAAGAAAAAGTATTGTCTCGTAAAAGAAAATTCAAAAAACAAACTGCTTTGAGTCTGACTAGATAGAGAAAAGAAAAAACAATTGTAGGTTGGATATCATAGAATTGTTAATACACTCGATTATTGATGATGACTACAATCAAACTAAACCAGTCAATTCGAAATTCACGAGTTTCCTTAAGGATCTTTTTGAGCAAGTAATAGTCGAATTAGCCAAAAATGTTAAAAAATTACACATAACTTAATTAGAAGTAAGATATTTTTCGAGGTTTATATTATTTGTTGGATTTTTTAAATTTTTGGTATGTTATTGGGTCGGTTGATTTTGGTGCCTCGCCAAATTTACAATCCTGGATCCCCTCTGAATCCAATAACTAGTTTTGCTTGGAATGGCAACCATAGACATTGGAATGTTACCTTTATGACACTTTCTAATGATTGGAAAAAAGACTGTCTAAGAATGCATTTCTGTTTAAGAGGTTTCCATAAAGGGATGATGAGATGTTTTGGCATCATAGATTGAAAGAGTCGTCTTTTCTGTCAAGAATTTCTGCTTTTTTCTTGAAAATAATTTATTCCCCGTTATAGTATAAAGCTCTTCCTAAAGCTTGTTTTTAAGTTTAGTATCGATCAAAGATAAGATTTGAACTGAGGATATTCTTAGTTTCTTCATCACTAGTCGTTTCAGTTTGTGCCTTAAAAAGGAGGAATATCTTATTCATCTCGCATTCTTTCTCTTTTCGCCACTTATCTTTAATCTTGTTTGTCTTGAGTTGGGTCCAACCTTGTTCGGTGAAATATGCTATTTTTGCTTGGAAAAGGACGGAAAGAGGTTGGCATATCAAGGTTTGGAAGGTGCTTTCATTGGCAATTTAGTGGTGCACTTGAAAGGAAAGAAACCAACGGACTTTTTATAGGGGGTAGATTTCACTCGTGAAGTGTGTGTGTGTGTGTGTGTGTGTGTGTGTGTGTGTGTGTGTGTGTGTATATATATATATATATATACTTCATTTAGAAGTAGTTGCACGCATGCCCATAGTTTCAAACATTAATAACTTTAATTATCAACAAGTAGAAATCATAAAAAAGTTGATACTAAAAAAACATAGAGACGAATCTAACAAGATCGCATGAGTATGTTTTTCCTAAAATATAAATCACCAAATACAATCAAAGTGTAAGATGTGAATAGTAAACACTATGCAAATGGTGCAACTATTTCTAAACGGAGGATATATATATATAAAAGTTTAAGTAAGAACTCTCCTTATGTGAGAACAAGATATTAGTGGAATAGTAGTCCATTTTAGTAAAATTGTATTATTTTTCTAAGATACTACATGATAATCCTTTTTCCAGAAAACGTAATCCTTTTGGAAAATTTACCCCGCAAGGAAAAGAAATGGTTACAGTTTAGCCAAAATAAATTACGTATTGGTTAAAAAAGATTACTACAAATTGATCTCATGTTCTGATATAAGGATTCTTCTCGCGAGAACTTAACCATATATATATATATATATATATATATATATATATATATATATATATATATATATATATATATATATATATAGAAGTGAGTTCATATGAGAATGCATACTTACATGAGAAATGAGAATGGATTTTACGTGCTATAACTCTAATGAACAAGTGATGTAACTCTAATGAAAAAGTGATGTAACGCCAAAAAAAGAATATTAGAAAAAAAAAATTCAAAAAATTTTTTTTTTTTTTGGGCTCAGAGTTTTTTCGGGGGTATAACTCTAATGAACAAGTGTTGTAACACTAATCCAATCGAGTGGTTGAGATTCATTCTCATTTCTCATATAAGGAGCATTCTCATGTGATCTTGCCCCTATATATATATATATATATATATATATATATATATATATATATATATATATATATATATAGATAGATAGAATAAAGTTCCTATGACAACGTTATGTAATAGATTGGTTTAGGGGGAGGGGTAGTATGGGTAGTACAATATAATTAGGTTGGCTTGGAGAGTAAGTAAGTTAGCTCTATAAATATAGGGGATTAGTGATAGGAAAAGGTATGAAGATTATATTTGAGAGTTCAATTTAGTGGTTAACTTGGGAGTGTGTCAAGTCACTCGAAAACTTGACAATCTATCCTTAATTTTCCGTAATTTCCATCGTTATCAATCAAATATCATCATCTTCTTCCTTTATTTTACTGTCCAAATTGACAGTTCATTACAATGGTATCAGTACAATCTTCTGCTATGGGAGTTGTTCAAGGTTGGACATGGAGGAGTTCAAAAAGAAGATCGATGAGATCACAAAGAGGTTGTCAACAAGATTATGCGAGAACATAGGGCGCATAATTGGTAGGGCTTTGGCTCCAATCAAACATGAATTAAAGTTGATCAAAGAGGAGCTCAAGCAAGAGGTGCTCATGGTGGAGCACATTCAAGAAGCTGGTGAAATAAAGCCTCTACCCACTGAGAAATCAACTTGATTGCGTATTAGGGCGCTGACAAATAGAGGTGGAAAGGTTGTGTCAGTGAAGTATGATGGTGGTATAGGTGAACTTGAAGATGGCTTGGGAGGAGATGGCCCCAGATATAGTATGAATGGAGCAAGGAGGATTGGTTGTAAGCTCGGTGATTTTGATCATATAGGAAGAAGCAAATCTGGTAGGAGGCATGGTGATTTTGCAAGGGGATTTGCTGGCGGAGGCTGAGGTGGTCTCGCGGGCAAATATCGAATGAGTTGCAAACAATTGGTGCCACTAGACCAAACAACATAGCCACAGAAAAGAAAAGGAGTTTCATAAGTTGTGTATCCAGCAGTGAGCATGGTGAATTTAGTGGCGGGCCTTGTGGACGACTGTTCAACCGCGGTGGTGCTGGAGGCAGTGGGTCCGGTGGTGGACCAGGTTTTTTGGTTGGTGAAATCGTGAGCCTCTTTCTTGCTGACGGTAATCGGGGAGGTGGAGCACTCCTAAGGTGGAGCATCAATGGAGATAACTCGAGGTTTCTAGGTATGAGGTTGGATGGAGCCAACGGGTACATTGGCATCGAGAAGAAGCCAAATGTGGCGGATCTTAGTGAGGGCAATGTGGTAGTTAATCAAAAAGGCAATTCCAAGGCGGAAAAAGGTCACGTGGCAATCACTCTTTTACAAATTAACACCTCTATATTCAGTGAGACCCAGACCCACAATTCAAAAGCCATTCTCTCTACCTTTCACCTACCTCGTAAGCCCAAAACACAGTATCCAATAAGATTCATTCTAAACCCATCTTCTTTTTTCCAAGTAGTGAGGTAAGGCCCACCTCTAACCTACCAATCTTGTATCCCCCTCAATTTTACGCCACATTTTTTTATGAGATAAGGCCGAGGTTTGGGTTTTATAACTCTAAGCCCCGTTTATATTTCCAATCTTTTAAATCCAACTACCCCACCCAACTCACGACCTAACCCATTCAATCTTCTATTGAACTCAATTACCCCAACCGACCCATGACTGAATCCAGTCCATCTTTTAAAATACCCCTCCAATCTTTCCCACCAAATGTATCATACCTCTCCAACCCGTCACTTTTAATACCCAACTTTCCTAACAAACCATCATTGTTCCTACCCATTTCCTAATCAAACCATCCAAGACATCTCTTCCCGGCACTTCTTTTGTCTCATTACCCAAAAACTCATCATAAGTGGCACTACAAGGCCTAATCAACGAGCAGCAGCACCATGATGTGCATAACACAAGCTTTCGGAGTGAAGAAGAGTGGAACACTACCTATCATGAGGACAAGGTGGAAGTTTGGCGGGCCGGTATTGTAATAGATTGGTTTAGGGGGAGGGGAAATATGGGTAGTACAATATAATTAGGTTGGCTTGGGGAGTAAGTAAGTAAGTTAGCTCTATATATATAGGGGATTAGTGATACGCAAAGGTATGAAGATTATATTTGAGAGTTCAATTTAGTGGTTAACTTGGGAGTGTGTCAAGTCACTCGAAAATTTGGCAATCTATCCTTAATTTTCTATAAATTCCATCGTTATCAATCAAATATCATCATTTTCTTCCTTTATTTTACTGTCCAAATTCACAATTCCTTATATGAGAACGTGAAAACACTTGATTAATAATCCATTTTAGTGAAAATGTAATCTTTGTAATAAAAGAAAAACACAAAACTTATTCCTCAAAATGTAATTCTTTTAAAAATTGGCTCCGCAAAGAAAAAAAAATGGTTACAATTTAGCCAAAATGGATTACATATTGGCTAAAAAGGATTACAACAAAGTGTTCTCACGTTCTGCTAAGGACTGGAAATTCTTAGCTAAGGAAAGCGGCAAATCAATGGCGACAAATGACAGATTAAGATAGATTTGTATTAGGAAAAATCACAGCAATCTTTCCCAGTACAACCCTTACATTCGAGAGGTAAGGAACTCTCCCAAATCACACATTTTCTCTCTTATTTTCTGGATACCCACAACTGAGGACTCAGCTCCTATTATATACACAACTTTCTCTCACTAACTTCTCTCTTCCTGACAACTAACTGCATTTTGTTATCTCTCTTCCTGACAACTAACTGCATTCTGTTATCTCTCTTCCTGACAACTAACTGCATTCTGTTATGGCTGGGAATTATTCTCTCCCTCCACCAGTCTTTGGTGGTGTGTGATTAATGACCTCAGCATCTTGATTTGGATTAATTACCCTAGTACCCCTGTCCTTCTTTTTCCTTCTGTAATACGTGTGCACTATAGGAGGGGCAGGATTGGGTGAGGTCATAGCAATACCCCGGGCCAATTTAAGCACCTTGTCCTCAAGGTGGAAGGTAGGAAAACGAGCCTGGAGGAGTTTAGCATCTTCCCAAGTGGCTTCATATGCTGGAAGGTTGTCCCACTGGATAAGAACCTCAGACACTTCAGTAGGAGTAGTAGTGTTGTACTTAAAATCCAACACCTCAGCAGGAGTAGTGTCCATCACCAAGTCAGGGGTAAGCTGTGGAGGTAAGGTAGGTGAAGCAGGGGTGTTCCCAATAACTTGCTTAAGCTGTGAGACATGGAACACTGGATGAAGTTTGGTTTCAGGTGGCAGCTGCAGCTGGTATGCCACCTGGCCCACTGTCTTGATGATCTGGAAAGGCCCATAGAACCTAGGAGACAGCTTTTCATTGACCCTTTTAGCTAGGGACTGCTGCCTATAGGGTTGTAACTTCAAATAAACCCAGTCACCCACAGCATAGGACACTGCCCTTCTCTTCTTGTCTTCTTGTAATTTCATACTGTTCTGAGCATTCAACAGATGAAATTTCAGATCATCCAAAGTAGCATCTCTGTCAAGAAGTTGCTCTTCCAAAGAAAGAACTGCAGTACTACCCTTTTCATATCTGAACAATGTAGGAGGGTCCCTACCATAGACAATCTTGTATGGAGTGTACTGAGTAGAGGAGTGCTTGGATGTATTATACCAATACTCTGCCCAAGGAAGCCATGTAGCCCAGGTTTTGGGTTTCCCTGTGATAAAGCATCTGAGATAAGTTTCAAGAGTCTTGTTCACCACCTCAGTTTGTGTTTGTCCATGAGACTGAGGGTGATAAGCTGTGCTGCGATGCAAGTTGGTACCTTGAAGCTTGAATAACTCCTTCCAAAATAAACTCATGAAGACCTTATCTCTGTCAGAAACAATGGTATGGGGAAAACCATGGAGTCTCACCACCTCTTTGATGAAAATGGCAGCCACTGAAAAGGCAGTAAAAGGATGTTTCAGACCGATGAAGTGGCTATACTTAGATAACCTATCCACCACCACCAAGATAGTATCCAAGCCCAAAGACTTGGGAAGGCCTTCCACAAAGTCCATAGAAAGGTCTTCCCACACCTTGTCAGGTATAGGAAGGGGCTGCAATAAACCTGCAGGACTGAGGGAGGATGTCTTTTGTTGTTGACAAACAGAGCAGCTTTGCACAAACTGCGTAATATCTTTTTTCATACCTTGCCAATACCATTCAGCAGCAATTCGTTGGTAAGTTTTAAAAATACCAGAATGTCCACCTACTGGAGAAGTGTGATACTCCAACATGAGAGTAGTAGGTAGAGTGGATGTCTTGGGAATCACCAACCTTCCTTTGTACTTCAATATCCCATGCTCCACTGTGTACCCTGATAAATGGTTGTCACCAGCTGCTACTGATGCTGTTAAGTGCTGTAACGCCTCATCCTGTTGGATGATTTGAAGGAACTCAGCCCAACTAGGAGTGTGGGATGATAGGATAGCATTACATTCTGGAGTTGCTGGTTGGCTCCTTGATAAAGCATCAGCAATTCTATTTTGTGCCCCTGGTTTATATTTGATTTCAAAATCAAAACCCAGGAGTTTACCCACCCATTTTTGGTATTCTGGTCCAATTTCTCTCTGATTCAACAAGTATTTCAAACTTTGTTGATCTGAATGGATGATAAAGTGACGACCCAGCAGATAATGTCTCCATTTCTGTACTGAAAGAACCACTGCCATCAGCTCCTTTTCGTATATAGATTTAGCTCGGGCACGCACACCTAAAACCTTGCTATAGTAAGCAATGGGGTGGCTCTGTTGCAACAGAACATCCCCCAACCCATACCCTGAAGCATCCGCTTCAATCACAAAGGGAAGAGTGAAATCGGCATGCGAAGAATGGGAGCTTGAGTAAGGGCCAATTTTAAGGCCCGAAAAGTCATTGTAGCTTCCGGTGTCCGGCCAAATGAGTCTTTCTTAAGTTCTTTGTGTGAGTGGTGGCACATGGCAAAGATAGCTTTGCACAAAACGCCTATAATAACCCGTCAAACCCAAGAATCCTATGAGGTCCCTTAAGGTCTTGGGAGTGGGCCAGGCTAACATAGCTTGGACTTTGGACTGATCCATAGCTACTCCTTGGGCTGAAATGATGTGTCCCAAATAAGCTACTTCTTCCTTTCCAAAATCACATTTTTTAAAGTTTGCATACAATTGATTCTCCTTCAAAATGCGCAACACTACCTCCAAATGTTCTATGTGTTGCTGCATGCTACCACTGTACACCAGAATATCGTCAAAAAATACAAGTACAAACTTGCGCAAATAAGGCCTAAACACCTCATTCATGAGAGCTTGAAAGGTTGTCGGGGCGTTGGTTAGCCCAAAAGGCATGACCAGGAATTCATAGTGTTCTTCATGAGTTCTAAAAGCTGTCTTATGAACATCTTCTGATTTCATCCTAATTTGGTGATAACCAGATTTTAAGTCCAACTTAGAAAAAACAGAAGACCCATGTAATTCATCAAGTAACTCATCAATTATAGTAATAGGGTACTTATCAGGAACAGTGACATGATTAAGTGCCCTATAATCAACACAGAATCTCCAGGACCCATCTTTCTTTTTAACTAACAATACTGGACTAGAGAAGGCACTATGAGATGATTGTATAATTCCAGCAGCCAACATATCAGAAATAAGTTTCTCAATTTCATCCTTTTGTGATTGTGGGTATCTATAAGGTCTAACACTAATTGGGTCTGTACCATGCTTCAAATTAATGGCATGTTCATGGCCCCTACTAGGAGGAAGTCCATGTGGCATGTTGAATACCTGAACATAAGCTGTAAGCACTGGTTGGAGACAGTGTGTGACTGATGTGATGTCCTGGGCATCACCATCTTCAGCTAAGTGGTTTAGCTCCACTAGATACCCTCCTCTTTCTTTCTTCAATGTCTTCACCATTGCTTTGAGAGAAACTCCAGACCTGCTCAAAGTTGGATCTCCTCTTAGAGTGATGGTTTGGTTGTCCTTCTTATATTGCAACGTTTGGGTCTTCCAATTAGTCACCATGGTCCCCAATTTTTCCAGCCATTGGATTCCCAAAATTACCTCGTAATTACCCAGAGATAAGGGTAGGTAATCTTCCACCACTTCAACTCCCTGCAACTTCATCAAAACCGACTTACACTCCCCTTTGCCCCGCACTTCACTCCGGTGCCCGGGAGAGACCTCAAATGACTTGGATGGGGTGATGGGAATTTGTAGCCTAGCTATCTTGTATCAAGAGAAATGAAGTTATGAGTGGCCCCGGGGTCCACCATAATCGTGACAGATTCTCCATTAATGGAGCCCTCCATTTTCAAAGTTTTTTTGGCTGGAAATTCCCATAACGGAATTAAGAGAAATTTCGTTTGTATTGGTTCAGTTTGTTGGCTGGTGGGTGAGTCAAGGGTGGTGGGTTCTTCAAACTCGCCATATTCCACATCTCCCTCCTCTTGACCCAATAAAATGCTCAGCTCCTTTCTCTTGCATTTATGACCAGCAGTCCACTTATCATCACATTTAAAGCATAGACCCCTTTCCCTTTTATACTGCAACTCCTTCTCACTTAATCTCCTTATTTCCCCCAAATGGCTTAGCTACCGGTAATGGGTTTGTGTTTCGGTTTGGGCGGTGGAGTGTGATGAGTAGGTGGGTGAAGTAACTGAGGCGTTTGAGAAATTAGTTTGGGCTGGTTGTAGGGAGAAATTGGATTTTTGTGAGTAGTAGGAAGGGGCGTAAGAGTGGGTCGAACCACTGGAATTTAAATTCCTGGGTTCCCATTTACGTTTGGTCTGGGTCAGGCTCAATTTAGTTTCAATCTGGACCGCCAACTCCATAGCATGGTCCAATGATTTAGGCCCAAGGACCCTTAGCTCATTTCGGATCTCCTCCTTTAACTTGCTAGTGAACTGGGCTTGGGCTATGGGCTCAAGTATTCCATCAAGGGGGGCAAGTAACTCAATAAATCTCCGCCTATATTCCACCACTCCTTCAGACTGATGGTGGCTCAACCACTGCTCATGCAGTGATCCCATCGCCGTTTCCTAAAGGCGCGCAAAGAATAGCGCCTTCATCTCAGACTACCGTGATATCGGCCGGCGCCGATTCTCCCACTGATACCAGAGGAGTGCGTCACCATCCATAGACACCACCGCCGCCTCCACCTGTTCTTCCTCCGTGAGCCGATAGAAATGGAAGAAACGTTCGGCACGGAGGATCCACCCATCGGGATTCGTACCCGAAAATATGGGTAGATCCAGCTTTTTAGTCCTCCAGTTCCCTCCTCCCCGATAACCACCAGCATAACCAAACTCACCTCCATCACCATACTCTTCCTCGCCTCTGTGTCTCTCCTCGCCGTTCTTAGGCGGAATTTCTCCATCTCGATCTCCATTTCGAGGTCCTCTTCTCTCAACGCTCATGTCATTTCCATCTTCTCTTGACCGCTCCGAACTCCGACCACGAGCTCTTCGAACTTTTTCGCCCAGCTCCTTGGTGGCAGATTCTAAACTAGTTGCGATCGAGCGGCTAGGGCTTCGCCGCAACGCCCCCATCGCCTTCTCTACCGCGGAAGAAACTTCCACACTCAAGGAAGCACCGGAGATCCGCGATCCCCTATTCCCGGTTGTTCAATTCGTTGAGTATTAGTGGCGACCATGTCATCCAACTCCAAAGATCTACCGCTCCGATACCAAGTGCTAAGGACTGGACATTCTTAGCTAAGGAAAGCGGCAAATCAATGGCGACAAATGACTGATTAAGATAGATTTGTATTAGGAAAAATCACAAAGAATCTTTCCCAAGATAACCCTTACATTCGAGAGGTAAGGAACTCTCCCAAATCACACATTTTCTCTCTTATTTTCTCGGATACCCACAACCGAGGACTCGGCTCCTATTATATACACAACTTTCTCTCACTAACTTCTCTCTTCCCGACAACTAACCGCATTTTGTTATCTCTCTTCCCGACAACTAACTCGCATTCTCGTTATCTCTCTTCCCGACAACTAACCGCATTACGTTATGGCTGGGAATTATTCTTCTCTCCTCCACCGCTCTTTTCGTGCCACTGGTGGTGTGTGATTAATGACCTCAGCATCTTGATTTGGATTAATTACCCTAGTACCCCTGTCCTTCTTTTTCCTTCTGTAATACGTGTGCACTATAGGAGGGGCAGGATTGGGTGAGGTCATAGCACGTTCTCATAGAAGGATTATTCTTACGAGAACCTAGCCCCATATATATAGTTTGTCTTCTGGAAAAATATAACTTCCCATGAATATAATTGCAGCAATTTTCCTGCAGTTTCTTGTCACTATAAATTATAGTGTCCTTGGGTCTTTGACAATTTTTAACTACACAAAGAAAAGATACGGAGAGCACAACACTTGAAGAAATAATTAATTACCCTGATCTAAAACATCACTATGTAAGAAAATAGAGGGAACATGACTTACTAAGCTTCAGCACCATCTTATGATTAAAAGAACTAAGCCTGGCCCTCTTTTTACTAATGTAGTTGAGTTATTATTGAAGGCAGAAAATTCTAGATACTAAATGATAAAAAAGACCTTTGCTGCAGGTTTGGCAAGTTTTAATTACAGAATAGAAGATATCAGCAAGGAAATATCAACTTATAAAATCAAATTACCTCGCAAAGTCTTTGCAATGTGAATGGTGGTTCTTCTATAAAACTAAAAAGAGCTGTACACACAAACAAACAAGGAAACAAAAAAACTTTTCTTCAGAATTGTCACTAACACTTATTCTCAAAATCAGCATAAGCAAAAACTTGGTATAGGAGCCAGATGAACCACTTTGGTTGATTCAAAAGAAAGTCAATCAGCAACAGATAATCATAAAAAAGATTCTAAAAACGGCACTTTTCACTTTACCATGAATTCGATAGTTAGCAGACTGGTGCTTTTAACTCATGTCATCATTCACCAATCACAATACTTAATCAAATAGCCTGATATGGTCCTCATCAAAATGACAAGCAAATATATTGCCCGAAAGTATTAAAGTTGTTCGGTTCCACATATCTAATACACCATAGTCCTTCCGTCTTTGTTGTTTCCATCGGTCTCTAAGGCACACCTTTGACCATTGATATCTTTAATTAAGTACTAAATCTATGAAAGTTGGTATTACAAGAGCACAAATAAAGAGAAATCTAACAAAATTCCACGACCTTAATGTCATATTGGTGAGATTTTATGGCCGAATTCGAAGTTTGACCTAGAAAAAAGCAAATGGAAACCCTTTGGGGGATCGACGGGAGGATATTTGAATCCCCACTCCAGCAGTATTGTCAAGGATATAGATGGCAGGGAAGCCAAAATTTCGGCATCAACAACATAGTGTCTCCATGAACTCCCAACAAAATATATATTGCACGCTGTCCATGGTTTCAGATGACGATGGCACAAAAAGGAGGCAGACAATAATTCCCAAAACGAGAGCAAGATATGATGACAAAAGACTAGCACTGACATGTATGCCGTTGTGAACATAAGAAGACTAGCAAAAGCAAGTATAGATGAGGAAACCAACATATAAGAGGATAATTAAGAGGATAATATCAAAGCTGCAATAGGATTTGTATAGACCCTGAAAACAAAACGCAAAAGCATTCTTTATGTAAATACTAAGACAAACAGCATGGGGTTATTTCATACATGCCCAAGACAAGGAAAAAAATCAGTGCATCTACATTATCAATTATCAAAGTCATAGCTTTGTCACAATGAAAGAGATAATTCCTCATCTCCTCTGTTCTGAGCAATTTGAATAAGGAATGTCACCTATGCCAGCTGGATTATCTAAAATGTTAGGTTTTACAAATTTCAGTTACCCTCTATTCTGGAAGAACTAAAATTTCAAATTCTACAATATTCATGGTTGTAATGATAGATTTAATTACTTGTTAGTTCAGAACAGTCTCAGAATAATGATAGTATGATTACTAGAGAAAAATATTCATTCTAGTCCAGTTTGGCACAAACACATTCAGTTCCATAACCATTCAAGACAATAAAGTTCATTTATATTCCATTCAAAAGAACGCACCCTTAATTTAAAATTAAAAACCACCAGAGGAAACATATCACACACATCCCAGAGAAAAAAGAAATGCGGGAGCATTATAACATGGTCAACAGTTTCCAAAGATATCAAGCCAGGATACTCTTCTCACCATAATGACATTAGAAAAATTAAATATTAACCTTCTATAATTAAGGAATAAAAGGGATAAGAAAAAAGTGGCAGCTCTACCTGGATATGCTGCATTCTTCTCTTTCCTAGATGAATAGTAGAAAAAGATTATCTTGCACCAGTTAAATGTTGGTCAAACAAACAAAAATAGCCAAAAATGCCAAGGAGACATATATATTTTTTTACTTTGGCAGGTCAAAGCAGCAAAGATGCAAGATTTTGGGTGGTAATCCAGCACAGTAGTACATCGTGCACTAAGAATTCACAACTCCAACAGGTAACTCGCGAATACCAAAGACAATGCCAAAGAATATGCAGAATGAGAGATACTAAGGAATTCAGTAGATTAATACCATCCTCCAAAATTTTCACCAATTGTGGATACTCCCCCAAAGAAGCATTAAGTTGATCGTCGGAATTTCTTGCTTCTGGATATTCCGCAACAACCTAGATGTTCAAATTTATATGGAACAAAGAGATAATTATCCCACTGGACGAATTAATTTTAATCACATTTACAAGGGACAAAAACATAATTACATCAACATTGCTTAATGATGAAAACCTTACATACAAGCATACCTCACCATTACCTGCTTCAGCTGAAACAAAAGCATGCTTTTAAGCTCATCCCAGTCATGCCTGAGTGACAAGACAAAGCAAAGGAAAAAATTCCACTCAACAACTGAGGAATAACATTTACTTTAATTTTCCAACTTTCACAATTATTGCTCCTACCAATAACCAAAAAAAGAAAGCTTGTACAAGTTGCAGATATATGAATCCCCAAATTGATAATTTCACTCTACAGTCTTGAAGGTCTGTGTGTCTATTCATTTGTGTATGAATATACGTGAATATGTGTACATATGTCTGAGCATGTATGGTAGCATTTGTGTGTGTGTTCGTGCACATATGTAAGGGTTTGTGCGTTGTGTGCGTGCGTTCCTGTGTGTGTGTGTGTGTGTGTGTGGGGGGGGGTGTGTGTGCGCGTCTAGAGATCTAGGATTAGGTGATAAGGTAACTACTAACTAGCAATGAGAAGGATATGTATATTATATATGAGAAGCAGGTGTATTTTCTGTATGCTGTAGGTTCATCTTTTTTGAATGATAAGTTCATTGACTTTTTTATTTGCAGCTAGGTAGATAAATTTTTTGTATTAGCTAAGGAAGTTTATATACTTCAAACTTATAAATAATGAACCTAAAGGTTTATGAAGCTTTTGCAAAAAAACTGCATTTAAAGCAAAGAAACAATGATCCTGCAACTAAAAAAACTGAACCTATCCTTCTCACCCTTGCTCATTTTCAAGGCTTCTCATTGGATCTCACCCCTATGTGTGTGTGTGTGTCTGTGTGCGTGCATGTGTGTGTGTGCGTGCGCGTGTGTGTGCATGTGTGCGTGTGTGTAGTCATGGGTGTGGCCTGCCTATCTCAGGCAAATGGGGTCCAGCCCAGACAGCAGCTTACCCCAAACTCCCACGGTCCCACCTACCTCTATGATCATTCAATTTCGGCTCCTAGAATTGGGAAGTGAGTGTTGATACTTGATACCACCAAGCCCCATCTCACAGATGAAGAGTGTGTGTAGTCAGAAGTTGGAAATAAAACATACCAAAACTTTCCTGTTGAAGCTATCATCTCCAATACCCCCTTCATTTCTTCTGCAGAAAGCTTATGATCACATTTACCAGCTCTAGAAGACGGAAAAAAACATAAATTAGCAAGTAAAAGAGGCTCAGAATACCAGGCTTTACACATGAAAGTGCCAAGAGGCCAGTATACAAAGATGTAATCAATCAGCTAAAATTTTCTTTCCCTTGACCACCACAGAAGTTAATTACTGTATTTTAGCCCATAACTCAAGAAAAAGACCATATCCTATTAGTAACTAGACAAGAAGCCCAAAAAATTCAAAAACACTAACCTTTGTAATAATCAAAAACATTAATGTGCATATCTATGGCCAGCATTACCCTTACGGCCCGTTTGGTAGTTGGTTATATATGGTGGTAATGAGAATAAATTTGTATATAAATTTGTGAAGAAAATCATTGTTCATTCCCATGGTAATGCTAATTTATCCTCAAGTGTCTATTTTTCTTCTTAAATTTTCATTCTCATCCAATACCACCTTGTAGGTGGTAATGAGTGGTAATGACAATTGTTTCCCCTTGGAGAAAAAAACACAAGCTTAGGGGTGAGATTGCTTCCCCATGGATATTTTAAGAGTGCTTCCCTTGTAAAATTACACTTAAAATTCATTCTCATTACCACAATTTATTAAAGACTACCAAACGGGTCGTTAATATTACTAGTCTCACATCACAACCAGGCAACCAGTTACCAGCACATTAAATAGTCTTGATCGCTATTGCAGCAAAATGGCATCTTTGAGCACAGTTTATAACTTTTTTATTTATAAGACAAGATGTGTTGCAGCCCCAAGCAATCAATATTGGGTCACTAAATAATAACATACGACGATCTTCAGTAGTCCAACTAGCCCCACAGTAGCGTCACTATCCCAATAGATAATATCGGACAGAATTCCATTTGACCATTTCTGGGGGATTAACCAAATTAAGCATAAATAACTTTTAAAAAAATTAACCCAAAAAAAATGAACATTAAACTGCCAAAATTAGAAAATAAATGGTACCCATTAGCATCTGAAAGTTGAGGAACTGGGTCATCTTGAACATGAGGCACCTCAACATCGGAGGAATTGGGTGTGGGCTCAGCATTTTCGATTGGTGGTACCTCCATTATACCAGAGCAGAGCTTACTTTCTAAATTAAAAAAGAAGAAATTTAAATTACATTCAAGAAGAAAAAAAAAAGAGCGACGATAAATAAATTAAAAGGTAAAGGAGAAGGGAGTGAATTGCGAACCAGAAGAGAGAGAAACTTTGATTTTGCTGGATTTGGGAAAAGCGGATGAAGTAATGAGTGCGTGAAACTGGAATTAGAATAATTGGAGGAGGAGGGGGGAAAGGGAGGGGTGGATTTACTAGGGTACGACATATTAACGTCATCTAAGTATATTTTTAAGAATTTTTTAATTAGAATAATACAAATTTTTGTCCGTTCTCTCGCAATAATACAAAATTTTGATTATTTTTAAATAATACAAACTTTTGCCTAAAATTCCTCCAGTAGGGCAATACCGGTTGTAAACTTGTTGTAGGAGGTAAATAAGCTGATGTGGCACTCACTAGGACATGTGTCTTTATTTGATTGGCTGATTTTTTAAATTTCGAAAAAAAAACACAATTTTCCTTTTTTTTTTCTTCTTCTTTCTTCTCCTGCTCCCCCTCCATTCTCTTTCTCACTCCCCACCCCCACCCCCAGCCCACCCTTGGCCCCTGCCTACCTGCCTGACCCGTTTATCTCTCTTCCTCCTCCCCCACCCCGAAACCACTCCGCACCCTCCCCCACCCCGAAACCACTTGACCACCCCGAAACCACTCCACACCCTCCCCCATCCCGAAACCACTCCGCACTCTCCCCCACCACGAAACCACCCGCCCGCCCCTCCCCCACCACGAAACCACCTTCAGCTCATGATTTTCGCGATTCAACTCATCGCCTTCGTTCAGCGCGAAGAAAGTGATGCCCAACATGGCCTTTGAGCTCGAAAGTTCGCTTAGCAATGGATTCCGTCTCCGGTGATGCGTGTTTCTTTCTCCTCAGTGACTCGATCTCGCTCTCGTGGTCGACGATTTTTGCCTCCGATTGTGATTTTCTCTTGCCAAAGTCTCGACCTCAGATTGAGCTCGTCGACGTCGGTAACGGATAATGAGGATTGCTCTTTTGTGGTGGTTTCATGGTTATGTGGTAGAGGAAACCCAAGATTTCGTGGTTTCAGGTGGTTGGGGGAGAAGATTAGGAGAAGGAGAGAGAAAGAGGAGTGGGGGTTACTGTTGGTGACAATTTGGCCAGTGGGGGGTACTGGTGGTCGCTGATGGTCGCGCGGTGGGGGGTGGTTTCATTGGTGGTCGTGCTTTGGATGAGGGGCTCTGGGTGGTTCAGGTAGGGGGGTGGGGGAGGAGGGAGAAAGAATAAAGTTGATTTTTTTTACCTGTTATTCAAGTTGCAAGTCATCTTGCCCTACTCCAGGAATTTTGTTACAAAGTTTGTATTATTAAATAATAATTAAAAGTTTGTATTATTGTTGGAGAACCGGCCAAAGTTTGTATTATTGTAGTTAAAAAATCCTATTTCTAATCTATACTAATATATTAAAAGGCGTTCATAATAAAGTATTTGTTGCCACGTGGAACATGCAATATCATATGCTTAACAAGAAATATGTACTACAAAACTTTGTGTAGTAAGATTCAAACATGTAACCAATAAGTTGTATAGTAAACATCTCACCATCTCAACCAACTATTAGATATGCTCTTTACCCCGCATAAATATATATAACTTGGAATATAAATATATATAATAAACTAACTGAAATAAATAGAAGCTCAAAACATAGAAGTATCTATCTTTTTTTTTATTCGGTAATTAATTGGCCCAAGCAGGGTCAGCCCTCATGAGATGGGGGGTAAGAAGGGGGATCTCAACCCACAAGAAAACTTCCAGAGACTGGAAACTGGGGATTTATACCCAGAAGCAAATATTTACACAAATTCCCCAAATTGGGGTTGATGAGAGTCGAACACCCGACCATGAGTTTGGGAGGTGGGAGCTCCAACCATTGGGCTCCCACATGATTCTCATAGAAGTATCTATCTATACTAATATATTAAAAGCACTATCCCTTATAGTGCTGACTTCATGTACTCCAAATACAATTAAAAAATTAGAAAATGCATGGTATAAGATTTGATCCCATGACCTCCAGCTTGTATACTAAAGTCTTAACCACTAAACCAAGTAATGTTTGGTGTTATGGTTTCAAAGTAAAATACTATTGAATGAAAATTATGATTACCCGGGGCATAACCCTGCTTAAAATAAGTCAATCTTTAACATGTCAGTTTAAAATAAGTTAGGGTCGGTTTGTTATTGTTTTTTGTTTTCAATTTTCAATTTTTTTGAAAACAAAAAAAGAAAACTAGAAAAAGTAGCTTTCAGTTTTTAGTTCTAAGTTTTCAAAATCATCACGTTTCCAATAAGTTTAACTAATTTCTGGTTCATTATAGGACATATATTATATGAATTTCAAAAACAAAAAAAAAACCAAAAAATCTGAAAACCTTAGTGATACAGAACGGGACCTTAGACTTTTGATTAATTTTAGAATAAGCAAAGCTTGTGGTATAGTAGCTTTTAATAGGCTCAGGTGACCAATGACCTAAACAATGGATAATTTTTGTAATTTTTTTCTTCCTTAGACTACTCTCTCCTCGAAAACCTATTTCTCCCTCCTCTCTCACTCCACCACCACCACCAACAGACCACCTCCTCCCCACCAAAACCACCGCCCCTTCCCTAGCCACCCGCCCACCCTAAACCCTCATTCTCATCTCTCTTTCACCATGTCGCCCTCTTTCTCTCTTGCTCGCACCCCCTTTCTTTCTCTTTGCACCTTTTCTTTATCTTCGTCGGCTCTAGCAAGCAAAAGAAAACAACGGAGATGCGATGAGAGAGAAAAGGTGGTCCAAGGCAAGAACGGCGCAACGCCGAGCATCGGCGGTGGGGCTAGTCTGAGCGCGGGGGTAAAGGGAGAAGTGAGAAGAGAGTGGGGGGTACAAGTGAGAGAGAAAGAGGGTGACAAGGTGAGAAAGACACATGAGAATGAGGGTTTTGGGGAGTGCTGGTGGCTAGGGAAATAGTGGTGGTGGAAGGGGATGAGGTGGCGGGTAGAGGAAGGTAGGTGAAGGAGACGAGAGACAAGGAGGAGGGAAGAATTTTTTTGAAATGTTTTTCAAATTAATATTTAGAAATAAATTAAAATTTAAAATTGAAACCAATAAAAAAAGGACACATGGATGGGTACATCCAATAACATGTTGTTTACCTGTTCAAACTAGTAAAAGCTAATATTCCCACGAGTTTTGTTTATTCTCAGTTAATCAAAAGTCTGACTTATATTAAGCATACATGTCAAAGGTTAGCTTATTTTTGACAATTTTTACTACACGTTATAGGCAAAATTATGAACTAGTGCCCCTTTTTCCAATGATACTTTGATTCCACGTGCAAAGAGATTGAACCTTCTTATGACTCTCGTTTTTCTTACTTTTTATGACACTGATTTTGTTAATTAGTATCGTTTACTGTATTTTTTTTATCAACTAGTACTTTAAAGTAGGTAAATGTTTTAATTTCAATACCTTACTTAGAAATAGTCAAGCATCCAGCATTGATGCTCTATTTCCCTCCAAATCTTGCGTTTATTTGTCTTCAACTAACGCATGGATTCATTCTCGGAATACATAGCCAATGCCGAATAAATGACCATTTTGGGCGGAAATTCTAAGTAAGGTACTCAAATTAGAACATTTACCAACTTTAAGTTACTAGTTCGCAAAAAAAAAAAAAAACAGTGAGGTACAAGTTCACAAAATCGGTGTCTAAAAATAAAGAAATTCTCATTTTGGTGCTCAATTAAAAATAATTTCTTGATTTAATGTTCGCATAGGTGTAGATTTTGGTTCGTATTATTGATTTCCTGAAATGTTATTTACATAAAAAAACATGTTTAAGCATTGAACCAAAAATAATACCACGAACCGATGTTAGCGTATTAATGAATTTTGTATATAATACCAATTTCTATTTAAAAAAAATATATGTAATCCAAGATGTTGGTTAGAAACATAACAAAAATCTGCACTATATAGCAACTTGTGGCATTGGCAAGTATAAAGAAATATAAACGTGCATACTATATACTCCCTTTGTTTCTGTTTACTTTATTCACTTCACTTTGAGGAAGAATAAGGAGGAAGTACAAAGTATGAGAGAGAAACTAAAAAGTGAGAGATATAAATTAAAAAGTGGATTAAAATATTAAAAGTGAATGACATGGGTGGAAAAAGTAGATGGGACATGTTACCAAGAATAGAAAAGACAACAATGTGTAGATTAAAAAGAAACAAACTAAAAAGGAAAGTGTATAGATTAAAAAGAAGCACATGGAGAACTCTATAAGTATTTAATTTTCACTTTTTTCTCTTATTTTACCATTGACATATGACAAAAATCAAGTTAATTTTTATTACATTAGATCAATTACAACCTTTTATAAATTAATTTAGTTACAAGTTATTTAGAAAGTCCTTGTAGTTTCATATATATTTCGATTTGAATTAACTAAATGATTATAATATTATGTATATCTAGTAATATACTACTCATTTGTTTTTTTTCAAACAATGTGATAAAAAGTATAGTGTGAAATGTTGTTATCTCAACGCATACATTCAAAATAAAAATCTTTTATATTTTTATTACTACATCTTAGAAATATAGAAACCATTAAAGATATTGGATATTGTAAGCTTGTTTGACAACAGTTTTTGAAGTAGCTCTAAAATTTTTGGATCAAGTCAAAACTTTGCTGGTGAAAAGTAGTGGTTAGAGTAACTTTTTTTTTGACAACTGAGGAATCAACAACTTAAAAGGACACCATACTACACGCACACTGGTTAGCTAGTAAATGTGCATCTTGAACTTGTGATCTATCTACCTTGATAATATGACAGTGCTCAAACAACATAGCCCACTTTCGGATTTCCTGGAGAGTCCAGTAGAGATTAATATGTCGAGAGGAAGAAAACTATAACATGGCAACAAGGTTAGCAGCATCAGTATGAATAGCAATGGAGGAAATTTGTTGCCTATGAGCCCATTTAAGACTCTTCAAATATGCGAGGGCTTCAGCATGAAGATGGCTTTGAGAAAGGCCAAAAGAGCCGCCTCCTTGACCACGTTGGTTATTTGGCTGATCAATGACCCAGGCTATTCCCATAACATGAGTTTGTCGAAACCAAGATCTATCCGTTTGAAGAACAAGCTGTGGTTGACCTTGAGTTGTACGACCTAGACTAGCAACATTGAAGCTTGGAGGGTAATCAGGATCATACTCTGGAGGATGTAAGAATCGAAGATTAAGCGGCGAGGGCATACTAGCAATAACTGAGTGATATCTATGAAGCGCATTAATCTTAGAAATCACAACTCGAAAATTCGCATCGACATGACGGAAAATTCTTTCATTCCTATGAAGCCAGATACACCATAAAGTTGTTATGAACCACTGAATTCGAACACTTATCCTGGCTATAAAAAAGCAGGATATGAGTGACAAGCCACTCGGTAATGAAAATAGTAGCATTGTCTGACATTTGATTAACAAGAGGAATGTGATTCCAAACTTGTGTAGCCAGTCCACAATGACGAAACAAATGATTAGCTGATTCAGTTGCATTAGGACAAAGATCACAGCAAGCCTGATCTGTTAGATGGCGAATTTGAAGTTGCTCCATAGTAGGAAGTCTATTATATAAGAGCTTCCAAATGAAAAATTTCTATTTAGGTAAAATCGGGAGATGCCATAAAATTTTGAACACTTTAGCAGGCACATTATTTGAAAGATGTGCACTTTCTTTAGAAATAATAGCACCATAGCCAGATTTCGTAGTATAACTCCCAAAGTTATGCTTGGACCAATATAAGAAGTCCTGAGCCTCAGAATTTAGAGTTTCCATAGCCATGATTTGTTAAGCATAAACTCAAAGAGAGAACGAATGTGGGCAACTTTCCAAGTATTAAGATGGGGATGAATCAGATCACTCACCTTGGTTGTTAAAAACTGTCTCAAGGTGACTTGGGCACTCGGTTCAGGAATTTTATTGGCCACCCAATGATCTCTGAACGCTCTTGTGGACTCCCCATTACTAAATTTCCATGCACAATCCAGAAGAAGATTAGCTTGAGCTTGCTTTAAACCTCTCTTCCCCCATGACACAGACCTAGAGCCCTTCGAAGATATACTGTTAGTACTAACTAAGGCCACATAATTAATATGAAGAACTTTGGACAAAAGAGAATTCGGGTTAGTGTGAAGCCTCCATGCTTGCTTCATCAACAACGCTTGATTCATTATCCTGATTGAACGAACACCTAGACTACCCATGCCTTTGGGTAATATAGAGATATATTTCTTAATCCAATGAATACCTGGATGACATCGAGAGTTCCATAAAAAAGAGTGCAAGAGGGAGTTAATTTTGTTGGAAGTGGAAATAGGAATAGGAAACGTGGCTAGGATGTGAGCAATCATAGCCACTAATACCACTTAATTAATTAACACCACTTTGGTAGATTGAGATAATAGTAGATGATTCCAGCTAAGTAGTTTCTGAGCCACCTTATCAACTAAGAACTGAAACGCTGACACTTTTGGACCTTGTAGATCATTAGGAACTTCGAGGTGTGTCCCAAATGAGTTAACCTGGGGCATTTGAAGAATTGTTTTAAGAGCTTGTTGTTGTGGTAAGGAAGTATTGAAGCTAGAATTTTACAAGAGACTTTTGGAAGTTGATACGTTGACCTTTGCATAAATAACAGCTGTGTGATCTGAACAAATAATAGGTTCATGCAAGACAAAATGGTGATCAAATTTAGAGAACCAACCTTGAGAAACATACGCTCTATCCAATTTCTCCATAATAAGACCCGATGGTTCTTGCTTATTAGACCATGTAAAACGAGGTCCAGCAAATGAGACAGGTATTAATGGATTTTGTAACCTCCAGTCCATGAAGGAAGTCCATCCCCTAATGTGATGAGAACCACCAATTTTGTCTTCATAGAATTCTACTTGATTAAAGTCACCAATCACAATACAAGAGTCCAAACAATAAATTAACCTAGAAATTTCATTCCAAACTTGAGGTCTTGCCTCTACAACAGGAGCACCATAAACGAAACAAACATACCAAACTCATTGATCAGGTTCCTCAATTTTACAAAAAACAAAATTTGAGGATGATTCTAGCCACGAAATAACATTACTTGTCCACCCTAGAACGGCTAGGCCACCACTACTACCATTAGCATCGACACCACTAACAAAACTAGGCCTAGCATTAACAAAAGTTCTAGAAATTACATCAACAAAGGTCTTTGTTTCCGACAGAAATAAAAAACTAGGATGATGGCAATGTACTAGCCAAAATACATAAGATGATGCAAGAGAGTTGTCATCTTTAATACCTCTTACATTCCATGAGATTATTTTCATGGCTGTATGGGAAGTTGTTGAAGGCCAACTTCCTCACCTGAAGGAAAAGCGAGAGAAAGAACCAAATAGAACTATAATTCCATATCTTCATTAGCGGAATTAGAAGGCACAACAGAACTAGATGAAGCTTGGTTAGACTTATGTTTTTTGATAGGAATATAATCCAGATTCCTAGAGACAGAACGTTTAATGACAAGCTTAGCTTAGATGTTATTTCCTCCCTAGCTCCAACACCTAAATCCGACGCCATTGAGTTGTCCGTTATCGCCTTTGGGATTAATTTGAAACCTGACTTAACCTTTCTCCAAATGTTAAAACCCCTTTTGCTTTTCCAGTTCTCCCACTTTATCTTCCTACGCTTGAGCCCGGTCAGTGGGAATAAACCTTGGGTGTAAATCGCCAGTAGGTAAATGTCCTTCGAATGACAATGACGGAGTGTAGATCGAGATCCTTGCCTTATCCAAACCATAGACGAAATATTAACACCAGCCACTCTAGGTAAGGGTTGAGAAGGGGGGATTTGAAGGAGTTAGGAGGGTCATTCTCTCTTTGATGAGATGGACCTGAGGCAGACGAGTTAAAGGAAGAAAATGGAGAACTAGGCGAGACTCGAAAAGGCTATTGCCTATGGTTTAAAGGCCTGAAGGATCCCAAGGTATGCCTAAGCCTTATACCAGCTTGATTAATCATCCCTGCATTAGGAATTAGCTAGGTTGGAACGTTGGACCATGTCTTCTTGCATGCGAATAGGGAATGGTATCACTAGTGGAAAAAACCTCATCGGATCCAGTCAAAACAGGACTTACAGATCCGGTTTTGGTCCGGATCGGGTGGGCTCGCAGCTGTTAGGCAAACTCAACTGATCCGGTTCAAATAGGAATTAACTGATCCGGTCATGGCACAAAACCGGATTAATTAAGTAGACTTAACTAATCCGGTTCTTTACAATGACCGCATCAGTTGAGTCAATATGGTATTAAAAAAAAGAAGTAAATTTTACACAAATGTACTCAGCTTTCCTACTTTCGCTTTTTCCACTTTTCGTTTGCAATACAAATGCATATAACTGGTCAATTTTCGTTTGCAATACTGATGTATATAATCCGGTACTCGTTTGTAGAGAATGGAAAAGAAAAAAAAAATTAAATGACAACTGAAATTACACAAATAAACTGATTGTACTCTTTTGCAATACGAAAAAATCGAACAAAAACTATTACAGGAATTTAACAAAAAAAAATCAAACGACAACCGAAATTAAAAAACGAAAATAAATTCAAACCCCAAAAACAACAATCAAAACTCAAAAATTACAATGAAAATAGATCCAAAAATTAATAAAAACAAAAAAAAACCTGAAAAACCTAGATCTACTCCATGGCAGCGGCGACGAGCTTATTAAACAGGAACCCTAACATCAGATTTTGAGGAATAAAAATAAATTACAAAAAAACCCAAGTCCCTAACTCTAAAGAGCCGCCGACGAAACGAACGATGAGCAAGGATGAGTTGAGCCGTTGTGGCAAGCGACGAGTGGTTGGCAGGGACTTAAATCCGCAAGCTTTTTCATCGAAATCGTAACGAAACGAGCAGCGAGCAAGGATGAGTTGTCGAAAGAAGTTTTTGTATTAGTGGGAGGAGATTTTGAGATCAGAAGAGGCGATTTGCGCGAGTACCAAGTTTCGCGTTGATGATGAGCGATTATGATGACGAGAAATGGGTGAGCGTTGATGATGAACGATTAGGAAGACGAGAAATGGGTGAGCGTTGTTCAATGGAGAGACGAGAGGTGAGGGATGGGCTGCTGAGGAGAGAGGAGATGGGAGAGAGGAGAGGGCGTTGATGACTGAGGCGATTAGGGTTTGAGTGAGGACAGAGCGTTTTTTTATTTTAGTATGTTGAGAGAACTGGCGGGTTATGGGCTTGCTCTCGCTTCGCTAGAGTTGGGCCTTTATTTTGTTGGGCTATTAGCTGATCCGGTTTGGTGAGCCAGATCAGTTAACAGAAAATCGGATCGATTTTCTGTTAATTGATCCGATTCACTAAAGAACCGGATCAGTAAATTTCCCTCGCTTTGCCTCCCAAAAATTGCAATATTTACGGATCCGGTTTTAACAAAACCGGATCTGTTGTTAAGTGACACATAACGTTTTTTCCACTAGTGTATAATGGATTCAGTTGTAGTCGAGGAAATTTAAGCAATAACCCAGTTAATCTATCTGATTCAATCAAGTTTTGAGGTGGTATGTGAGTATTGGAAGTTTGCGCCCACTCTGTAATACCCAGGGTTTGGAAAAATGTAGGTCTATTATGTCGAGAGTTGGGAGGAGATAAATTTGGGTTTAAGGGTGATGAAGTTACAGGCTAAGTATGACTAGGAGGAGCAGACACAATTTTGAGAAGAAGGGTAAAATTCAGCATACAGGTTAGACGACAAGCCAAAGCGAATACATGGTGATTGTCTTACATAGTTTGTCGAGGTGGATATGATGGAACCTCATATTGAGGTTGCATGAGGATTTGCAGATCCATATTATCTTCATTATCCATAAATTCTTCCTCTTCATAATAAGGATTTTGTAACACCACGAATTACCGCTCATAACCTCTTCGAGTTATCTTCCCTTAAGTATTAGTTTCCGTTAAAATTAGAATATTTTACTTCTCAAAAATACTATATCTTATATTATTTGTTTTTTTTTCAACTTCTAAAATGTTATATTTATAAAATTTATTTGATTAGAAATTATAGATTTTTTGGTATTTAGAAATACGCGTTGGAGATAGTATTTTTATTATTCGATTTGATGGCATTTGAACCGTCGCGTGACTTTTTAACGTGAAGTTTTAAGCTCTTAAAAGTTGTCCACAAAAATCAGAATATTGGAAGCATGGGAAAGGCTTTTGAGCACCTTGTAACCCCCACCATAATGCTAACTCCCATCTTTTTAGCTATTGTAACCCCCCATTTACACTTATTTTTATCTTCTCTTAATGTTGCATTATGGACAGGAAGAATCATACCATAACCCCTGTTTTGTCCCTTGTCCAACAAGTAAGCTGCAGATGGTGCTTTCTTGTCGAGCAAGTAAACTAGTATCCCTTAGATGTTCTTCTTTGGAGACTTGTGCAACAATGTCTGAATCAACCAAGTCCAAGCCTGAGCTTCGTTCCCGAACCTGCAAAAAGGGACCCACCCTGGAGGTTTGGGTGGTGGCTCCCCCTCCGAAGCTTAAGTCAGATATCAGGTGTTTGTAAGAGAAAAGTAATTCTAGAGAGAGAAAGTGAGAGAGTAGTTTTACAGAGTAACTTTGCACTGTTTGCATTGAATTATCTTTCTCCTGATTTCAGGGGTATTTATAGTGATAGCAAGATGACAGCTAACCTTAAAATCTGACCTAGAATAGTGGCTTCTGATTGGCTGAAGAATCAGATCATGACACGTGGCAGGCCATGATTTGGGAGGGTTTATCAACCACTCTCATGCAGCCACCTCACAGGGCTGGCCTCTGACTTCCTTTTGGGCCATAAAAGTAACCTTTTAACCAAACTGAGCCTAGCCCAAAGGGTAGATCTTCTTCCTCTATTCATCAGGGGGGACACATGTACGGCTCAGATGAGCCCAAGTGCCGTAAGCGGAACCGTAGATTTTATGCTACAACATTTGCCCCTAAAAGGGTTTTTACTGTTGGCCCATCTGACGGTTAAGGCCCTTTTACCCAAGGTAGCTTCATTAGGCCCATCTGACGGTTAAGACTTTTTAACCCAAGGTAGCTTTAGTTGAAATGAATGAAAGGACGCACCTTTTTCAGGATTTTACCGGTCATAACCGACCGTTACCTTCTTTTCTTCGGTCATTTTATGAGAAGGATTTTTATTTATTTATTTATTTATTTATTTATTTTTTTTGCATATATCCCTTGGGCGAGAATCACCCGAAGAAGGAAAACGTCCAAGTATGGATGTCCACCTTAGGGATATTCTCGTCTAAGATAATGAAACACTTTCTTTGGACGAGAATCACCGGAAGAAGGAAGGCGTCATTCCTGGACGGTCACTTTCTTTGGGCCATTCTCGTCTGAGAAGCCGAATGCTTTTGGATGAGTACCTTGAGACTCGTCCAAGTCGTTGCCCAATTTTCTTGGACGAGGGTAACTTGAAGAAGGAAAACGTCCTGGCTTGGACGGGCACCTTCTTTAATTTGGGTTATTCTCGTCTGAGGGTTTTTAATGCCTCTGGACGAGTATCCTTTGGACTCGTCTAAGTGGTTGCCCCTTTTCTTGGACGAGGGTAACTTGAAGAAGGAGAACGTCCTTGCTTGGACGGACACCTTCTTTGGATTATTCTCGTCTGAGGGTTTTTAATGCCTTTGGACGAGTATCCTTTGGACTCGTCTAAGTGGTTGCCCCTTTTCTTGGATGAGGGTAACTTGAAGAAGGAGAACGTCCTTGCTTGGACGGACACCTTCTTTGGATTATTCTCGTCTGAGGGTTTTTAATGCCTCTGGACGAGTTTCCTTTTGACTCGTCTAAGTGGTTACCACTTTTCTTGGACGAGGGTAACTTGAAGAAGGAGAACGTCCTTGCTTGGACGGACACCTTCTTATGCCTCTGGACGAGTATCCTTTGTACTCGTCTAAGTGGTTACCACTTTTCTTGGACGAGGGTAACTTGAAGAAGGAAAACATCCATGCTTGGACGGGCACCTTCTTATGCCTCTGGACGAGTATCCTTTGGACTCGTCTCAGTGGTTACCACTTTTCTTGGACAAGGGTAACTTGAAGAAGGAAAACATCCTTGCTTGGACGGGCACCTTCTTATGCCTCTGGACGAGTATCCTTTGTACTCGTCTAAGTGGTTACCACTTTTCTTGGACGAGGGTAACTTGAAGAAGGAAAACATCCATGCTTGGACGGGCACCTTCTTATGCCTCTGAACGAGTATCCTTTGGACTCGTCTCAGTGGTTACCACTTTTCTTGGACAAGGGTAACTTGAAGAAGGAAAACGTCCTTGCTTGGACGGGCACCTTCTTATGCCTCTGGACGAGTATCCTTTGGACTAGTACCTTTCCCTGGACGAGGATGGCTCGAAGAAGGAAAGCGTCCATGATTTGGACGGCCACCTTCTTGGGACTATTCTCGTCTGGGAGTCTTCTGTAGTCTTTGGACGAGTACCTTTCCCTGGACGAGGATGGCTCGAAGAAGGAAAGCGTCCATGATTTGGACGGACACCTTCTTGGGACCATTCTCGTATGGGAGTCTTCTAGAGACTTTGGACGAGTACCTTTCCCTGGACGAGGATGGCTCGAAGAAGGAAAGCGTCCATGATTTGGACGGACACCTTCTTGGGACCATTCTCGTCTGGGAGTCTTCTAGAGACTTTGGACGAGTACCTTTCCCTGGACGAGGATGGCTCGAAGAAGGAAAGCGTCCATGATTTGGACGGCCACCTTCTTGGGACCATTCTCGTCCTGGGAGACTTACGTAGTCTTTGGACGAGTACCTTTCCCTCGGACGAGGATGGCTCGAAGAAGGAAAGCGTCCATGATTTGGACGGCCACCTTCTTGGGACCATTCTCGTCCTGGGAGTCTTCTAGAGTCTTTGGGACGAGTACCTTTCCCCGGACGAGGAGAGCTCGAAGAAGGAAAGCGTCCATGATTTGGACGGACACCTTCTTGGGACCATTCTCGTATGGGAGTCTTCTAGAGACTTTGGACGAGTACCTTTCCTCGGACGAGGATGGCTCGAAGAAGGAAAGCGTCAATGATTTGGACGGACACCTTCTTGGGACCATTCTCCCTCGGGAGTCTTCTAGAGACTTTGGACGAGTACCTTTCCCTGGACGAGGATGGCTCGAAGAAGGAAAGCGTCCATGATTTGGACGGCCACCTTCTTGGGACTATTCTCGTCTGGGAGACTTCTGTAGTCTTTGGACGAGTACCTTTCCCTGGACGAGGATGGCTCGAAGAAGGAAAGCGTCCATGATTTGGACAGCCACCTTCTTGGGACCATTCTCGTCTGGGAGTCTTCTAGAGACTTTGGACGAGTACCTTTCCCTGGACGAGGATGGCTCGAAGAAGGAAAGCGTCCATGATTTGGACGGCCACCTTCTTGGGACTATTCTCGTCTGGGAGACTTCTGTAGTCTTTGGACGAGTACCTTTCCCTGGACGAGGATGGCTCGAAGAAGGAAAGCGTCCATGATTTGGACGGCCACCTTCTTGGGACCATTCTCGTCTGGGAGTCTTCTAGAGTCTTTGGACGAGTACCTTTCCCTGGACGAGGAGAGCTCGAAGAAGGAAAGCGTCCATGATTTGGACGGCCTTCAAGCTTAGTTAAGGAAAGGGTGAGTCTCATCCTTGCCTTTGGACGATCTTCAGACTCTCAAAGAAGCTAAGTATAATTGTGGCTCGTCCCTCAAACTTGACTAGTCCTAAAAGTTCGAAGGTTTTAGTTGTATCCCCCCTTCTTGGGCTTAGTTCATCCTTGTATTCTGGACGAGCTTTGGACCAAGAAGGAGAGAGGCCAACATTGGCCGAGCCAACATAAACTCTTTCGTTTAGGACGAGCTTAAATACTTGTAGGCAATTTATATATTGCTTTTTATGGACGAACCATGTTTTGGCCGGCTTCCTTGAGGAAGCCACGCTCGTCTCGAAGTAGTGAACCCTTACTAGAGCCTTTGTTACTTAGCTGACCTTGCATTTGAAAGTAAGATTCCTTTACTAAGGCTTGCTTATTTCAAGTCGGCTTCCTTTTAGGGACCATGACGTTTCTCTTACTAGAGACTGTCATTATTTGATTAACCATATGTGCGATATACCTTTTAGGTTCATTACACCTTGGCCGGTCTCTTTGAGGAAGCAATGTGTGTCAGAGAAATGGTTATTTCCCGTTATGATGTCCATTGTTTATCCTTTACTTTGAACGTTTTATTGTTCTTTGTAATTTTGTCTAAGTTAATGTCACTTTTAGGCCACTAGACCAACTGGTGGTAAAGATGCCCCAAAGTGAACAACTTAGTAAAAAATAAAGGAACAATATAGGGAGAAAGTAGGAATTGTATTATATGAATTTTGCTTGACTAAATGTCAAGATACATGTATACAATTCTTTTTCTCTTTTTTGTGCTGTGGCACTTGTTTGGTATTACAGACTACTATAGATTTCTTGCCGATTGACTGAGTCAGACGTTGTACTTTTTCCAATGTGTCTGAGTTCCAGGTGCGCTGTATTGGTCGTCCTTCCATGTCTTGGAGACGAAAAGTTCCGCTTCGCACTTCCTGGTCTATCAGACAGGGTCCTTCACAATCTCGGACGTTTTCCTTTCGCCAGCGACCTTCGTCTGGTCTTGCTTGTCTGCCTTCCATGATGATGGTTTCAGAGTAGTTAGGTAACATTCCCTAGCCGCCTGCTGGTCTCCATACAAGGAGCCAATCTTGCCATCATCACACTCATACTTCATCAGCATCAAGTGAGCTACTATTACAGCTTTAACATGATTCAGAGTTGGTCGTCCAAGTATGACATTGTAAGCTGTCAAATCTCGGACCACCAAGAACTTGATAAACAGAGTTCTAGAGGCATCCTTCTCTCCCACTCGGACGGGCAAAATAATAGTTCCCATAGGATGGATGACTCCTCTCCCAAACCCTATGATGGGATGGTGGACGGGAACCAAGTTCTTCTCATCAAACTTCAATCTGGACAAGCAATCAGCACTGATGATGTCCGTCGAGCTTCCGGTGTCGATCAGAATTCTTCTTACTCTCAAGTTTGCTATTTTCATTTCTACAACCAAAGGATCATCATGGGGAGTCCTCAACCTGCCCCGATCTTGCTCACTAACTACCACCCTTGGGAAGGGCTCAGCCTTTGTCTGATCAGCTAACAAAACTTGGCCAAGCTCCCTAAGGTAGTTTTTGTGTCCTCTATTGGTTGGTCCTCCGGCAGCAAACCTTCCTGAGATTACGAGAACAACATCTTCGTCTGTGCTTGCACTCTCCTTCTTCTTAGTATGCCAATCATCTTTCCTATGAAACTTCCTTCCCCCTTGGGGCATATAGGAGTTCATCTTTCCCTTTCGGGCTAATTCCTCCAAAGCCTTTTTAAGGTGCTTGCATTCATTAGTTTCGTGACCGCAATCTTTGTGGAAGTGGCAATACTTGCTCTTATCCCTGTTTCTATAAGGGGTTTTCATCTCATTGGGGCCTTCAACTCATATCGATCCTTAATCTCCATGAGAATGGAGTATTGATCTTTGTTAAATTCAATAGGATTAGATGAGGATGGCTCAACCTCTTTTCTCTTGTTCCTTCTGGACGAAGTGGTGGTGGGGGTTACTGCCCAAGTCTCGGCCTTCTTGGGGTTGCTCTTCTTTGGCTGAGCAACCTCTTCAGGCTTCTTAGACTCGGGATGCTTTGCCTCAGCACACACTTCGGTAGCGTGAATAAACGCTTCTGCTTCCCTTAAAGCTTCGGCAAGAGTGGAGATTTTCTTTTTAACAAGATCAAACTTAAAGCTTCCTGGCCTTAGTCCCCTGATGAAGGCGTCGAAGGCCACTCCAGCATTAAGATCTTGAATCTGAAGAGCTTCCAGATTGAATCTCTTAACGAAACTTCTAAGAGCCTCCTTAGGACCTTGGACGACCTTGCCTAGGTGTATGCTTGTTTTTTGCTCTTGCTTGTTGGCTACAAAGTGACTAGTGAATAAGAAACCGAGTTACGTGAAATTATTGGATCGAATTGGGTGGAAGATTGTTAAACCACTTCGAGCTACTCCCTTCGAGTTCTTTGGAAAGTTCTTACACCAGGGTAGCATCATCTACTCCTTGGACGTACATCTGATGCTTGTAAGCAGATAAGTGATCATCGGGATCGGTTGTTCCATCAAAAGGTTCTATAGTAGGGAGTTTAACCTTTGGGAAGGGGGGCGCCTCCATTATCCTGGCCGAGAATGGAGTGGGCCAGTTAATCTGGAGGGCTCCCATCTGTCCCTCAAGGGGTATGTACTCCTTACGATATTCCTTTAACACTGGATCAGACGACGTATTTGCAGGCAATGGACGCCTATAGACCATGGGGCCGAGCCACCGTCTTCTCCCCCGTGGATGAACAAGAGAGTGACTTAAACTTCGTCCCTCCCCTCTGGACGTCAACCTCAATGGAGGGTCTCTCAGGTATGATGTAGAACCTGTGGCTGATCGTTGTATTGCACCAGCTCTCTTTGCTTCTAGATGTTCCCTAGCATCTGTTTCCATTCGGTGCCCGCTTGGACGAACATGGTCCTGGGTCCTTACCACTAGGTTCCAGTCCATCTTTCTTCGCTGATCCTTATTCTCTTGTTGCTTTCCTCTTGCCGTTCTCCTAGATGGTTCCTGACGAACATGTCGGCTAGGGCCTGGACAATCTTCTTGGGAACGTCCCCTAGGAGGAGGCGGATTGTTAGCAGTAGCTCGGGGTTAAGCGGAAAAACAACATATTGCTCTTGATACTGTTCTCGGACGGCCGTTGCCATCCTAGTCCGAAAATCATTGAGAACATTCTCCGGGTGGGCGGCGATCCTTTGGACGTTCAAGATTCTCTTGAATGACCAGGTTCTTGGCTTGGTCCAAGAACTTGGACGATGGACGGGGGTCTATCTCTTCCTCGAGGTGGTCTTTCATGCTCCACCGTATCTTCGACATTAACTTGGAGGCTTCGATTCCTAGCAATGTTGGACGATTGACAATCAGTCATCGTTGCGTCTCCCCACAGACGGCGCCAAATGTTTTGTCCCTTGTCCAACAAGTAAGCTGCAGATGGTGCTTTCTTGTCGAGCAAGTAAACTAGTATCCCTTAGATGTTCTTCTTTGGAGACTTGTGCAACAATGTCTGAATCAACCAAGTCCAAGCCTGAGCTTCGTTCCCGAACCTGCAAAAAGGGACCCACCCTGGAGGTTTGGGTAGTGGCTCCCCCTTCGAAGCTTAAGTCAGATATCAGGTGTTTGTAAGAGAAAAGTAATTCTAGAGAGAGGAAATTGAGAGAGTAGTTTACCGAGTTACTTTGCCCCTGTTTGCATTGAATTATCTTTCTCCTGATTTCAGGGGTATTTATAGTGATAGCAAGATGACAGCTAACCTTAAAATCTGACCTAGAATAGTGGCTTCTGATTGGCTGAAGAATCACATCATGACACGTGGCAGGCCATGATTTGGGAGGGTTTATCAACCACTCTCATGCAGCCACCTCATGATCTTCGCCTCGACTTCCTTTTGGGCCAGAAAAGTAACCTTTTAACCAAACTGAGCCTAGCCCAAAGGGTAGATCTTCTTCCTCTATTCATCAGGGGGGACACATGTACGGCTCAGATGAGCCCAAGTGCCGTAAGCGGAACCGTAGATTTTATGCTACAACAACCCCCATTTCTTTTCGACCATTTGAAGAGAGAAAGAGAGGAAAAATTCATCCCGGTTTTTCCTGTCACACCTTCACGAAAATGACTATCGCCAGAGATCTAACCGTTGGATCATTCTGAAATTTGGGTAGCACGTTGAGGACATCTGGGCCTTTACTTTGACCGGAGGGATTGTGAATCTGAGCTTGCGATTGTCGGGAATCTGGGTCGAAACAGAACATCACGTAATGGAATTTTACAATGTTCAAGAAGAAGAGAGCAAGCAATTGGAGGTCTTCAAAGGTAACTAACGGTTTTCCTAGAACGATTAGAATTCGCATAGGAATTATTTTAGTTTTAATACTTAAGTTGGGTTAGTATGATTTTAGGAATTTGGGTGGGAATAATTTCTTGTTATATGTTTGTTTTCATGAGCTTTCATGAATTATATGGTTACATGATTACTGTGAGTTTTTGTGGTTTACTAAAATATGTTTGTTTAATAGTCATGATTATAAGTTATAGGATGTTTAGAATAGATTTTATGTTCTTTTGATTTCATTGTTGTGTGTTGAACTTTCTCATCTTTGTATTATGAAACTTGAGTTATTGTTATTATAGCATGAAGTATTTACTTTTTCTTAAAGATTGACGCTTGATCACCTGCTTCGAAGCATTAATTGATGATTTAGTGAGGTTGTGATGAGGTTTTAGTTGGAGAGAATGAGTTAACATTGCTGCTACGGCATGTCTTCTTCCTCGTTGATTGTCGGTGTAGAATCGTGGTATAATTTTGGGTTATGTATCTTTGCATCATATCTCAAATGCATGAGGTGGAGTGTGAAGTTATTTATATATCTCGTATGCTTGTGGTTCAGTAGCTTTGCATCCAAAACTATGTATCTTGTTTTTATCTTATAAGTTTATATTTACATTACTAGCTAAGTTATGATTTGGTATCATGATTTATAGTTTATAGCTAGCATGTTCCTTTCGTAACTAGCTATTAGGTTTTAAGCCTTTGATTTTATTTAATTGTTTGTTGGGCATGATAATAAAACCAAGATCTTTTGGGTTATGCTATTTAAGCTATCTTAAATCTATACTCATATAATCTGTTACGAGTGTGCATCAGCTAAATCAGTGGTGAAAAATCTTTTAATGGGAGTTGTTATTTAGTGATGGTTTTGGGTATGAAATTTGGTTGGTTGTCTCGATGAAATTATTTATTTTGGGCTCTTGAAATTTGTTTTCAGGTTATTATATGTGTTTCTTTTAATTTCTAGTTCTTGAGAAAAGATGAGAGAGAAAGAGTTAGAGAGAGAAAGAGAAAAGCCAAAAGAAAAAAGCCCCAATTCATCTCAAAATAGAAACCCAAGCAAAAATTTCCCATTTCAATTATTTCGCATCTCAGATTGCAAAAACATTCCTGTTTTGCTTCATCAACGGCCTATTATTGGTCTTAGTAGTGATTATTGGAATCCAATTATCAAGTTTGTTTTTAATTCAGCACAATATTTCCCCCAAAATTGTGTTCGAAAGTCCGATTAATCTCTTCTTAGTTTCTCGAATTCAAGCATCAATATCTGAGAGTAATTGTTTCATCTCTTGGAAGATTTTCAGCTAATTTCTACTGTTTCCTATTAGGTAGTGTTTGGAAACTTGTATTTCATTTCAAATAATGGAATTGAAATATGGAATTTAAAGTTTGTATTTCAATTCCTAATCACTCTTTTGTAAAGGGAGTTTGATAGAGGAGAGAGAAATAGGGGTTTGAATGTTTGATGGAGGAGAGAGAAAAAGTATGGGTTTAGTAAAGGAGAGAGGCATAAATATTAGAAAGAGAATGAGTGAAGTTGGGATATAGATATACTCATGGAGTTGGGATATGTATGAGGAGAGAATTTCAAATGACAAGGTAATAGCTTGAATTTCAAATTCTACTAATATAGGCTTTTGATAAGAATTTAGACAAATTTCATAATTTCAAATTCCATGCCATCCAAACAATAGATTTCATCCAAATCCAGAATTTGAAATGAAATATTGCTATACAAACATAGCATAATGGGATTTCGACCCAGTCTTTATATTGGATCAAAGGTTTCATTTTTCTTCCATTCAAATTCAAATTAGGTTTCCTGGCTAGGGTTAATAGTATGGGCTGCTATTTCGATTGAAGGTTCGTTCTGGTGCCCTGTGCGATTCCTTGGAGCGAGTGGTTCTGTTTCATTGATGCCTGGTGCTAATTTATGGTTGCTTCTTGGTGGTATTGTCCTTTATTGGGAGTTCGCGGATGCGATATGGTGCGTGTCTATGAGATTGATTAATGATGGATCCTGTTTGGTGTTGTTATCAATCATCTTGGCAAATTTCAGCCTTAGATGCTGGGATTTTTATCTTTATCAAGATGCCGCATTTTATGCGACTTTCCATGGTGTGAGTAAGTTTGCTTTTTCTCGCCTTTAGACCTCTTATTTCCAGGTTGTTTTCGGGTAGACATTGATGAGATTAATATGTTTTATTCATCTGTTCTTTTACCTGCATTCAATGCGAAGTGCAGTACTGTGAGTATGCAGTGCCTCTACTCGATTTTAGACCTCTTATCATTAGTATATTTCTATGTAGAAACTGATGAGATAAAAAATTTTCATATACATGTTCGATTGCCTTTAATTATTGATTTGATTAAGAAAACTTCTCATTTTTGTGGTATATTTATAAGAATGGATGCTCTGAAGGAAACTGGATTCCCCATAAAGGACATCCTCATTGATTACTCTTGGTTATCTAAGAAATTTGTTAATTTCATGTATTGGATTTGGGCTCATATCTGCTCTCCAGAAATGGGTGTATTAGCTGCCAGCTATAGTTATTTAAAGATGTCAATCTATGAATTTGGATTGGCTTTCTATGTACTGGCAATCTCAATGAAATCCAATCTAGCCTTCAGAATTTATTGGAATGGATTTTGTTGGTTGTATTGCATAGTTTTGATCTTTTATAAAAACTCTCCGCTTCTTAGAAAACTTGGCTTTTCAATTGAGAAATTTTTTGGCTACTCCATTCTAGGCTCCAGAAGCTATTGGAATGGAGTCAAGTGATTATCCCGTTTGTTGCCTGATGAAGGCTATTCTTATTGTTTGCAGCAGCTCTCCTCAAAAGTAAATTTCCATGAGTATTTTCAAGTAGTTATTGCATTGTGTATGCGTTTTTGTAGTATGTTTGTTATATCTGGTCACTTAACTACAAAAAAGAACAAATGGTTATTTTCCGCTCGAGGAACCACTGATCAGGCAGGACTTCAGTTCAAGGTTTCCCTTAATTGCTTGGGGAGTACAGTAGCACAAGGTATGATTGGCTTCCCCTCTTTACAGGATTTGTTCAATATATCTATTAGTGAACGAACTTGTCAATGTTTATCTAAAGCAAATATTCCTAGTTGGTGTAATTTACGTAGCCTGGAGTTTTTCTTTTTGGTTGGGTTTCATAATGTAAGTTGGGTCCTTTGGAAGCTTAGGCTTGTTGATTTAGCTATTTTATTATTCATTCATCTATTTATGCACCTATCATCTTGTAAGGATTTATTGTCTGACAATATAAAAGTATTAGTTCTTAATGGTGCATTTATGCATATTACAGAAATGTTCATGATAAAAGCTAGATTTTTTAAGATGCTGGTAATAGAAGGTTCTATGGTGGTGGTTGTTGTGATTTATTGCTTAGTCTTCTACTTTGAAGACTACAAGATTCGTGCTATTAGAATGACAATTTTTTTTGCAGTTTCAGTATCAGTATCTATTACTGTTGCAAGTAAGAGATTGTCCCAAGTTAAGGTCACATTATCCTATAACTCTAGAAATCTTGATATCGTTTTTTGGGTTCTTAGAATTTTATTTGGTGTTTATGGGTATGTTATTAGTCTCTATATAAGTATAAATTTTGTCTCTTATTGTACTGCTCGTCAAGGCCATTTTTTCAATATTGTAAATGGAATACATAGTATTCAATGCAAAGTGCCTGAAGAGAAGCAGCAATTAAGTTCAGGATGGTTCCCCAAATTCTTCAAATTTAAATGTCTATAGCTTTTTGGAATGTGCGTGGTTGCCAAAGGAAGAACCTTTTTGCTGAAATAAAAAGTTTTTGTTCTGCAAATCATATTGAGATTACGATGATTTGTGAAACAAAATTTTCTATTCCTCCTTCTTCTAGTGCTATCAAGAGATGTGGTTTTTCTGAATTTGTTTTTTTTCTACTATTGGTAGATCCGGTGGATTGTGGGTTATGTGGAAAAATAGTATATCTAATCCTTTTTGCTTGAATGTAATCTATAAAAGTTCTCGATTTCTGGTATGTAATATAAAGTTCACTGTGTTAAATATCTCATTTGTAGCAATTTTTCTCTATGCTCCTGCCTCCTCTAGCGGTAAAGAAATGTTTTGGAATGAATTATTAATTATACTAAAGCTTTAGAGATCCCATATATTCTAATTGGGGATTTCAATGAGCTTAGTTTTGATTCAGACAAGAGTGGAGGTATCCTTGTCTCCTTAGCAAGATTGTCTCGGATGAATGACATTAAGAATCAATTAAACTGTTGTGAGTTACCTTTTTCAGGTCAATGTTATACTTGGCGGACTAAAGAAGTGGAAATGATAATGTTCTTGAACGTTTAGACAAATGTGTGGTTAGTTTAGATTGGTTGAATTTATTTCCTTCAGCTAAACTTAGGCATCACATTTTCTCTTCTTCTGATCACTGTTTCATTTCTTCCTTTTTCTTCTTTTAAAGCTCCTCCATTTAAGCTTGAGAAAATGTGGTGTTTAAGGAAAGACTTTGATGTGCTAGTTAAAAAAACTTGGTGTTAATTTTCTGACTCCTTTATGTATAGATTAATTCAAAAATGTAAACTTCTCAAGCTAAAAGCAAAAGAATGGAACAAAACTCGATTTGGCAATGTTTTTCGCCAACTTATAGTAGTTGATAAGAAACTTGAAGCTATTCAAGCTCAGATTATTGTGGATCAAGATAATGTTAACTTACCAAAAGTGCAAGATAAATGGTTAGTGAAACGACGAAATTTATTTGAATTCCAAGAAAAATTATGGTTTCAAAGGGCTATGACTACTTCATTTGCCAAAGGTGACTCTAATTCTAAGTGTTTTCATGCTTGTGCTTCCGTTAAGAAGAATTGAATCAATCTTGATTCATTCACTACGCAAAACAGTGAAATTATAACAAATCCTCAACAGATTTCGTTTCATATTACGAAGGAATTCGAAGAACGATTTCTTAGTGATGTTAGGTGTACGTTTGATAGTCAACATGATTTTTCGCTTATTACACCTATTACATCTGAAGTGGATAATCAATTTTTAACTCATGATATTTCTGATGAGGAAATAAAAATAGCTTTATTTGATCTTGCCCCCGATAAATCCCCTGGCCCAGACGGGTTCCCCCCGTTTTTCTTTCAAAAATACTGGACATTGGTGGGGAATTCAGTTATTAAAGCAGTTAAAGCATTTTTTCATTCAGGCCTTATTTTAGCTGAAATAAATCATACGTTCATCACGTTAATTCCGAAGATTGACAATCCTTCTACAGCTAATCACTTTAGACCTATTAGCCTCTGTTCAACTATTTATAAAATTATAGCTAAGGTTTTAGTTAATCGTCTTAAACAGGTTTTAGGAAAAATTATTCATCCGCTTCAAGGTGCTTTTGTCCCTGAAAGACTTATTCAAGATAATATTTTATTAGCTCATGAAGTGTTCCATTCTTTTAAGAATAAGTCGGGTAGAGAAGGTTGGTTGGCAGTCAAATTAGATATGGAAAAAGCTTACGATAGATTGGAATGGAAATTTATTTTTATAATGTTGGAAAAATTAGGATTCAATGAAAGATGGATTCAATGGATTAGAATGTGTATTACTTCAGTTTCCTTTTCTGTTCTAGTTAATGGTATTCTCCGAGATCGGTTTTTCCCTTCTAGGGGGATTAGACAGGGGGATCCTTTGTCTCCATATATTTTTAATTTTATGTGCAGAATTGCTTGCTAGGGAAATTTCTGCTCACTCTATGGGAGGGGAAAAGCTATTGGGTGTTAAAATAGGCTGCACTGGTATCAAGATTCCTTTTCTGACATTTGCTGATGATACTATGTAATCCCCCTATTTTTAAAGAGCATTTTATTAATAGTTAAGTGCGATCATTAGCGTGATTATATATTAATAATCCCCGAGCTTATAAAAAATAATTTGAATTTGGTTATACACTTATTGAAAAGCTAATTATATTTAATTATTGAACTTTGTTGTAATGAAATCAATTTGAGAAATATTGAGTTTATTTTATTTTTAACGAGTACGAGTTACTATTGTTTTATATGAAGTTGTATTAGTATTTTTATCATATTTCAAAAAGTAAATAGATGTACTTAGATTTATGTAAAAGGAGAGGGATTTAAAGGTAATTGGATCAAATAGTTAAATGGGGAAGGTTGAATTATATTAAACTAGAGAAAAAAAAGGGAAAAAGAAAAATAGATGGGAAGAAATATGTGGAAGGAAAGGAGGTAGAGGTGAGTCATTTAAGTGGAAAAAAAAAAGAGAAAACAAAAAGAAAGAAAACAAAAGGGAAAAATAAAGCGTGATATTGTTTTCTTCAGAAAAGGGAAAACAGAAAAAAGAGAAATGAAAGGAGGAAAGGGGGAAGAGGGAGTTCGAAGGAGAGAGAAGAGAAAGTGGAGGATGGCGGGCTCCGGCGAGCCGTTCACGGCGTCGATGGCGTCGAAACAGATGCATGTATGCACAAGAAGGAAGAGAGAAAGAAGGCACGAAGAGGAGGGAGTAAGAGCACGTTTTTGTTCGTTTGGGGGCGTTTAGTGCGTGTTTTATGATCAAATCTCCAGGCTTACTTCATCCTTAATCTTCCATAGTAGTGGGTAAGTTAAGTTCTTAATTTAATTTCACTTTTTCCCAAGTTTAAGAAGTTAGGGTTTGTGATTGAAATTGAATTGGGGTTTTTGATTTGAAGGTTGTGAGTATGAATTGATTGAGTAGAATAGTTAGTTTGGATTGGTAAAATGATGATTAAACTTGTTAGTGTGAGTTGGGATGGCTTGAGGTTTGATTGAATGGAAGGTTTGTATTTTAATGCTATGTAGAACAATAAAGTGCTGTAATTCGTAAGCAAAACAGGTCAGTTTTGTAAATTGCGTGTTTCAACAGTTTTCGGGCATTTTTAGCAAAAATACTATTTCACAAAAGTTGTTCGTATCGAAATTTTACTCAAGATAGGCTCAAGAAACGCTTGATTTGGAGTTCGAATGAGGAAGTTATTCCCATTTTAACTTTCTGCTGAAATTAATAAATTGTATATTAGTTTCGAGTGTTTTAAGTTTGAATGTTTTCATGTGAATGTTTCCTAATGGATTTTGGAGTACCTAAATATATATTATGAAACTTAAGTGTTGGTTTTATATAAACTAAGAGAGATTTTTAGTATTGTTAGTATTAGTTAGTTATGTCATTTGAAGTTTGAGGCTCATATTTTATAAAACTAGAGTTAGTTAAAGCTCATTACTAGTTAGCCAAGTCTATTATTATTTATTGAATATATATATGTTATTATGTAGCTTTCCAGTTTACTAAAGAGTCGTTTTGGAGGTGGTTGTTTTGATGTGATTCGTAAGAGGTAAGATTTCTTACTCAAACATTTTATAGTTTACAAGCAAAGTATTGAAAATTGTGATTTTGGTTTAAAAGGGAGGATGTTCCTCCACAGATCGAAAGTTTAGTTTCCAAAGAAACTTTTATAGTTTACAAGAAGTGTTTTTAAAAGATTTTTATCTCGATTTTGTTGAGAATGGATTGAATGGGAGGATGTTCCTCCAAATATAGAAATTTTGTTTTTCGAACCGCAATTAAAAATAAAAATTATGGAAAGATATTTCGAATAGTTTTATGTTTTGAAAGTTGATGGGATTACCTAAGTGGTATCTCAAGGAATTGGAACTTCGTCGGGTTCGTCTCGACTTTACAGATACAAAATAGTTGGGGGGTACGTTGATCAGTACCTCGGACCTAGATCTTCTGCTGCGGTTTGGCCGTATGTAGGGTGTGCATATCTTTGTCTATAGTTATCCGGAGGGCCTAGCTAGCCCAAAGGCAAGGAAAGTTTGTTCCATTCCATAGATTTATGATTCTAAGATTCTGGAAGAAATTGTTTTAGCAAAGAAAATAGAAGAATATTTGGTTTGGAAAAGAAATGAAGAAAAATGTTTATAATGTTTTTATTTAGCATTGTGGTTGCAAAAGAAAATGATTTGTAGGATATGTTTATTGTATCCTACCTGCATATATATTTGGCTTTATGGTATGAAATCTTGCTCAGCCAGTTTGGCTGATACTACATGTCCGGTATATACAGGTACATGAAGGTAATGTATTATGAAGAAGATTCGATGTTGGAAGTTTGTTGTATGCTTATACTATTTGTATCGCGGCAAGGACGATCAACTTTGTAATATTATAGTTAATAGTAAAATTGTAATTAAATTAAAAAGGTTTGAGTTTGTAAGTCTAGACTAGTTTGGTTGCTGGGTTTTGAGGATACAGGTTTATGAATCGGATGCGAGTCCTAAATTAAGTTTTAGGCGTTTTGTATTACAAACGGAACTCTGCCGAATTTTCTTTAGGATTTTAAAAACAAATCTAGTTCTTTAAAAGTTTAGGATCATTCACTTAATATAGTTTATTAGAGTTTAGAGGTTTCAATATAGTCATTACCATCTAAAAGTTTTAATAAGTCAAGATTTTTGAGCTCCACACTCGTGATGAGTGTGATGGTAATAGCCCGGACTAGGTTTTCCGCTGCATTTAGGTCTTAATTAGGTTGGTCATAGATCCGTTACATACTATGTGGTTTGCTAAGGCTTCTGATCGTAGTTGTCATATCATCAAATCTGTTTTGGATAAGTACTGCTCTATGTCGGGACAATTAGTCAATTTTCATAAGTCAGCATTTCAGTGTTCAAAGAATGTACCACCTCAAATGGAAGTAGGGTTCCAGTCTATTCTCCAAATGCAGAATTCATTTTCGCTAGGTAATTATTTGGGATGCTCAATTATAGACTCCCATGTGACTAAAAATACAGTTAGTAAGACTATCCAATCTGCTCAAACCCAGTTAACGAAGTGGAAAGCTAATTCGCTGTCTCAGGCAGGCCGTGCAGTACTTATTCAGTCCAATTTGTCGACTAAGGCTAATTTTCAAATGCAAAGTTTTTTTACTCCCGACGTCTATTCAGTCAAAGCTGGATAAAACATATAGGAATTTCTTTTGGAATAAGTCTCCTGAATCGGGCTCTGCTAATTAAATAGGGTGGGATAAAATTTGTGTTCCCAAAAGTTTGGCAGTTTGTGTTTTAAGAAAGCGCATGTTAATAATGTTGCTTTACAAATGAAGTTGCTTTGGAAGATTATTGATAACCCATCTAATTTATGGGTTAAGATGATTTCTAAAAAGTATCTTAAAGGTGTATCTATTCTTGAGTATTCCCCTTCTAGTAATTGTTCTTGGCAGTGGAAAAAAACTTATCTCATCGAGAGATATATTTAAGAAAGGTTTAAGATGGATTGTTAACTCGGGTATTCAAGTTACTTTTTGGGAAGATAATTGGGTTTTTCAGTATCCAATCTCTTCCATTTGTATCCCTTGTAGGGGGTATGAGAATTTAAAAGTCAGTGACGTTATCAATGAGTATCGGCAGTGGAATAAAGAGTTACTAGCTTCTATTGTGCCTTCGAATATTTGCCAAACTATTTATAGTTTATTTCTTCCGCAAAAAGTTGAATCTGATAAATTAATTTGGGGTTTGACTTCAGATGGTAATTATTCTGTAAAGTCAGGAGCTTTAATTTGTTAGTTCAGGGGCTGGCTATCGATCCTCCTCCCCCGAAGCCTTTCACTTGGATTTGGGGGCTGAAGATTCCTCATAAAATCCAAAAATTTTCTTTGGAAGATTTGTCAAGATGGTCTTCCGACTAAAGTAAGACTATAAAAAAGTCATGTCTTCCTCCCTCAGTAATGCATTTTTTGTAATCACCATTCTGAAGATGTTAATCATCTTCTTTTTTATTGTCCGTTCTCAAGAGATGTGTTTTCTTGGATTCATGATCTTTATGGGTGGGTGTAACACCCCCGCCAAGCCGAACCCTTTTTCATTTAATAAACTCGAGATGTGGGAAAATCCACGAAGGTTCGACTCAACTGGCGTGTTACCGCCGCACTTATCTCCTTGGAAATAAATGCAAGGCTACATTATTCACTAACTTACATGGACAATACTTTGATTTGACACTTTTAAAAAAAACAATTTAATAATAGATTAATCTTTTCTGAAAATTTCGGCAGAGTTTCCTTTGTAAATTGGACAACCCAAAATGGGAAAATGTTTGAAAACCTGTTGCAATAAAATATATATACCAAATCCCAAACTCAACGCTTTCGCGGAGTACCAGCTAAAGAGAATCAGGAGCACTATTGCTCAACTAGAACTAGAAATGAAACTAAATCAATTAATTATTTAACTATTACAAAGTGGAACGTCTTCGCCTCAAAGGAAACATAAACAATCATAGCTGTACTCTTAGCACGTAACTGCTTCTGTCTTGGAACAGATGCTCCAGAACTTCAACCTGAAACTATTGTAACACTGCCACCCACCAAGTGACAGGCCACAGTAGTGACAAAACAAAACATTGACATACACATCAGCACAACGCTGAGTACTAACCCATAAAACATTCTTAAAACATGCTTTGGTGTCTACGATTCTCACGTAATCAATACATGTTCACATCATTCATAACCATATCACAACAGCATAGCAATATTCACATAATCCATACGTTCACATGTAGATATATATACAATGAATAATTATATAATTAATCTTAATTAATCCAGTTATTTAAGGAGAGGAAAGAGAACGCCAGTAAGCCGGGGTCAATCCCCTGTAACCACTTACTTCAACATTGTAGGCCGGGGTCAATCCCCTGTAACCACCTACGGATAACACAATGGCCATAATAACAGAGTCCCTAGTGTGCACACCCCTTCTACTTGGATCACAACAAGATAGAAGGAAGACAAGTAAACGTAAAAATCAAGCATAGTAACCGAGAGAACCTGTAGGGGCCGCTGAACCACTCATACAGGGCAACCTGTTCATCATTTCCCTCCGATATTTCACTTTACGTGATTAACATCTTTTAATTCACGTCATCACATAAATCACGTATACAATTACGTCATCATTGTTCAATCCAGTGTGAACATATTCAATCCATCATAATCTCAATCCATTCATAATCTCAATCCATTCATAGTGGTTGCATTAACTCATTTCATAAATACAACCGTCACTTGAGTTCATTTATCACTTCAGATTCATAATCATTTCATAGCATCGTATCATCATAATCATCATAAAACATTTCATTTCCCGCAATCCATATGCAAAACATATCATTAATCATGGAAAGTAATCATAAGCATGTCTCATAACTTAAAGTACATTTAAGAATAACAACAGAAACATATCAGAAGCATAGCAGAACATAGCAGTATTTTCGTATCTCAAATCGTTTAATAGTCATTCATACTTTCAGATAGTTTCAGAGTTAAAAGGTATACTTTAACATATTAAGAATACATGAACATATATCATTTCTTAGTATATATTAGGTATACCACCTTTCCACAATTTAGTGAACTTCCATCAACAACAACATAGAAACACCTTTCGTATATCACATAAACAAAACCAAAAACATGATTTCGTTATTATATGAATCTAACACTAATAAAGACCATTTAAACCAAAAACTAAGACTTCTGTTACATAATCAGCAATTTATACTTATCCTATGGATTTATACTTCCGCACTAACTGCTTTTGGTTAATATCAACGACTAATCTAATTATGTTAAACGATTTAGGAACTATTTGTTGTTACATTAACTAGATTTGTTTCCCAAGTAGAAGAACACTACTTTAATTTATGAATGATCAGATTACCTACTAGTCTCTTCATATTTAATTAAAAGACTCCCAAGATGGGTGAAACTTGATTGTCAATCTTTAACTCAAACTCCATAACTACTCTTTCAAACATCCATCAGTTATAATACACACAAATAATAGTTATTCACACTAACTTTCAGAACAAATAGAGTAATTTAACTATACTTTCTTAACTAGGATCCCTCGATTGATATAATAAATTGAACCAACCGAATTACCAACAAGCCGAAGCTAAACTCACATCAACACAATTACATAAGAGAACACTACTATGATTTATTAAATCAACCAATTCAACATCATCAACAATAACTCATGAATTCAAAGTATCAACAATAAATAACCAATTGTCAGAATTCATAATCAGAAATTCATAATTCATCAAAGCATCAATAGTATTTCTGATTCAAATTTTCAAAAATAACTTTTAATTTAAGGGAAACAAGAGGAGGAGAAGAGAGGTGTAGTACCGAACCACCAACACACGTCAGCGGCGGCGGCGATGGCAGCGGCAGCGACCAACAAGAAGAAGAACACAAAGACGCCAAGCACTACAGCAGCTCCGCGGCGGCACCGACAACAACGAGCAGCAGCAAGGCGGCGCGAGCAGAGGAGAGAACTGAGCTCCGGCGAGCTTCAAGAACGCCGACGAGGGACGGACGAGAGAGAAAGGAGGGAGATCGGGTGAGGGATTTCTGGGGTTTGGGGTTTCACGGGGAGGAGAGAGAAAATGGGGTTGGGTTTCCTTTTTGTGAGGGAAGAAAAATGACAGAGAGACAAAGATTTTGGGGGTTTTGTTTCCTCCTTAAACAGACATCCATAAGTGGAAGGGAGGAAAACTGACTTTAGTTTCCTATTGGGACCAAATACCGTTGAACATATTTTACATCGCTAGAAACCCAAAATATATTAAACGATAATATCTTTATAAAATTAAATAAAAACATTACAACATCTCAATTAAAAATTCATACTCCAACTTAAATAAAATAAGAATTTTCAAAACATAATTAACTTTATAATTATAATTAACGCTAATTAAAACGCTCTTAAAAATCGGGGTATTACAGTGGGCTTGTCTCCCCCCCCATTACGCTGTCGGATGATATTGTTTCTAATTTAAATCTTATTAAGGATAGTTCGTCCTGCTTAGAGTTGACTCATTTTTGTTTTACTTGGTGGTTTATTTGGTTTTCTAGAAATAAAGTTATTTTTCAGGATGAGGTGTCCTCTCCTGTCGCTACAGCTCATAGTGTGGTTAATTATTTTCTTGATTGGGTTAGAGCTCAATCGCAAGATAGTTTGTTGGATATTATCCCAAAAAGTTCTCCGTCTATTCCTAAAAAGAATGTGGAGGTGTGTTGGGCCCCCCTCCTGTGAATGTTTTTAAGCTAACTTTTGATGGTTTCAAGTTTTCTAATGGGCAAGCTTCCTTTGGGTTCACTATTCGGGATCATATGGGAGGTCTTTGTCTTGCTGGTGCTATGGCTCTTTCTTCAGATTGTTCTATTCTTCAAGCTGAAGCTTGGGGTTTGCGGGAAGGTGTGAAGGCGGCCAAATTTCTTAATATCTCCTCTCTTATTATTGAAGGAGTTAACCTTGTTGTCATCAGTTCTGTTAGGAGATGCTGGAAGGTTCCGTGGGAAATTTCTGCTTTGATCACTAATTCGGTTGAAGACCTGAAGAGTATTCCTGAGGTCTCGTTCAACCACTGTTTTAGGGAAGCGAATCAAGCCGCGGATTTCATGGCTCATAGGAGTCACGAGGCTTCGTCTTTATTGTATTGGTTTTCTTCTTCCAATTTGGTTTTTTCTTCCATCATCCGAAAGGATGCTGTAGGCTGGTCCCATGTTAGGAACCAGACCTAGTTTTTCTTTCCTGTAACAAAAAAATAATAATTGAGTTATACTATGTTTTTGGAGATAATATCAATACTATTGTTATTAGTACTCGTTTTGAGAAATTGTGAAGTTATTTTGAATTGGAATTGATGGGTTGAGTCCCTAAAATTCCTGCAGTTTGTTGTAAATGGAATTGATGGGTCAATGCCCTAGATTCTTGCAGTTTGATGTAAGACCTTAATTGGCATTCTGCAGATGATGAAATTATATTATTGATTATATGTTTTTGTTTGAGGATGATGGATTGATGACTAGTGAGATAGCATGGTCTCCTAGGAATGAACAATCACTGTGTACTGAGCAGTGTACACAGTTTATACTTACATACAGAGCAGGGTGTGTAGGTCCGTCTTGGTTATTAGTTGTTGTCTGAGAGGTTGAGAAGTACTAAGCAGGGTACTATCTCGCATCAGGGTGTGGCCATACTAGACATAGGCGAGCAGGGTCCTAATACTATAACCAAATAGGAACAGTGGGTTGCGATCCACTTACGTTTAGTTCCTCCTCAAACGTGTTAAGAAGATTACTTTGGAGACGTTATCATTATCATTTAAATCGTTCATATTATTATTTTATTTACATTTTGATGATTTATATTGATAATCCTGGAGTCTATATATGTATATTTATTAGTCCATTTGTTTATTCTGTTATCTTAACCTTATTTATATTAAGCATGTTGTATTGTTTTTGTTTAAGTGTTTTATTTGATTATCTGAAGTTTACTATTGAGATGTTTTTTGTGGGACTTGATTATTAAGGTTTTTGTAACTCTTATATGGATCCTAATTGAGCTGGGAGAGCTGTTAGTTACTCCCTACTGATTGTGGATGTTTATTGATATATTTTGCAGGTGATTATTTCGTGTTATGAGAAATGAGAGAAAGGCTATTCAGGATTTTTGTTTAACGTTTTATTTTATTTATATTTACTACATTGGGTTTATGAGGTTGTTTTGCCTCTTTATGGATATTTTGGATTATTTTAATTGGGTTTTATTTTTATGTAGTTTAATTTTAACCTTTATTTAGAGTGACATTTCCGTCAGGCGATATTTTCGCTATCGCCATTTCTTTAATAAAATGTTCTATTTTCACTATATTGTGTTTATAAAAGGACGGAATGTTAGAAATTTGGTTGCTCAAAGCCAGTATCCCCATCATCATCTCCTTCACCAGAATCATCCTCATCACTAGAGGAAGGGAACCAACGTCTTAAGGGAGGATCATCATCTTCAATTCTTTGATAGAGATCTACTCTTATGTTTCGAAACCTAAATCTGTCTGGAAGGCCTTCAATACGATTAGTATAATATGCCAAGTTCATAGGGCCATAGAGAACCCTCAATCCACTATTTTCCATATCAGCCATTCGACTTCCGATACTCCGATGTGCTTCATAATTGGAGATAGCACATGCATTAGTATAGTGGCCTACATAGCCACACTTTTTGCAGAATCCGAAGATACCTTCATAGCAGAAAAACACCCAAATTACTTGGGAATCATACAGTGGTAGGAAACACCCCGAAATGAGGGGGCGAGAAAGATCTAGCAGCAACCTTGCCCTAATTTCAGGTTGAGAGGGAAGTTCAGAAGGTTCAGCTTCCACTTCTTCCACAAAACCCATATGATGTAGAGCCTGCCTAATCCATGCAGATGACATATAAGCAAAAGGCAGGCTGAATTCTTGCAAAAGAGAAATTGATACTTTGAGGGACCACAGACCAGTGGCATCTCTTGAAAGTAATGATACGGTCATCAAATACTGCCGTATGTTGCTGCAACAGAGCTTAAAGGTCAGCTCTTTGAGAGAAAGTAAAGATATAATAGATGCCAGTGCGCTGGACTTCAATGGAGCCTCTTTTGTACCATTGAGTATTGACCAATCCTTGCACTAAATGCAAGTAAGGAGGTTGAGGCCCAAAGAAAACCCCAATTACCGACATTCCCTAATTAATGTTAGAATATATATCTTCAAGAGTAGGTGGAGTAATTAAAGCTCCCATCCGAAAATTGTGAAATTCGTTATTTTGAGACATTGTATTTTTGAGAGAAAACTTGAGACTTTAGTTGCATTAAACACCAGAATGAGAATAGAAAACGCTAACAGACCAGTATTAAATGGAGAAGAAAATGACCATAGCTGGTAGGAAATGCCAAGTGTATCACACTTATTTCAAAATTAATGCATGCGCCCCATTTGTAGTAGCTAATTTTCTAACCATGCAAACCTAGATTTAGGTGGAGAAACCAACATGCGAAAGCTCCTTAGATAGGGGAATACAGAATGTTGTTGAAAAGATTCTTAGATCCTTAAGCTTGAAAACATGCAGAGACAATTAGAGGGGAGAAGAAGGATCAGAAAACTAGAAGCACTTAAAACTAAGAACGCACGCTTAACTACCCTGATAAGGCATCTAAACTCATAGTTTTAGTGAGAGAAACTCTCGTTTTTTAGAGAGAAGCTTGAACCCTGTATTGTTAGTGTAAGAGTAACTTTTAGTGGTTGATGAACTAGTATTTTGGAAAAGCTAAAAAAAAATCAGTTATTGGGATACAAGTACCTTTTAGATTAGTTTTTGAATAAAGAATATAGTTCACTTTTGTTATTTTCTTTAACCAATAGTTTCACTGAATCATAATTGTTTTAAAGAAATTGGTGTTACATATAGATTCTCATCAGTATGCCAACACCATATTGCGAATTATTTTTTGTTGAAAACTCCAGTTGTAAATTCTTTTTATTTAGACACTATTTGAAGAAATATTGTTACGAATAATCAAAATCCAAACCCATGCGAACGCCAAAACGCAGAATTATTTTTGGTTGAACACCAAAATGAGAATTTCTTTAATTTTAGACACCATTTGCATAATTGGTTATAAACTTAGGGGAAAATAGGGGTTTTCGAAAGGAGGGTGAGAAATAATTTTTTGTGTGTGTGAAACTGTTATAACTTATAACATTTATAAAGTCTAAGTTTCTCTATTAAAGTCGTCTTCTTTAATTTTGAGTTTAATTTCGACACCATTTAGTTTAATTTAGGAATATGATCTTTGCAAAATTTTGTTGATTATGTGGAAAAAGTGTTCACATTTTTGTTAATTTTCTCAAAATTATGCAGTCCAATTTTATCTCAACTTTTTGATTGTCCATGAAACGAGCCTTTATGGGTCTGTTGTACAAAGAGTTAGCAAATAGATAGGCTTATGTCTTAGTATTCGAGTCGTCACAAACAAGTATAAATCTCTTGATGCCAAACTTATACCATTCGATAGTCGGGTCATTGGAGGAGTCGATTCTAACCCGACCTATCTATTCACCAGGTTATCTTTATGTATAATTTACTAGAGGCTTGGAAAACAAATAGAAAATATATACGAACAATTTTAGCAACAACAAGATTAAAAAGGAATGTTTGGCCATCATAAATATTTCTTTTTTTAAGGAAAGCCATTATAAATATTTCCAAATCAATAATGACTCATTATTTCAATGAAAAAAAGATAATATATATAGAAGAAGATTATGTAAGTATTCACGTCGGAATCTCACTTATCACAATCCAACATATAAGAAACGATTTTTCTTGAAAAATACGCCATGAAAACCTTATTAATGTATCATATCATAAAGCTAGAATAATATCATGATAAATTTGACTGCTACTTAAACTTAGGCTCCGTTTGGTTGGGTGTAAAATATTTTCAGTGTAAAATAATTTCCATGGAAAACTATTTCCAATGGAAAACACAATTCCAAAATTAGTTTTCCGTTGTTTGGTTCTATGTAAGAAAAATGATGAAACGAAATGAAAATGAAAGGGAAAGTAAGAAGGTAATGAGAGGAGTGTACAAGAAAGATAAGGAAAATGAAGGAAAACAGTTTTCCTTTCATTTTAAAGGGAAAATAGTTTTCCATCATTTGGAGAGCAATTTTACTCCAAGGGAAAATGGTTTTACGCTCCTTTGCAAACCAAACAATGTAAAATTGAAAATAGAGCAAAACAGTTTTCCACGAAAATGTTTTACGCCCTACCAAACGGAGCCTTAGTATTGGAAATAGGTTTGAAAAAGTTTCTAAACATATATATTTGTACCCTGTCGATGTAAGGAAACTACGCCATATTTGTTTGGAATAGATTTAATTTTGAGAGAGTCGGAAAAGCACAATGTCCTTTAATGTTCTATACATATATCAGTTTTTTTGAACGCATATCATTATAAAAAAATTCCATTTGTTTTCCTCTTTTCCAATAGTAATTACTATTCCATGGAGTGTTAATTAACCTCATGGTTGAGTTGAAATTCAGTTTTTGATGATAAATTCTTTCGTCCTGCAGAGGCCTTTAACAATACGTTCTTTCAAGTGGAATATTTGTCTTTGTAATAGAGGTTTTCCAGAGTTCTCTACAATCGGGTAGATAATCCTACAAACGAAAAGATCAATTCAAATTGGAGAAACATTGGGCACAAATATGTTAGATAGTACTTATGACTCCATTGGTGAAGTAGTATCTCTCTTCCAAAAAAAACATGCTTTTCGTTACCAACACACATATAAAATGATTTGTTGTAAATGAACAAGATGTTGAGAAATTGTCTACACATAAAATCATAGATAGTACAAGTCCTTTCTACATATAATGGGCAGAGTGATGTTAATTATCTACGATTAAGTCGATTTTTTCATAAAAGGAAGATATAATGAACTATGAAATGATTTTAGTGTTCAAGCTTTTAATTATCCCTTCTGCTCCCAAGAAATAAGAAACTTCTTAATCTCCAAGTTAGCCTACTCTACCCTCTCAAATCAGAAAGTCTCAGTCATGTAAGACATCCAAGATTGCAATAGTGGAAAAAAGCCCATCGAATCTGGTCAAAACCGGGCTTACAGATCCGATTTTGGTCCGGATCGGGTGGGCCCGGAACAACTCTTAAAGGTTAAGTGATCCGGTCGTAAACCACCGATTTTGAACGAAAATCGGATCAGTTAATCAGGTTAACTGATCCAATTTTCGTTCAAAACCGGATCAGTTTCTCTTCTAGCGCCAACTTGCTTGTATCCATAACATCATAAACTGATCCGATTTTAACAAATATCCGGATCAGTTAGGCTCCTCTTAATATAAATAAAAACTAACGTTCCCAGCCAACCAACAACCAACAAATCAAGGGCTAAATAAAAAGTGTGGATGGAAAAGAAAGCAAAACCGTCGAAAGAATTGGAATGAGAGTAAAACCGTGGATGCAAACCTACCACTAAAAAGGAATTACAGAGCATGAATTAACTAAATTCCAATCCATATATTATATAAGTGACATAATTTACGAAACATAAATTAATTAATAAAAAAAGGAATTACAGAGCACAAATTAAATAACTAAAAACCAAAAAGAAATGAAAATAATCCTAGATGTACAAGGACATGAAATTACATGGTAGTTATTCACAACAAAAATAAACAAATTAAATTAACAAAAGAAAAAAAAACCAATAAAACAAGCCCTAGATCTGGAACGAACTTTGAGCAAGGAGAGTAGAGAAGCGATGGCGACGGTAACATTGAAGCTTTCTCGAACTCAAACACGGTGGTGACACAACGATGATAACCTTCACTCCACTCAAACACTGTGGAGACGCTGGTGATGGCGCTAGGGGTGTAAGCGGACTGCGAAAAGTCCAGAGTCCAATCCAGTCCAGTCCAAACTTGTCGGACTGGACTGGACTAAAATTTTTTTGGACTGGACTCGGACTCAAATTTTCGAGTCCAAATATTTTCGGACTGGATTTGGACTCATCGCTTTGGAGTCCAATAAGTCCAGTCCAAAAATATTTTTATATATAATATATATATTATATATATAATGTATATATATTTAATATTTATATATATAATATAAAAGATGTATGTGACTTATCTTCTGGAATGGATATAATGAGCTTAATTTTTCAAATTCAATTATGAGAAAATGTTGAAAATCATTGAATCTAAATCGGGGAAAAAAATAATACTTCCTCCATTTTTTTTACATGTTACATTTTGACATTTTCACTATTCACATATTTCACTTTGACCATCGTTTGTGATTTATACGTGAATAAAAATTATAGTCATGTGGGATCTTGTTAGATTCGTCTTAATATGTATTTTTTTAATGTGTACTTTTTATAATTTTTACAAATACAAAATTAGAGATATATGTCCTCAAAATTTTGCATTGGCATGCGTGAAAAGTGAAAGTGTAACATGTAAAATAAACGGAGGAAGTATAATAATCGGACTGGACTGGATTCAGACTCAAGAAAAAATTATCGGACTGGACTGGACTGGACTCAAAAATTATTTGGATCGGACTTGGACTCAATTTCTCGAGTCCAAAAAACTTTGGATTGGATTTGGACTTGGCAAAGTCCAATCCAGTCCAATCCACTTACACCCCTAGATGGCGCACAAACAAACGGTGGGAGATAGTGACCTTCGTTTAAACGGTGGTGATGTTGGTGGTGTTCAGATTCGGTGGTTAGCGTTGGTGAATGACGTGGTTGTTGGCGGTGGTTGTTGGTGGTGGACAGTGGACAGTGGACAGTGGACAGAGGACAGAGGACAGAGGAGTAGAGAGAAGGGAATGAGGAGGAGAGAGAAGAGAGGAGGCTGGGGAATGAGGAGAGAGAAGAAACGAGGTTATGGGGTTAGTTTTTTTACGGTTCTTGAACTTTTTGTGTCTTGGGTGAGGGAGGGAAGTGATTGAAGGCCCTGATTTATATACGAATTAGGTTGGGAGATTGGGCTCAACGCTGAGCACACCCCCATTAAGTGATCCGGGCTATTGGACCGGATCAGTTGACAAAAAATACTAGATGTAATTTGTCAACTAATCCGGTTCAATACCCAACCGAATCAGTTAATATACTCATTCTTTTGCGAGCAAAAATAAACACTAACGAAATTGATCCGGTTTAGCATACAACCGGATCAGTTTTGTTATGTCATATCAGCTTTTTTCCATTAGTGTTGGCTACCCTAAAAAAAAGAACTACCCTCAAAATAACTTCTCCATGAAAGATCCTCAAGCCTTCCGTATGTGTCTCTTTTACCCAAATGACCCAAATTTTGGCCATCTATGTTCTAATGGACTTTCATAGAGCCAAACAAATGTGGGCAACCTTCCCCTCTAAATAACTCCCAAGATCAATGGATATCAGGTTTCAAATGTGCCATACATTGTGACAATGCTACTGTCTACCATATATAGCCAAGTTACCGGCTCTAATACATATATGGCATGAATTGGAGCTAACAAATGATGTTTGAAGCCCCATTGTGAATGCAATCAATCAGATTCAATTACAGAGAAAATCTAGAGAGAAATTTAGAGAGTAAACTGAAGAAAAGAAAGATGATCCTTATTTTCCAAAATATGATTATTAGAAAGCTAGAAATGTGGTATTTATACAGCTACTGATGTAACAAGAATCTAACAAACTATAACTAACTTGAAGCTCCTAACCAACTTTAATAACATAAGAGAAAAAGAACTAAGCTAACCTCACGACTGACTTACAACAGCTAAGTAAGCTCACATCATCTAAGCCATATAACTTAATATCCCCTCCTCAAGCTTAAATGTCAATCAGAAACAACCATTCCAAGCTTGACATTGAGAAATCTATGCTGAACTAAACCAAGAGCCTTTGTCATGATGTCTGCAATCTGCATTTGAGAACTAACATGTTGTGTGTGTATGAAACCAGATTGCACATTTTCTCTAACATAATGACAATCTATTTTGAGGTGCTTAGTTTTATCATGGAAAACTGGATTGGCAGTAATGTGTTCAGCAGCAATGTTGTCACAATACAATGTAATAGGAAGTGTAGGAAAAACTTTCAAATCATTGAGAAGACCAACCAACCAACCACTTGTAGTATGACTCATGCTTCTATACTCAACTTAAGTAGAACTTTTAGAAACCACTTTATGATTCTTGGTTTTCCTTGAAAAAAGAGAAGAACCAAGAAAAATACAATAACCAGTCAAAGATCTACCAGAGTAATGACAACTACCCCTGTCTGCATCATAGTAGGCAGCTAATTAGAGATTATTAGAAGCATAATAAAAGAGACCATGATGAAGAGTGCCCTTAAGATACTTCAGAACATGCTGTGCAGCTAAAAATTGAGGCACCCTGGGATCTGAAAGAAACCAAACAACATAACTAATGTCAGGTCTTATCATGTTCAAATAAAGGAGTTTACCAATAATCCTCCTATAAGACTCAAGATTTGATTTTATCTCCATCATAAATTCTAATCTTCAAACCTTTAGGAAGAGGAAATGTAGCTGAAGAACAATTTTCCATAGAGCAATTTTTGAGGAAATTAAGGATATAAATCCTTTGGATAAGAAGAATACTAGAAGAATCCCTGGATAATACCAAGAAAGTATCTAAGAGGACTAAGATCCTTGATAGTAAAAGCCTTATGAAGTTGATCTTTGACAAATTGAATAACTGTTAAATTATTTCCAGCTAACAACAAGTCATTAACATAAGCAACAACCACTATGAAGTCTGAACCTTGATGAAGAGTAAACAAAGAATAGTCTAGCTTAGATTGAACAAAACCAAAATTGAGTAAAAATTTGGTTTGTTCTAAATTCCATTGTATAGAGGCTCGTCTTAACCCATATAGAGACCTTTTTAACTTGCAAACCTGACCACGAAGTGCCTTAGTATATCCTTGAGGAGGTTGCGTATAAAGCTCTTCTTCAATATAGCCATGAAAAAAATCATTATTAATGTCCAATTAGTGTAATTCCAAATTATAAGCAGCAGCTAAAGCCATTAGAATTCTTACAATACTGAACATAGCAACATGATTGAATGTATGCTTGAAGTATTTTCCTTCTATTTGTCTATCACCACTAGCAACCAAACGAGCTTTACATCTTTCTACAGATTCATCTGGATTTTTAATTTGGTCTTATAGACCCATTTACAACCTATAACTCTTTTACCCACAAGTAAAGATATAAGATCGTAGGTCTCATTTTGCTCTAAGGCTAATATTTCCTTGTTCAAAGCCTTAATCCATCGTCATCTTGACTAGCTTTGTTTATAATTTGCGGGTTCGGTAGTAGAGAGAATAGTAGCAAGACTAGCAAGATGTTCTTGTGTATAAGTAGAAACAATAGGAGAAGAGGAAACTAAAAACTATGAGAAAGAGATTTAGAGGATGAAGGAGTAGTGTTATGATGAATAGAGGTAGATCAACAAAATCAACTAGTTTAGAAGGTGGTTGTATGTGCATAGTAGATCTTCTAGTAACAATATAAGGAGTAGGGATAGAAGATGTTGATGGAACAACAATTGGTTTTGTAGAAACAGGAGGACAAGATGAATGAAGCTGTAAAGGTGTAGAAGAAGAATAAATAGGAGAATGGGGAGGAGAAGAAGAAAGAGAAGGTGAAACTATATGAGGAATTGTAGGAGAAGAAATTTGAGACAATGAGATAGAAATAGAGTCTGAAGGTGCAGAAAAAGGAAAAGGAGGAATGTCAACATGAGAATCTGAACTCACAGCAGGATTGACTATAGGAGATTTAGGAAGAGAAGAAGAAATAGGAGAAGAAATAACAGGTGCAAAAGGAAACACACGCTCTAGAAATTTAACAAAACCTGCTAAGAACAATTTTGCGAGTTGTTAAATCATAGCATTTATAACCTTTTTGAGCATAACGATACCTAAGGAAGATGCATTTAGAAGCTCAAGGAGAAAACTTATCTAAGGTTTTGTGTTCAACATAACATAAACAACCAATGATTCTCAAGTGATCATAGGTTGCTTATCCATGAGCATTTTAAATGGAGTTTTCCAATTTAAAACACCAATAGGCATTAGATTAATCAAATAGGTAGCTGTTAGTAAGCAATCACCCTAAAATTTAATAGGTTAATGAGCATGTAGTCTTATAGCTCTAGCAGCGTCCAACAAATGCCTATGTTTCCTTCCCACTCTCCCATTTCGTTGGGGGAGTGCCAGGAAGGCTCTATTAGAGAACAATTCCTTTGTTAGCAAACAATTGAGCACAAGAATGTTGTATTATCTGTTTCCCATTATAACTCCTAATCATTTTCAAATGCATGCCAAATTGAGATTCAATGTAGGCTAAGAATCGAGATAGAATAATAGGAACTTGTGTTTTGGAATGAACAAGATATGTCCATGTTACTCTAGTATAATCATCAAGAAGAGTAAGAAAAAATGTTGCACTATTCAATGAAGGTTTTCTATAAGGACCCCATATGTCTACATGTAGCAAATGAAAAGGAGTAACAACATATGATTCAGATGAAGGAAAAGGAGATTTATGCATCTTAGCAAACACACAAGCTTCACAATCAAGAGAACATGAGCTACTAGAATCAAACAAGCTTTTCATTTTATTCATTTTGTGAAAAGAAGGATGTCCTAATCTAGAATGACAAACAACAAAAGAAGGTAAAGAAACATGAGTATGAAAAGCAGTACTTAGATGAGCATTTTTTTTAACGTGATGTAGAAGAAGCACATTGAAATTTATATAAGTCAGCTTTCCTGATTGCAACTGCCTTGACTTGGTCAGTTGTAAGGTCCTGAAAAATACAGGAATTAGGAGTGAATTTAGCTAACAAATAATGCTCATATGACAATCTTCCTACATATAGAAGATTATGTTTGAAATCTGGAAGCAAAAATACATTTGAAATATGAATGTTAGGTGTGAGAGGGACAAAACCAATATGTGTTACAAATTTAAGTTTACCATCTGGTAAACCAACCTTAATAGGTTGAGATATTGATTTATCACAAATCATATGATATGTGGCACCTATATCCACAATCCAATCCAGGTGACTAGAGCAAGAATTAAAAGTTTTAGCATTTTTTTCAGCATTAAAGGCAATGATAATACCTACAAAATTGATGGAATGAGAAGAGCTATCACCAATAACAGATTGAGTCTTCATCATTTTCATCATTTCCTTATACACAACATTCACCAAAGAGGAATCCACCTTAACTTCTTGTTGAGAAGATTTTTTTCATACTCTAGTGCATTATCAGCTACAAAATCATCAGCATTCACTTTACAAACATTTGCTGCTGTTCTTGAACCTCAAGGTTGTTATACTTCTCAGATTTGTGAACCATTCAGGAATGATTCCAGTTAGTTTGAAACACTGATCACTAGTATGACCAGTCTTCTTACAATGACTACATTTTCTAGCATGTTTTTCTGCTTTAAACTTCTTAAAATCTCTCTTTAGCACCAGCATTATAAGAAGGAATGGATGATTGTGTTGCTTCATAGATGCAAAAGCACCAACCTGAGAAGAAACTTGTTGTTTCTCATTAAGCTAATTATGTATCTCTACTTGCAACATAATGTAATAAGCTCTATTCACTTTAGGTAATGGATCCATACTCAGAATATAAGTCTTAGAAGAAGCATAATCAAGATTCAAACCAGCCAGAAACTGAATTAGTTTTTGAATCTAATCAGCAGCAAGAACTTTTTTAAGCAAACCACAAGATCATTTAACCAGTGCTCCACAGTCACAATCTGGAAATGCCTCTAGAAGTTGAATCTCGTTCCAAACTCTCTTTAATTGAGAATAATATTCAACTATATATGATGAATCTTGCTGAATTTAAGTTAATTTTTGATGCAATTCACACAATTGAGGAGCATTTGATTGTCCATACCTATTAAGATTTTTTCATACAGTTGAAGTGCAGATTGTTGCAACAAAAATCCTTTAGCAATTGTCTTATCCATGGAGTTTATGACCCATTATTGAACCATATAGTCATTCCTGATCCATTTCTGTAAATTTAGATCATCAGCAGCAGCAGGTTTTTTGCAAGATCCATCAACAAAACACATATTATTTTTGGGGGCAAGAGCCATACGAATTACATGATTCCAGCTGAGAAAATTATCTCCATTAAACTTGTGAGATCCAAGTTGTTGTTTTGGGTGATCTCTATAAAATAAGAAATACTTATCAGCATAACCGATTTTGGAGAATTGGTTAAATTATGTTGTTCAAATGAAACATATTCCATTTTCAGAACATTTTAGTTTAAATTTTAGCTAGAAGAAGAAGAAGAAATCTGGAAGAAGTTTTAGAGAAATGGGGATGGATTAATCATCAATCAATGTATTGATTGACCAGAGAACCTTTCGGCTCTAATACCATGTGAATTCAATACCTTAACTCTATACAGAGAAAATATAGAGAGAAATTGACATGGTATATAAAGAAAATACCTTAATTAACACTTACAAATTCAATACATAGAAAATATAGAGAGAAATTAAGAGAGTAAACCGAAGAAAAGAAAGATGATCCTTATTTCTCCAAAATCTGATTATTACAAAGCTAGAAATATGGTATTTATACAGCTACTGATGTAACAAGAATCTAACAAACTATAACTAACTTTAATAACAAAAGAGAAAAAAACTAAGCTAAGCTCACAACAACTAATTAACAACAGCTAAGTAAGCTCACAACATTAAGCCATATAACTTAATACCCATATTTGCATTTGATTGCAAACTCATCATATACATTATCCAAAAAAAAAAGTGCTTCTAATCCGTGGGAAAACCTTTCTATATTTTGCAGATAGTTCATGGAGCAAAAGAGGGGGGAGGATTGTATTTCGAAATAGGAAAAGAAATACAGCTACTGATATTTTGGCTAATTAAGCACGGAAGGAGGTTGATGCTCTAACAAATTGTTACCCCTTGGTGTTTTGATGATGACAACATAACAAATAATCTAATGGTTTCTTTTAAGAATGTTTTAGCTATGAGTTCATGAGTTAGACAAGGCCAAGAGTAGCTCAGTTCCTGAGTTCGAGTTTGCAGCAAAATACCTTGATTAATAGCCTAACAAATGAAGTTTCGAAGTCAGTATGAAAGACAAGGAACATTGCAAGTATCAACATACGTATATTTATGTCAAAGTTCCTTGAAGAGAAGCTGGAGTTCCTGTGCAGGAACTTAGCTAGAAGCAGCAGAGTTGAAGCTTCAAGAGGTGAAGACATGAATACTAAATTAAGAGTTTAATTTTAGGAATCATGTAAGTATTTGTAAGTGTTAATTAAGGCATTAAGGACCAAAGGATCTCGTACAGGCTTGTGGAAACAAAAATGTGGTTTTAGAAAATAAAAGGAGAAAAACATTTTATGAAAATATATTTTACTTATATGCCAAGAATAAATATCATACGTTCCCTTAAAAATATCTAACAGATTCTTAACTGACGTTAGTGAGGATTTTGGATGAGTGTTCCCCAAGCAAAACACAACTAACTAACTAACTGCCTAAAATTAAGGCACAAAGTCAGTTATTGGAGAAATGCTTGGAACAACACTCATTTGTGATATTTGCACCTCCTCTATAAATAGCGATTGGTATCCTGCTTTGAGATACAACAACGGATAATTTTCTAAAAGCATTCTTGAGCTAAAGTGTTAAAGAAAATCCATAAGTTCCCTTGTCAGTTCCAAGTTCCTTGTACTTTACTTAAACTTCTAAACACTAGAGTTTTTCTTTCAACAGATCAGTTGTATTTTGGGAAAGGAGTTGTGGGAACTCTTGTAAGGCCTTGAGTAAAGTCGAGTATTAAGAGAGATAGTAGCACAATGATAGAGTTATCATTGTGGGGTAGTTAAGTTCCTAGTGGAACTTGAGTTGTGGAGTCTATAATAGATTGTAACTAGGTGTTCCTCTATTATAGTAAAAGAGTTGAAAATCCCTAGTGGGTCGAGGTTTTATCCTTATATTGAGATAAGGAGGTTCCTCGCTAAATCTCTCTTGCATACTTTAAGTTCCTATTACTGGACTGGATTCGGACTCAAGAAAAAATTATCGGACTGGACTGGACTGGACTCAAAAATTATTTGGATCGGACTTGGACTCAATTTCTCGAGTCCAAAAAACTTTGGATTGGATTTGGACTTGGCAAAGTCCAATCCAGTCCAATCCACTTACACCCCTAGATGGCGCACAAACAAACGGTGGGAGATAGTGACCTTCGTTTAAACGGTGGTGATGTTGGTGGTGTTCAGATTCGATGGTTAGCGTTGGTGAATGACGTGGTTGTTGGCGGTGGTTGTTGGTGGTGGACAGTGGACAGAGGACAGAGGACAGAGGAGTAGAGAGAAGGGAATGAGGAGGAGAGAGAAGAGAGGAGGCTGGGGAATGAGGAGAGAGAAGAAACGAGGTTATGGGGTTAGTTTTTTTACGGTTCTTGAACTTTTTGTGTCTTGGGTGAGGGAGGGAAGTGATTGAAGGCCCTGATTTATATACGAATTAGGTTGGGAGATTGGGCTCAACGCTGAGCACACCCCCATTAAGTGATCCGGGCTATTGGACCGGATCAGTTGACAAAAAATACTAGATGTAATTTGTCAACTAATCCGGTTCAATACCCAACCGAATCAGTTAATATACTCATTCTTTTGCGAGCAAAAATAAACACTAACGAAATTGATCCGGTTTAGCATACAACCGGATCAGTTTTGTTATGTCATATCAGCTTTTTTCCATTAGTGTTGGCTACCCTAAAAAAAAGAACTACCCTCAAAATAACTTCTCCATGAAAGATCCTCAAGCCTTCCGTATGTGTCTCTTTTACCCAAATGACCCAAATTTTGGCCATCTATGTTCTAATGGACTTTCATAGAGCCAAACAAATGTGGGCAACCTTCCCCTCTAAATAACTCCCAAGATCAATGGATATCAGGTTTCAAATGTGCCATACATTGTGACAATGCTACTGTCTACCATATATAGCCAAGTTACCGGCTCTAATACATATATGGCATGAATTGGAGCTAACAAATGATGTTTGAAGCCCCATTGTGAATGCAATCAATCAGATTCAATTACAGAGAAAATCTAGAGAGAAATTTAGAGAGTAAACTGAAGAAAAGAAAGATGATCCTTATTTTCCAAAATATGATTATTAGAAAGCTAGAAATGTGGTATGTATACAGCTACTGATGTAACAAGAATCTAACAAACTATAACTAACTTGAAGCTCCTAACCAACTTTAATAACATAAGAGAAAAAGAACTAAGCTAACCTCACAGCAGCTTACAACAGCTAAGTAAGCTCACATCATCTAAGCCATATAACTTAATATCCCCTCCTCAAGCTTAAATGTCAATCAGAAACAACCATTCCAAGCTTGACATTGAGAAATCTATGCTGAACTAAACCAAGAGCCTTTGTCATGATGTCTGCAATCTGCATTTGAGAACTAACATGTTGTGTGTGTATGAAACCAGATTGCACATTTTCTCTAACATAATGACAATCTATTTTGAGGTGCTTAGTTTTATCATGGAAAACTGGATTGGCAGTAATGTGTTCAGCAGCAATGTTGTCACAATACAATGTAATAGGAAGTGTAGGAAAAACTTTCAAATCATTGAGAAGACCAACCAACCAACCACTTGTAGTATGACTCATGCTTCTATACTCAACTTAAGTAGAACTTTTAGAAACCACTTTATGATTCTTGGTTTTCCTTGAAAAAAGAGAAGAACCAAGAAAAATACAATAACCAGTCAAAGATCTACCAGAGTAATGACAACTACCCCTGTCTGCATCATAGTAGGCAGCTAATTAGAGATTATTAGAAGCATAATAAAAGAGACCATGATGAAGAGTGCCCTTAAGATACTTCAGAACATGCTGTGCAGCTAAAAATTGAGGCACCCTGGGATCTGAAAGAAACCAAACAACATAACTAATGTCAGGTCTTATCATGTTCAAATAAAGGAGTTTACCAATAATCCTCCTATAAGACTCAAGATTTGATTTTATCTCCATCATAAATTCTAATCTTCAAACCTTTAGGAAGAGGAAATGTAGCTGAAGAACAATTTTCCATAGAGCAATTTTTGAGGAAATTAAGGATATAAATCCTTTGGATAAGAAGAATACTAGAAGAATCCCTGGATAATACCAAGAAAGTATCTAAGAGGACTAAGATCCTTGATAGTAAAAGCCTTATGAAGTTGATCTTTGACAAATTGAATAACTGTTAAATTATTTCCAGCTAACAACAAGTCATTAACATAAGCAACAACCACTATGAAGTCTGAACCTTGATGAAGAGTAAACAAAGAATAGTCTAGCTTAGATTGAACAAAACCAAAATTGAGTAAAAATTTGGTTTGTTCTAAATTCCATTGTATAGAGGCTCGTCTTAACCCATATAGAGACCTTTTTAACTTGCAAACCTGACCACGAAGTGCCTTAGTATATCCTTGAGGAGGTTGCGTATAAAGCTCTTCTTCAATATAGCCATGAAAAAAATCATTATTAATGTCCAATTAGTGTAATTCCAAATTATAAGCAGCAGCTAAAGCCATTAGAATTCTTACAATACTGAACATAGCAACATGATTGAATGTATGCTTGAAGTATTTTCCTTCTATTTGTCTATCACCACTAGCAACCAAACGAGCTTTACATCTTTCTACAGATTCATCTGGATTTTTAATTTGGTCTTATAGACCCATTTACAACCTATAACTCTTTTACCCACAAGTAAAGATATAAGATCGTAGGTCTCATTTTGCTCTAAGGCTAATATTTCCTTGTTCAAAGCCTTAATCCATCTGTCATCTTGACTAGCCTGTTTATAATTTGCAGGTTCAGTAGTAGAGAGAATAGTAGCAAGACTAGCAAGATGTTCTTGTGTATAAGTAGAAACAATAGGAGAAGAGGAAACTAAAAACTATGAGAAAGAGATTTAGAGGATGAAGGAGTAGTGTTATGATGAATAGAGGTAGATCAACAAAATCAACTAGTTTAGAAGGTGGTTGTATGTGCATAGTAGATCTTCTAGTAACAATATAAGGAGTAGGGATAGAAGATGTTGATGGAACAACAATTGGTTTTGTAGAAACAGGAGGACAAGATCAATGAAGCTGTAAAGGTGTAGAAGAAGAATAAATAGGAGAATGGGGAGGAGAAGAAGAAAGAGAAGGTGAAACTATATGAGGAATTGTAGGAGAAGAAATTTGAGACAATGAGATAGAAATAGAGTCTGAAGGTGCAGAAAAAGGAAAAGGAGGAATGTCAACATGAGAATCTGAACTCACAGCAGGATTGACTATAGGAGATTTAGGAAGAGAAGAAGAAATAGGAGAAGAAATAACAGGTGCAAAAGGAAACACACGCTCTAGAAATTTAACAAAACCTGCTAAGAACAATTTTGCGAGTTGTTAAATCATAGCATTTATAACCTTTTTGAGCATAACGATACCTAAGGAAGATGCATTTAGAAGCTCTAGGAGAAAACTTATCTAAGGTTTTGTGTTCAACATAACATAAACAACCAATGACTCTCAAGTGATCATAGGTTGCTTATCCATGAGCATTTTAAATGGAGTTTTCCAATTTAAAACACCAATAGGCATTAGATTAATCAAATAGGTAGCTGTTAGTAAGCAATCACCCTAAAATTTAATAGGTTAATGAGCATGTAGTCTTATAGCTCTAGCAGCGTCCAACAAATGCCTATGTTTCCTTCCCACTCTCCCATTTCGTTGGGGGAGTGCCAGGAAGGCTCTATTAGAGAACAATTCCTTTGTTAGCAAACAATTGAGCACAAGAATGTTGTATTATCTGTTTCCCATTATAACTCCTAATCATTTTCAAATGCATGCCAATTTGAGATTCAATGTAGGCTAAGAATCGAGATAGAATAATAGGAACTTGTGTTTTGGAATGAACAAGATATGTCCATGATACTCTAGTATAATCATCAAGAAGAGTAAGAAAAAATGTTGCACTATTCAATGAAGGTTTTCTATAAGGACCCCATATGTCTACATGTAGCAAATGAAAAGGAGTAACAACATATGATTCAGATGAAGGAAAAGGAGATTTATGCATCTTAGCAAACACACAAGCTTCACAATCAAGAGAACATGAGCTACTAGAATCAAACAAGCTTTTCATTTTATTCATTTTGTGAAAAGAAGGATGTCCAAATCTAGAATGACAAACAACAAAAGAAGGTAAAGAAACATGAGTATGAAAAGCAGTACTTAGATGAGCATTTTTTTTAACGTGATGTAGAAGAAGCACATTGAAATTTATATAAGTCAGCTTTCCTGATTGCAACTGCCTTGACTTGGTTAGTTGTAAGGTCCTGAAAAATACAGGAATTAGAAGTGAATTTAGCTAACAAATAATGCTCATATGACAATCTTCCTACATATAGAAGATTATGTTTGAAATCTGGAAGCAAAAATACATTTGAAATATGAATGTTAGGTGTGAGAGGGACAAAACCAATATGTGTTACAAATTTAAGTTTACCATCTGGTAAACCAACCTTAATAGGTTGAGATATTGATTTATCACAAATCATATGATATGTGGCACCTATATCCACAATCCAATCCAGGTGACTAGAGCAAGAATTAAAAGTTTTAGCATTTTTTTCAAGCATTAAAGGCAATGATAATACCTACAAAATTGATGGAATGAGAAGAGCTATCACCACCAATACAGATTGAGTCTTCATCATTTTCATCATTTCCTTATACACAACATTCACCAAAGAGGAATCCACCTTAACTTCTTGTTGAGAAGATTTTTTCATACTCTAGTGCATTATCGGCTACAAAATCATCGGCATTCACTTTACAAACATTTCTTTCGTTGTTCTTGAACCTCAAGGTTGTTATACTTCTCGGATTTGTGAACCATTCGGGAATGATTCCAGTTAGTTTGAAACACCGATCACTAGTATGACCAGTCTTCTTACAATGACTACATTTTCTAGCATGTTTTTCTCGCTTTAAACTTCTTAAAATCTCTCTTTAGCACCAAAGCATTATAAGAAGGAATGGATGATTGTGTTGCTTCATAGATGCAAAAGCACCAACCCGAGAAGAAACTTGTTGTTTCTCATTAAGCTAATTATGTATCTCTACTTGCAACATAATGTAATAAGCTCTATTCACTTTAGGTAATGGATCCATACTCAGAATATAAGTCTTAGAAGAAGCATAATCAAGATTCAAACCAGACAGAAACTGAATTAGTTTTTGAATCTAATCAGCAGCAAGAACTTTTTTAAGCAAACCACAAGATCATTTAACCAGTGCTCCACAGTCACAATCTGGAAATGCCTCTAGAAGTTGAATCTCGTTCCAAACTCTCTTTAATTGAGAATAATATTCAACTATATATGATGAATCTTTGCTGAATTTAAGTTAATTTTTGATGCAATTCACACAATTGAGGAGCATTTGATTGTCCATACCTATTAAGATTTTTTCATACGGTTGAAGTGCGATTGTTGCAACAAAAATCCTTTAGCAATTGTCTTATCCATGGAGTTTATGACCCATTATTGAACCATATAGTCATTCCTGATCCATTTCTGTAAATTTAGATCATCGGCAGCGAGGTTTTTTGCAAGATCCATCAACAAAACACATATTATTTTTGGGGGCAAGAGCCATACGAATTACACGATTCCAGCTGAGAAAATTATCTCCATTAAACTTGTGAGATCCAAGTTGTTGTTTTGGGTGATCTCTATAAAATAAGAAATACTTATCAGCATAACCGATTTTGGAGAATTGGTTAAATTATGTTGTTCAAATGAAACATATTCCATTTTCAGAACATTTTAGTTTAAATTTTAGCTAGAAGATGAAGAAGAAATGCGGAAGAAGTTTTAGAGAAATGGGGATGGATTAATCATCAATCAATGTATTGATTGACCAGAGAACCTTTCGGCTCTAATACCATGTGAATTCAATACCTTAACTCTATACAGAGAAAATATAGAGAGAAATTGACATGGTATATAAAGAAAATACCTTAATTAACACTTACAAATTCAATACATAGAAAATATAGAGAGAAATTAAGAGAGTAAACCAAAGAAAAGAAAGATGATCCTTATTTCTCCAAAATCGATTATTACAAAGCTAGAAATATGGTATTTATACAGCTACCGATGTAACAAGAATCTAACAAACTATAACTAACTTTAATAACAAAAGAGAAAAAAACTAAGCTAAGCTCACAACAACTAATTAACAACTGACTAAGTAAGCTCACAACATTAAGCCATATAACTTAATACCCATATTTGCATTTGATTGCAAACTCATCATATACATTATCCAAAAAAAAAAGTGCTTCTAATCCGTGGGAAAACCTTTCTATATTTTGCAGATAGTTCATGGAGCAAAAGAGGGGGGAGGATTGTATTTCGAAATAGGAAAAGAAATACAACTACCGATATTTTGGCTAATTAAGCACGGAAGGAGGTTGATGCTCTAACAAATTGTTACCCCTTGGTGTTTTGATGATGACAACATAACAAATAATCTAATGGTTTCTTTTAAGAATGTTTTAGCTATGAGTTCATGAGTTGGACAAGGCCAAGAGTAGCTCAGTTCCTGAGTTCGAGTTTGCAGCAAAATACCTTGATTAATAGCCTAACAAATGAAGTTTCGAAGTCAGTATGAAAGACAAGGAACATTGCAAGTATCAACATACGTATATTTATGTCAAAGTTCCTTGAAGAGAAGCTGGAGTTCCTGTGCAGGAACTTAGCTAGAAGCAGCAGAGTTGAAGCTTCAAGAGGTGAAGACATGAATACTAAATTAAGAGTTTAATTTTAGGAATCATGTAAGTATTTGTAAGTGTTAATTAAGGTATTAAGGACCAAAGGATCTCGTACAGGCTTGTGGAAACAAAAATGTGGTTTTAGAAAATAAAAGGAGAAAAACATTTTATGAAAATATATTTTACTTATATGCCAAGAATAAATATCATACGTTCCCTTAAAAATATCTAATGATTCTTAACCGACGTTAGTGAGGATTTTGGATGAGTGTTCCCCAAGCAAAACACAACTAACTAACCGATCGCCTAAAATTAAGGCACAAAGTCGTTATTGGAGAAATGCTTGGAACAACACTCATTTGTGATATTTGCACCTCCTCTATAAATAGCGATTGGTATCCTGCTTTGAGATAGAACAACGGATAATTTTCTAAAAGCATTCTTGAGCTAAAGTGTTAAAGAAAATCCATAAGTTCCCTTGTCAGTTCCAAGTTCCTTGTACTTTACTTAAACTTCTAAACACTAGAGTTTTTCTTTCAACAGATCAGTTGTATTTTGGGAAAGGAGTTGTGGGAACTCTTGTAAGGCCTTGAGTAAAGTCGAGTATTAAGAGAGATAGTAGCACAATGATAGAGTTATCATTGTGGGGTAGTTAAGTTCCTAGTGGAACTTGAGTTGTGGAGTCTATAATAGATTGTAACTAGGTGTTCCTCTATTATAGTAAAAGAGTTGAAAATCCCTAGTGGGTCGAGGTTTTATCCTTATATTGAGATAAGGAGGTTCCTCGCTAAATCTCTCTTGCATACTTTAAGTTCCTATTACTTTTAAAGTTCTTAATTCTGCAATTAAAGTTGAAAAATTCTAATAGGAACTTCCACTACAATTCACCCCCACTACAATTCACCCCCCTTGTAGTGTTCCCCTAGAGTAACAATTGGTATTAGACTAGGAACTCAGAGAAATCAGGCAGCCTAGTTGAGTCAAAGTTCCTGGAACATCATGAACACGTAAGAGAAACTGGAAGAAAGTTACTTAACATAGAGACCTCCTATGTTTAATGGCAAATTCTATTCTTACTGGAAGAATAGAATGGAGATATTCAACAAGGCTGAAAACTATCAAGTTTGGCGAATTATTGAAGTATGAGACTTTGAGGTAACAAAGACAAATGCTCAAAATGAGGTAATTCCTAAACAACTCTCTGAATATGAAAAAGAGGACTTTGAAAAAATGGAAACTAATGCAATGGCTGTAAAGCTCATTTATTGTGGTCTTGGACGTCATGAACATAATAGGGTCATGGGGTGTAAGAACGTAAAACAAATATGGGAACTTCTTCAAGTTACCCATGAAGGAACTAAATGAAGTCAAGCTGTACCAGCCCATACTTTCGAGCTGCTAGCTAATCACACTTAACATTCATAAACCTCAATTATCATTAAATAAACTTCAAATTACATTATCTTGCAGCGGAAACAAAACCTTTTTATACGATTCTGGACCTATGGGTTATGGCCCATAAATACATCATTCTTTAGAAGAAATCCTTCATACATGGCTACTCTGACCGGAACCTCAAAATATAATACAACCAAATACCACAAGAATAAAATAGTCTCAATAAAACATCTAACTATAACTTTAGTCTACAATTTACAACATAAGCATCTTCTCGCTCATTTAACATATTCCAAGTCCTTGATACTACACCTGCAAAATATCTAAAAATGAACTATGCCCCCACCAGGACATGTTCTAAGAACAAAATCATAAAAACTGAGTACACACTGTCCAACCAGAAATCCATTTTAGTGGCTCAAAATATATTTGTGTCATTTATCAATTTCCATAAGATATTCAATGTATTCAAATAGCTCAATATCGAGATAGCAAAACATACACATTAGAAAATAAGATCAGATGGAAATACATACTACTTAACAAAGCCACAAATCTTCGGAAGTGAAATAGATAATTTTATGTATTTCAATTCCATAAACACTTCCTGGTTACCTATCTTATATATAAATCCTTCCAAAGTCATTTTACCAAATCCAACTACGTAACTAATAATTCAGAAAACATTATTGAGAGTCTATCTCCTAGTATAAAATCCTTTTGTACATACAATTATCTCAGAAGTACCCTCTGCATAAACCCTTAAGTCGTTGCAGCAAACCAAAGCTTTTTGCGAAAATAACTTTTATGAGTTTCCCCAAGAATACTTTTTAGTTTTACCTTTAAACGATTTACAGAATAACCGAGGAAAAAATATACGAATAGAGAGGGACTACACCATCTCTAAACTCATGGGGAAGTCTCCCCCACCAATATTTGTACAGCTTGCAAGACTTATTCCCAGGACATGTCCCATCATTTCATAACACACATACCACGATGTGTTCATTACTGCTACTGCAGTTCCTTCCCCATCATAAACAAAAATTAGAGTACCTGATTAATAATTTCACAAATCCATATTTTCTCATGATTCGAATTCAGGGTTAGGTGTTTGAGTATACATAAACAAAATCTCATATCATAAGTACATTTTGCCTCACACTTCTATAAGTTCTGTATAAAGCTTATATCACAAAATATTTATCATTCTTTATATACCCAAAATCATAAGTCAAACATCCTTTGACCAAAATCCCTTTATTTGCTCCAAATCTTTCGAATAAACTATAGTTTGGATCAAAATCGAGTTCAATGAAAGTATCGTAATTGATATTTCCTAGGTTTATAATCAGGGGATTTAACATATAAACATCTTACACAAATGAAGATATCGAAAGTTTTAGCTCAAATACTCATAGCTATAGTTACTAAAACATCGTTTTACAAAAACATAGTTCACAATAACAAGCTCGGATAGTAAAGCCGCAATTTTATATTCTTAAGAAGTTCAGTTGAATTCAACGATAATTTAAAACATAACTTCATCTTATAAGCTTTTCATAGTTCATACTCAAAAGTGGAGTCCGTAAAACCTTTCATATAATTTAGCTTTTACTCATATCTCAAAACTCATAACAATGAATTCAACAAATCTTGCAAATGCACAAATTACACTTTTAGATAATCCTTGTTTATAATATATATAATAACATATCAACTTAACACAAGAAATCAATATAATCATACAAAATACCAATTTCTAGTTTGAAGGTAGATGTACATGTGTGTACCTCGTTTGAACCTTGAAAATGTCTTTAATCCTTAATCAAGCTCCAATACCTCACTATTCTTGATCTTCATCACGGGTACGTTATTATAACCCATAACCAATCACCTCAACCATCAAACGATAATGATTATTAGAAATTCACTCATTAGTGACTATATGGGAAACTTTATCTCATTATTACTTCCTAGTATTACCTCCCTAATTAAACACTTTATCAATCAAACTCAAGCCCCATAGCCATTCCTTATAACAACCTCACATAATACTAATAGTAATTAGCACCTTCTTATGCTAAATCTCAAATCAAGAAACTAATCCAATCAATGTCTCTTGTATAAATTAAAGATTCCATCTCTCATTCAATTGGACATTCATTTTCTTAATTTCGACACTATCTCCAAATTACCCCATCAATCAAACTAACATACCATTATCAAAATGATACACTAACAAGAAATTTGGAAACTCAATCTGAATATTTTGTTCAGAACCCATAAACTAACCAATACCATAACCCAACCTCAACTCCTTAGAAACAATTTAGCAAACTTATTCCTTCTAAATCAATCAACTTAAAACAATAACAAAACTTACTGCATAAAATTGATTTGGGATTTAAACAAATTACCTTTTCAAAAATCCGTTTTGGGCTCTTTCGTTTTGGGGGAAATGAGCAGAATCCGAATAACAGAACACAGGTTCAGCACGCGACACAACAGCGCAGCAGCAGCTTTAAACCTCCGGAGGGCATAACTTCTAGCTCACAACTCCAAATTGGGTGATTTTTGGGTCTAAATTCATTAACTCGAAGAGATCTACAACTTTGATGCAACAACTATTGGCAAAAATTAAGTGCATGATGCCGAAAACAGACAGAAAGAGAAGATGTGAGAGGAAAGATATAAGTTTTAGAGTTTCCATCATTGATAATTGCTCAAGCATCCAAGACATGCAAATGGGTGGCCTTGATTGACATTTTGTGGCTGCAAAGATTCAATCTTTGGGTAGAACTTTAAGAGAACCTAAAAGTTGAGGAGAAGATACAAAAAAAGATATGGGTTTGGGGTTTCAATAGCACTTCATCCCTTTTTGGGAGATCCCCCATCTTACTATGCTCTAAACATTTATAGAGGAACATTAGAAGAATAAAGATTTCTCTAGAAATCTTAAGAAGTCACGAGATGAAGAAGGAGACAGGAACAATGGGTTTTGTCTCTTTTAAATAAAAACTCATGCAATTTTTTTTATTGCAGGTCATTGACCAAAATCGTACTTTGTCCCACAATATTGTAAAACATAGTAGCATAAATGTAGATTTCAATCGTCAATTAAAATAATAATCTTAATTACCTTTTAATGAAAGGTGCTTAAAAACTGGGCTGTTATAGAATCATTCCAAAATTGACTTATTAATGTAAAAATATGAACGTTTTGAAATGGGTTCCAAAGAGACAATTCGGGAAATGTTTACAAGGTTTACTAACATAACAAATGAGCTAGTTTCCCTTAGAAGAGAAATTCCTATGGATGAGCTGGTCAGTAAGGTGTTGATAAGTCTTCCTTAAGATGAAAGTTCGAGAGCTAAGGTCACAGCTCTTCAAGAAACTAAGGATTTCACTAAATTTAAAATTGAACAACTAGCGGGTTCCCTTATGACCCATGAGCTACATTTAGGAACTAATGTTCCTTAAAGCTCTAGGAACAAGGGATTTGCGCTAAGAACTGAAGATGAGGATGACTCAGAAGCTGACGAAGAAGAAGCAGTCATGTTGGTGAGAAGATTCAAGAGATTCTACGATAATACAAGAAAAGGGAAAGGAAGGAACTTTGGAAATAAAAACCCAAGTTCCAAGCCTGACCGTAGTTGTTTTAAATGTGGAAGCACTCACCACATCATTAGAGCATGTCCTCAATGGGAGATAGAGAAAAGCAAAGGAAAACTTCAAATAAAGAAATATTCAACAAATCAACCTTTGCTAAACCAGACTTCCGCAAAGCAATGGTAGCTGCATGGGGAGAATCTGACTCCAAAGACGAGGAACCTTAACCAAGTGAAGAAACTACAAACTTGTGTTTGATGGCCAAGCTTGATGATGAAACTCCAGAAGAGGTAAAATCTGAAACTCTACATTCTCTAACCAAGACTCAATTAGTAGGGTTAGTTGTTGAAAACTTAAGTGAATATAAAAAGTTAAAAGTACTAAAGGATAAAGTGATAAAGATATTGAAGTGATGAAAAATCATATGATCTATCTAAAATCTGCTAGGTCAAATGTTCAAGAAAGATTTTTTTGATCTTCTTGATAGGAACACCATCCTAAAAGAGTCTTTTGAAGAGTTGAAAATGAAAACATAATGTTGCAAATGGAACTTAGTCAGTATAAATTATTTAGCCTAAGTCATGACCCTACAAAATCAATTGAGATGAATATGGGTATTTTTAACGCTGACTTAGAAAGGTTAAATAGCAATCTCATTACAGTAAAGGAACAAAAGGAAAAAAATGGAACATGAGCTTGGTTTAGTAAAAACTAAGAGACAAGTCATTCCCATGAAAACACCTGAATGGAATCTTATTGCTCAAACCAAAAGGACTGAAGGTCTAGGATTCACCTACAAAATGAAGGGCACTAAGAAAAAGAAGTATGTGGAACATCCAAGTGTTAAAAGTTGTTCCTACTATGGCAGTGGAACTCATGAACATAATGAGTGTACTAATAAGAAAAACCAACTGCTCAAAAATGAGAAAGTGGCTAAGCAAGTATGGGTAAAAAAGAATGCTATTGTGGTTGGAAAGGAACCCAAGGAAACAAGGATTCCTGTTACTAACAATTAATGTTGTTGCAAGTTCTAGTGGTAGGGAACAACCCGTGGTACTTGGATATTGGTTGTTCAAAGCATATGACTGGAGAAAACATAAGATTTCTCTCACTATAAGCCTACCAAGGATGAACTGTGACCTTTGGAGATAACAAGAAAGGCGAAATAATCGCTATTGGTAAAGTTAGAAGGTCAAGTTCTCATTTAATTGATAACATGTTCCTAGTAGAAGGTTTGATGCATAATCTACTGAGTATATCTCAGTTTTGTGACAAAGGTAACAATGTAAGCTTTACTTCTGAAAAATGTAAAATCATCAACAATAATAGTGGGAAGGTTATTTTGGAAGGAACTCGAAAAGGGAACACATATATTGTGGATCTCAATTCAGTTCCCAGGAACAATCTAACCTGCCTAAGTGTTATAAAGAAGATCCACTACTTTGGCATAGAGGCTTTGGACATGCTAGCCTTTCACTTCTTGACAATCTTCGAACAAAAAATGTTGTAAGGGGACTTCCCTCAATGAAATATCAAATCAAAGGAGTTTGTGAGGCTTGTGCAAAAGGAAAGCATGTTAGAAGCTCGATCATTCAAGCATAAGAAAATGGTAAGTTCCACAAAATCATTGGAACTTCTCTATATGGATTTGTGTGGACCAATGAGGATCCAAAGTAGTAATGGAAAAAGATATGTACTAGTCATGGTTGATGATTTTTCACGTTTTACTTGGGTAATTTTCTTAACTAGCAAAGATGAAACATTTGAGGAATTTATAGAATTTGCTAAGAAAATTCAAAGAACAACTAGTCATCAAATAAGTCATATTAGGCCAGACCATGGAATGGAATTTGATAATAACAAGTTTGATGAGTATTGCAAGGAACAAGGCATGAATCATAATTTCTCAGCTCCAAGGACCCCTCAACAAAATGGTGTTATTGAGAGGAAGAATCGAACTTTGGAAGATATGGCAAGGACCATGCTACTAGCAAGTTCCTTACCTAGGAATTTTTGGGTAGAAGCAGTCAATACATCATGCTATATCATCAACAGAGTAATGGTAAGACCTTTCTTGAATAATACTCTCTATGAGCTCCTCAAAGGAACAAAGTCTAACATCTCATACTTTAGGATTTTTGGATGTAAGTGTTTTGTTCATGATAATGGAAAAAGGAACTTAGGGAAATTTGAGACAAGAAGTTATGAGGCTGTATTCTTGGGATATGCCTCAAGTAGCAAAGCTTATAAAATTTACAATAAAAGGACTATGTGTGTAGAAGAAAGTGTCCATATTATTTTTGATGAAACTAATAATTCTTTGGATGTTGTGGAACAAGATGATTTTGAAATTGGACTAATAAAATATGCAGGTCATGATGAAGAAACCATAACTAAGAAGCAACATGATGAGATTCCTAGGCCAAGGGTGCATGAAAATGAAGGAAATAATGAAGTTCCTACTGAAGAGGAACAACAAGACATGGAGAATCAAAATGGAACTGGAAATAAGCAAAACGATAATCTAGAGGAACCTGAGAATGTTCCAGCAGCTCAATTCCATCATGAACCTGGAAATATCAAATATCACATCCTATGGATCTCATTATAAGTGACATTGAAAGAGGAACTCAGATGAGGTCAAAATTGAAGAACTGCTGTGCATTTCATGGGTTCCTGTTCCTTATAGAACCAAGAAATCACATGAAAGCACTTCAATATGCTGGCTGGATTGTAGCGGTGTAAGTTATTTGAATAAAAGCCAAAAACTGAACCAAACCAAACCGAAACAGTAATTTGGTTTTGTTTTTTCAAATTGGTTTGGTTTGGGTTGAAATTTTTTTTTTTTTGGTTTTCGGTTTGGTTCGATTTTTATTTTGGAAAGCTGAAATAAACCAAACCAAACCGAAGCTTTACATATGTGATACAATTATATGGGCCTGTGATGATTTTAGAAGATATAGGCCCATTTTCTAACTCTCAATAAACCCTAAGGACACTCCCCTAACAAAACACTTAGGATCATCCACTTCTCCCTCAGCCGTTTCTCTCTCTTCTCCATTTCTTCCTCAGTCGTTTCTCCCTCTTCTCCGTTTCTCTCTCTCCTCCATTTCTTCTCTCCTATGTTTCTCTCTCTCCTCTCAGCGGCGGTCCGACCATTTTTTTTGAATATCTTTCCTCTCACTGGCGCTCTCCTCCATTTTTCACTGAAGATCGAAGATCTCCTCCGTCTCTCACTAACGATCGAAGATCTCCATTTCTCACTACACAATATATTACTCCCTCTGTCCCAAAAAGATCTGAACACTTGTTGGGACACGTAGTTTGAGGTGATAAGTTGTAGTGTGGTTATCAAATGTTATTTTATTTAACAAGTAGATGTGATAGGAGTTGGTGGGGTATTTTTTATTAGAGGAGAGAGAAAGTTGGGTAACTTTTCATTGATAAAAGGTAGAGTGTGGGCCAAAGATGTGTAAAAGAAATAATATATTAATAGTGGGACCATGTCAAAAATGGAAGTGTTCAAACTAATTTGGGCCAAACATAAAAGGAAAGTGTTCAAACTAATTTGGGCCAAACATAAAAGGAAAGTGTTCAGACTATTATGGGACAGAGGGAGTAGTTCATTATTTTTGTCACTTGAAGATCGAAGAAGATCTTAACTATTTTATTATTTTTGTTATTTGAATGTTACACATAATTATATACGAAGGTTAATTTTTTGGGTTTTTATACGTTATACCCTTGTATTTTTTCAATTTCAACATTGTACTCCAACCTTTTAAAAATTCCACACGGTACCCTCAAATTTACCTTTTTTACTGCACAACGGCCTTACCGCTGATTATACGTCATTAATTTCGTCTACTTTTTATAATCCAACGGAACTAATTTAATTTGTGAATAATACCTCCAAGCGTTAAACTATATATGTATAAGTTAAATTAGTTCCAATAAATTAAAAGAATTAAACGAAATTAATGACATATAATCAGCGGTTAGGGAATCGTGCATTAAATAAGGTAACCTTGAGGGTACTATGTGGAATTTTTAAAAGGTCGGGGTACAACGTAGAAATGGAAGAAACACAAGGGTATAACGTATAATTATTTATTTATAATGTTATAGATCTACAATTATTTTGTTATTTACAGATATCAATAATTTACAATTATGATAAAGTTACAAAATTTGTAATCTTTGTAAGAATTTACAATTATAATAGTTAAAGTACGATTTTTATTCTGTCATTCGGCTTGATTTAGATTTTGGAACAAAATAAAATTTCGGTTTGGTTTGGATCAGTTCGATTTTGGTTTTGTAATTTCAGTTTGGTTTGGATCTGTTCGGTTTTGCTTTTGTAATTTCGGTTTGGATTTGGACTTGAAATGTTACAATCGAATTTGTTTGGGTTTGGTTTGGTTTTCCCCCAAAACCGAACCGAAAACTGAACTTACACCCCTACTGGATTGCAGCAATGCAAAGTGAACTCAATGAGTTCAAGAGGAACAAAGTATGGCATCTAGAACCTATGCCCAAGCATCAAAAGGAAATTGGTTTGAAGTGGGTGTTTTGGAACAAGCTAGATGAATATGGAACAATCGTCTGGAACAAGGCAAGGTTAGTTGTCAAAGGCTGTAACCAACAAGAAGGTATATATAGACTTTGAAGAAACTTTTGCTCCCGTTGCTAGGCTTGAAGCCATAATCTTAATTGCTTATGCTTCTTTTATGGGATTTAAGTTGTACCAAATGGATGTCAAATGTGCTTTTCTAAATGGAATTTTAAAAGAGGATGTCTATGTGGAATAACCCCATGGTTTTGAAAATCATGACTTTCCAGACCACATCTCTAAACTTAACAAGGCTCTTTATGGGCTAAAGCAAGCACCTAGAGCGTGGTATAAAAAGGTTGTCCAAGTTGCTTTTGCAAAATATTTAAAACGAGGACAGTAGATAAAACTCTATTTTTAAAATCAAGAGGAACTGACTTATTAATTGTGCAAATTTATGTTGATTATATTTTATTTGGTGCAACTAATGTAGTTTTATGCAAGGAGTTTCCTGACTTGATGAGTAGTGAATTTGAAATGAGTATGATGGGGGAACTAAATTTCTATTTGGGTTTGTAAACAAAGCAAACTGAGAAAGGAATCATGGTTCACCAAATGTAATTACATAAAGGAACCGGTCAAGACATATGCATTAGAGTCAACAAAAGTAAATCAAACACTAATAGGGACTGCTACTAGACTTGATGAAGATTCAAATGGTAAAAGTGTGGATCAAACTAAGTATAGAGGAATGATTGGTTCCTTACTATACTTAACTGCGAGTAGGCCAGATATCTCCTTCAATGTCGGTTTATGTGCTCGGTTCCAATCCAATCCCAAAGAATCTCATCTGACGGCTGTGTAGAGGACACTTAGGTATATTAAAGGAACATATGATTTATGTTTGTTTTATCCAAGAAGTGATAACTTTGAACTTAAAGAGTACACTGATGCTGACTATGCTGGAGATCTGGTAAATAGAAAAAGTACTTCAGGTATGGCTAAATTCATTGGTTCCTGTCTAGTTTCTTGGGGTTCCAAGAAACATAATATTATTGCTTTATCTATAGCTAAAGCTGAATATGTAGTTGCTGTTTCATATTGTTCACAAATGTTGTGGATAAAACAACAATTAAGAGATTTTGGAATTGTCTATGATCGTGTTCCTATATATTGTGATTACACAAGTGCTATTTGTATTCCCAAAGATCAAGTACATCATTTAAGTGTTGAGCATATTCATATAAGGCATCACTAGGTATGATCAAGCTCAACTGAAAGCATGAAAACTTTCCCCAGAAGGAACTACTTGAAGCTATATGTCTAAGGAGTGGGAATTTCCATCACAACAAAGTCTCATGTGAAAAACATACTAAGTATGCATATATGTGAGTTCTTGTAAATGACACATTTGTACATAAATTGCATATAATGTGTGAATGACTTGAGATTTTGAGTTATTAAGCAATTCTTATTCTAGAAGTTCCTTCCTAATAATTAGCAAGCATTCATAATTTTTTTCTCTCCAAAAATTACACCTATCTGCTTCAATTGTTATCTTATTTTCCCTTCAGATTTTTTATATCTTTTTCGGATTTTTCTCAAAAGATAACATAAATATCTTTTAGTTAGGATTTCCCGAAAAATATTTTTATCTTTTATTTTATTAAGTTCCAACTTAATGATGATCATCCCCCTTTCACCCTAATAAAACCATTCACCCTCTCTCCCCAACTGGTGCCTTTAATCGTTCATATTCTTCCCCAAATTCGTTTAACCCTTCAAACCCTAACCCTTATAAAACCATGAAAACTAGTGACAACACTCCACTCCCTCACCTAAAACGATAAAGAAACTCATCATCACTAACTCCAATGGATACTTCACCAATTCATTCTCCAATTCCTCTCAATGTTTCAAAATCCACCTGTTGTTCCTCTCACCCTCACCCTTGAACCCGATTCTTCCAAACCAGCTGAAAAATCGACCATGCAAGAGTCTCTGCTTCAAGATCTTGATTCTCCACCTCAGATAAACTTGTAGCGACACACTTGAAGAAAAGGAGGAGTCTCAAACTCAGGGGGGTGATTTAAAGAAGGTGAAGTAACTATAGCAAAAGGCGAATAATTTGGTGCCTAGTTTTGGAATTAATTTGATATGGTGCAAGTCTTGTAAGTTTTCAGAATTTCTTGTTTTAAATGAACATCAAAAGTGGGAAAAATTATTGGGGGAATGTGCGAAAAATCCACTAGATCCTGATGCTATGAAAGAGTTCACTAGCAACTTTAAAAATTATAATGGAGTATGTTCAAGTACTGTTAATGGGGTTTCATTCTCATTTGATGCGATTATTTGGCAAATTTGGTTGGAGTACCAAATGAGGGTTTTGATTTGTATTTTAAAGGGAAATATAATGTGCAAATTGGGGAGGCTACTAATGATGATATTAGATCTTTTATTGGTGGAGATATTAAAACCACCCTCACAAACCATAATAAATTCAATCCTCTTTTGAATCTTTTGTTTGATCTTGAAAGGAGGATCATAATTCCTCGAACGCAAAAACGAAATGAAGCAAATCTTCTTGATGACTCCTTGATGTTTTGCCTCCTAAAACAATTTCCCATAAACTTTCCTTCTTTAATGATCCAACATTTATCTCACTGCATCCCTAACTTAAAAATTGAGTATGGTTCCCTATTACAAGTGCTCCAAAGTTTTGGGGTGGATTTAAGTGGGTGTGAAGTTGAAGGTGGTGAATGGTAGAATTTGTATTAGTGGGGATGTGAAAGAAGAACAAGAAAATAAGGAGGAACAAGAAGAAGAGAATGAACTTGTATTTTTTGTGGAGAAGAAAAAGACTCTAAAAATAGGAGGGAGGGGTTCCAAGAAGAGTGCTCGTATTTCTACAAGGACTGTGAAAGTGGCAGGTCCTCTAGTGTACTTGGATATCACTAGGGAGCCTGAAGAACAGGTGGAAGTTCCTGAACCAGAAGTTGAGGAGAAAGAAAAAGAGGAACAACTCCCAAACCCCAGTAGTCAAGAAGACTATGAGGTTAGTTCCTAAGAGGAGACGGGACAAAGTTAAAAGAGAAAGTTCCTAAGAGGAGTTCCTTCACAGTTTGGTGGGTTCAATGGCTTTACTCCTTTCTCCTCTGGTTCCACTGGTGGTGTAGTGGAAGGTGTGGTGAAGGAGTTAAAAGAGAAAGTTGAAGACGTTTTGGGTTCCCAAAAGAATGTAGACACCAAAATAGCCAGTTTGTGCTCTACTGTGGATGGATTAGTGAAGATAATTCATAATCTTCAACAAGTACTCACCACTCTACATCAGCAAGTAATGGAGAGTGAACAAACTATTCTCAAGCGCATTGAAGAAGCAGCGTTTGAAAAAGTTTATTAAGCTGAAGTTCCTCCACCTCCATCTCCTCAAGCCTAAACCTGATGAGCCCTACCCCCTCCTAAAAATTGTTATTTTGTTGGAACAATTTCATTTTGGCTTGTATCTTTAATCTTCTTCTAAGATTTTTTGTTTTTTTTTTGTTTTTGTTTGTTAATGGAACTTCTGTTTATGACTCACTCTCTCTTGTCTTTTGAACTGATTGTACTTTTAACCTCTGTGTGTTAACAAAGGGAACTTACTAACTTGCATTATTACTTAGACTACCTAATTAGAGTGGTGCTGTGATTGGAAACTTCTCATATCTTTAGGTATAAAACCTTTTTCTTAATGCCAACAGGGGGAAGTAAAGTGCAAACTTTTGACTGATTAAAAACTCAAGTTCCTTATCATCAAATTGTGTTTCTCTTTGAGTCTAAGAAGGGATAAGTCTTTAGATCTTGCTTTCTTTTTATCTTTAATCTTAATTTTTTTAGTAGTTAGCTTTAATCATAGTTTACTAAGTATTTTTAATTTATCTGTTTTCTTAATTTTCTTGCTTAGTAAAATTTTAGTTTTCGTATATTAAGCAAAATTTTGTTTGGTTTATTTTTTGTTATTAAAAGTTTGCTTATGTTGTCATCACCAAAAAGGGGGAATGTTGGTGCCCCTTGGTGTTTTGGTGATGACAACATAACCAATAATCTAATGGTTTCATTTAAGTATGTTTTAACTATGAGTTCCTGAGTTGGACAAGGTCAAGAGTAGCTGAGTTCCTGAGTTGGAGTTTGCAGCAAATGACCTTGATTAAATAGCCTAATATATGAAGTGAAGTTGGTATGGAAGACAAGGAACATTACAAGTATCAATAGACGTATATTTATGTCAAGGTTCCTTGAAGAGAAGTTGGCGTTCCTGTGCAGAAACTTAGCTAGAAGCATCAGAGTTAAAGCTTTAAGAGGTGAAGACATGAAGACTAAATTAAGAATTAAACTTTCGGAATCATGTAAGTGTTTATAAGTGTTAATTAAGCTATTCAGGAACAAAGAAACTCATATAGGCTTATGGAAATAAAAATGTGGTTTTAGAAAATAAAAACAAAAATATATTTTATGATTTTTTTTTTTACTTTTGTGACAAGCAAGAATATCACACGTTCCCTTAACGTTAGTGAAGATTGTGGGTGAGTGTTCCCCAAGCAAAACACAACTCTAACTGACTACCTAAAATTAAGGCACGAAGTCAGCTGATGGAGAAATGCTTGAACAACACTCATTTGGGATCTTTGCACCTCCTCTATAAATAGGGATTGGTATTCTGCTTTGAGATACAACAATTGACAATTTTCTAAAAGCATTCTTGACCTAAAGTGTTAAAGAAAATCCATTAGTTCCCTTGTCAGTTCCAAGTTCCTAGCACTTTACTTAAACTTCTAAACGCTAGAGTTTTTCTTTCATCAGAGTTGTATTTTGTGAAAAGATCGAGTTGTGGGAATTCTTATAAGGCTTTGAGTAAAGTCGATTATTAAGAGAGAATAGTGATAGACTTACCATTGTGGGGGGTAGTTAAGTTCCTACTGGAACTTGAGTTGTGAAGTCTATAATATATTGTAACTAGGTGTTCCTCTATTATAGTAAAAGAGTTGAAAATCCCTAGTGGGTCGAGGTTTTTATCCTTATATTGAGATAAGGAGTTTTCTAGCTAAATCTCTCTTGCATAATTTAAGTTTCTATTGTTTTTAAAGTTCTTAATTATGCAATTAAAGGTGAAAATATCTAATAGGAACTCCTACTACAATCACCCCCCTTGTAGTTTTCCCCTAAAGTAACACAAGTGATGGAATATGAGTTGTCTATAATAGGAACTCCCACTATAATCACCCCCCCTTGTAGTTTTCCCCTAAAGTAACACAAGTGATGGAATATGAGTTGTCTGTATTAAATTATTTTGGCTGTAGATACTTGTAGCATCGATTTTACTTTAATTTATGTGCACTTGATATATTTGAACCACGACTACGTCACTGTGTGGACAACTACATTATGGGTTGTAATTATTCCCCTAATATTAGTTAATCCTTAATACCTAGTAGTACTAGTCACCTGCAAGAATCTTGTAGAGTGTGGTATTTAGGAGTAGCGATCCCCTTATCTTCCCTCCTAATCTCAAATACTTGACTCGTAAATGTCAGATGACTAAGAAATTGTGAGATTTAAGGTCTGGGTAGGGTCCTCCTCCATGCCATTAAAAAAATTAGTTAATCCGTAATGCGAAATTGAGATATGGGAATCTAGAAGAACAAATAGTTTTTGTAAGATTCATTATTGAGATATGGGATTTTGTGTTATGAAAGGATTTTCGGCAATTATTATTACTATCGACTGAGTCAATCGCCTATTTTGGTATTTTATTGAACTAAAATTTTAAATTTTTGAATGTATCATGATCATGCAATAAGGCCCCGTTCTTTTGGACTGTGAGGAACTGAACTAAACTTTAATGAGCTAAATAATAATAATAATAATAATAATAATAATAATAATAATAATAATAATAATAATAATAACAATAACAATAACAATAACAATAACAATAACAATAACAATAACAATAACAATAACAATAACAATAACAATAACAATAACAATAACAATAACAATAATAATAACAATAATAATAATAATAATAATAATAATAATAATAATAATAATAATAATAATAATAATAATAATAATAACGATAATAATAATAACAGTAATTATAACAATAATAATAACTATAATAATAATAATAATAATAATGATGATGATGATGATGATGATGATGATGATGATGATGATGATGATGATGATGATGATGATGATGATGATGATGATGATGATGATGATGATAATTGTTTTGTCCCTTGTCCAACAAGTAAGCTGTAGATGGTGCTTTCTTGTCGAGCAAGTAAACTAGTATCCCTTAGATGTTCTTCTTTGGAGACTTGTGCAACAATGTCTGAATCAACCAAGTCCTAGCCTGAGCTTCGTTCCCGAACCTGCAAAAAGGGACCCACCCTGGAGGTTTGGGTGGTGGCTCCCCCTCCGAAGCTTAAGTCAGATATCAGGTGTTTGCAAGAGAAAAGTAATTCTAGAGAGAGAAAGTGAGAGAGTAGTTTTACAGAGTAACTTTGCACTGTTTGCATTGAATGAGCTTTCTCCTGATTTCAGGGGTATTTATAGTGATGGCAAGATGACAACTAACCTTAAAATCTGACCTAGAATAGTGGCTTCTGATTGGCTGAAGAATTAGATCATGACACGTGGCAGGCCATGGTTTGTGAAGATTTATTAACCTCTCTCCTGCAGCCACCTTACAATGTGGGTTCTGATTGTTGGGCCAGAAGAAAAAGCCTTTTAACCCAACTGAGTATAGCCCAGGGATTAAGTCTTCTTTCAATATTAATTTGGGGGAGGACACATGTACGGTTTAGAGAAGCCCAAGTGTCCTCAAAGGGACCGTAGATTTTAGGCTACAACATTTGCCCCTAAAAGGGTTTTCACTGTTGGCCAATCTGACGGTTAAGGCCCTTTTACCCAGGGTAGTTTCAATAGGCCCATTTGACGGTTAAGACCCTTTTACCCAAGGCAGCTTTATTTGAAATGAAGGAAATATCGCGCCTTTTCCTGGGTTTTACCGGTCATAATCGACCATTTTAGCCTCCTTTCGGTCATTCTTGACCTGCTCCCCCTGTTTCTTACCCCGCCTATAAATTACATTGGGGTGAGAACATTAAATCATTTCATACTTTGAGCGAATTTTTCTAGAGAGAGAAGCTCTGCCCATTTTTCTAGAGAGAGAGTGATTGTCCGTCCTCAGCTTTCTTCACCAACTCGTCCAGACGCTCAAGCAGGTATCTTTTCTTTGTTCTCTTTACTCTTCTTTATTCTTTATTCTTTCATAGAAAATCAATAAAATGGAACCATCTTCGTCAAATAATCCTGGCCGTCCAAGAGCTTGTCTTGACCCTAGAACCGATACTTCTTCTTCGGCGTATTCTAGAGTTGGGCCTCTTTTGGCAAAGTATATATTTTTTATGGTTTTGGCCGAGAAAGTCAGACGACCCAGTCTTTACCTGTGCAGGGTAATCTGGCGCGCATCAAGCAAACGGCCCGTCTAAGACGAAAGGTAATAATTCCGTCAAATAGTTCGGATATGGAGGAATCTACTGGACGAGTTCCAGATGAGACGAGGGAGGTCCAAAGTGCTGGGCCTTTAGGCGACCCCCTTTCCCCTAGCCGCAGCTTTAAGGAGACCCAAATAAACCCTGAAGCCAGTCCTTCTGGCCGGGACACTGAGATGGAGGAAACTGGTGAAGACGATAACAGCAGGGATTCTGCCGCTGCCGATGAGTCAGACGAAGCCTCTACTACTTCGTCTGAGATTAGAAAACGATTAGGTCCCCTTTCTGACCCCGCATTTATTTTAGCCAATCGCAAATGGTTAGAGAAAATAGGGCCGGACCCTAGCTATTTATCCAACTATATGCCCATGCCGGGCCTTTCCTTCGTCATTCCTAATAAGGAGGCCACTATTTTGAGCGATCCTAAAAATCATTTTGCTGTCTACAAGCTGGCTCTGGACGCGGGGTTAAGGTTCCCCCTCCATGAGTTTATAGAGCAAGTGCTTCGTTATTACAACATTGGCCACAACCAACTGGCTCCCAGCGCCTGGCACAACGTCTTGACGTTTATAGCCGTCTGCGAGTTGCGTGGCTTGGCTCTCTCCCTTCAAGCCTTTACCCACGTTCATTACGCGGCCAAAATTCCTGGTGCCGTGGATGGAGCATGGCTCAGCATCTGCAACCGTCCTGGCTTTCTAACAGCCTGGGGCAAACCGTCAAAGATGCATGAATGGAAGGCCGACTTTATATATCTAAGGCCGGCCAATGACTCGGCCACGGAGAGCTATCGTTTCTATAACCGAGCCGTCACAAATACTGGACGAAAGCTATCTTGGCTGGAGCTGGAGGACAAGTATGACGAGGAGGTAGTGGAGTACTTTAGAATAAAGAAGTACTCCAGGCCCGGCCAAAAATCCTTTAAAGGGCCAGCTAACTGGATACCCTTTGAGGAAATGTTTTATAATGACGACTTCTTGGTTGCCGCCGGCCTGCGGTTAGCCGATGATAAAGGTATCCATTCAAATCCCAAGTAAAACTCTTCGTCCATAACTCATTAGACTAACCAACTTTTCGTCTCTTTGCTGCAGATTCGGCCAAAACGCGTCTCAAGGCTTCTTGGATGGGAGACATAAGCATGTCTAAATTCACAGACAATCTTTGGAAGGAATATGCCAAAAGTAGTGCCGAGAAGAGGGCCGAGACGCTGGTAAGAATTTTTTTTTTTTTTTTTTGTGGACGAGGATCATTTTGGCTCGTCTGGAATTGGCATCCAAACTTTGGACGAGAATTACCCAAAGAAGGAAAACGTCCAAGTATGGACGTTCACCTTTCGGAATTTCTCGTCTGAGATTTTTATTGTCGTGAGACGAGTACCATTCGGACTCGTCCAAGTAATTGTAACTTCCTCTGGGCGAAGATAGCCCGAAGAAGGAGAACGGTCATATTAGGATGGTCACCCTCTTGGGGCCATGCTCGTCTAAGGAATTTTGTAGTCTTTGGACGAGTACCATTTGGACTCGTCCAAGTAATAGTACCTATCCCTGGACGAGGATAGCTCGAGAAAGGAGAGCGTCCATGCTAGGACGGCTACATTCTTGGGACCATACTCGTCTGGGGGGTTTTGTAGTCTTTGGACGAGTACCGTCTGGGCTCGTCCAAGTTATAGTACCTAACCCTGGATGAGAATAGCCCGAGAAAGGAGAGCGTCCATGTTAGGACGGCTACCTTCTTGGGACCATATCCGTCTGGGAGGTTAGCCTGTCCAATTTTTGGACGTTTTCCTTCTTTGCCTTGCTTTCGTCTGTATTCAGAATTTTTTTTGGACGACCCTAAGGAGGGGAGGTATTCACTTTAAGACGCCTTCCTTCTTTGGGTGATTTTCGTCTGAAGGCTTGCATTTTGATTTAGACTTTGATCTGTGGACGTTCGGCATTTTAACTTGATTGTTACTTGCAGAAAAATGCTCCTACAAACAAACTCCCTCCTGGGAAGTCATCTTCGTCCAAGAAGAGGCCTACAACGGCCATGGACCAGCCTCAAGCCAAAAAGCCTAAGGGCTTTGTAAAAAAGAAGACAGAGAAAGCTACTCTGAGTGGGGGAGTGAAAGTAAAGACCATGCTTCCCCCTAAAGATAAAGCTTTTAGGGAGAGGCCTTCTGCTGCCGCTCCGAGTGGGGGAGTGCGAGAAAATTCTGACCCTGCTGGTCAGTTGGACGTTTTGCCTTATGACTCGGCCAAAGTCAGACCAGACTCGGCCGAAGTCAGACCAGAGTCAGTCTTGGCTTTGGTGGTGCCGGGCGAGAGGAGGCATTGTCGAGAACTATCCAGGGCCCAGCGGCTCGGTAGCGAAGCTGGTCTCCCAGATGCCCCTTGCTGTACGGACAGCATCTATCTCGTCTGGTGAGTCGTTTTACTCAAATAGAGTTAGGACGGTGCGGGTCGGCGGACAGTCTATGAGTCCGTCCAATAGACAAGCCATCGTCTTTCCCATCCAGATAACTGACTCTCCCCCTCTTTCAGATAAGGGCAAAGGCCCAGCTCTACCCTCAGCTCCTCCCACATTAGACTCGGACGAGGAGGAGTCTTCTCCTGCTTTTGCCAAAATGTCCAAGGGAGAAAAAGATCGGCTTAAGCAGGAGCTCTTCAAGTGCTACCCTGAATCCTACATCAAAGGGTTAAGGGGAGCGTCTGCCGGGCATGTGGGCTACATGTCCCAGCTTGCTGCTGAGGTATAATATCCTGCCGGCTTTGTTTTATACTTGTTCAAAGTTGCTTTGTTTTTGCAACTCGTCTAATGACTTGATATGTTTATCTTGTGCCAGCTTTTTGCTCGCAGCATGCTTACTGAAGAGTGGGCAAGGGAGCTGAGAAAAGAGAATAAGCATCTCGTCCACCTGGCTACAACGGCAGGCGACAAGGCCATCAATGACATTGAGATGGTTAACACCCTTCATCGTCAATCTCAGGAGGCTTGGGAGAAGAGATCAGCCGAACTGGAGTCTGAAAAGAAGAATTATCTTGTTACCATTAATGATCTTTTCAAGGAGCAGGACCACCTGAAAATGGTCATAGATGCTGTTTCAACTGATCTGAAGGGTGAAAGAGACGCTGCTCGTCTTGCCGCTGTTCAGCTGAGGAGGGAGAATACTCTATTAAGGGCGAGGACTGCTCGTCTGGAAAGAGAGGCGGCCAAGGCCTTTGACGATGCCAAGGATGGGTTGGCGCAAGTCGTTGAAACGTCTAAGGCTTGGGCCATCAAAGCCTTTGAGATGCTGGCTGAGGAAACTGAGGTCCCCAGCTTCGTTCCTCGTCTGGAGTATCAACAGAGCGTTCATCGGGCTATGGTTTGTGCCGAGGAACCTCCAGAGTTTCTTGACTCTGACGACGAAGCTGCTGCTGAAGAGGAGTACCCTGAAGACGACCAAGAAACTCGTGCTGAAGATGATACCTAGCTTTAGGTTTATTTTTCTAAGTTTCTTTTCTTGTCTGCCATCGTAGTCTTAACTCTTCAGTCTTAAGCTGTAAATCTTTTGCCAATGATATATATGAAAGATTTTTTTTTTGTCAATTGCTTGTTTTTTATTTTTCTGAATTCCAATTTGACTAAGTATAGAATGAGCTTCGTCCTGAATGTTGGACGATCAGCACAGATGTTTAACGAGAAAACGTGCTCCTTTAGACGACCGTCAATCAGCACAGATGTTTTGGACGGTCTACGAAATTTGATTGAATTACGCTTGCCACTTCTGATCCTTGCCCTTGGACGATTTAATATTGCAAGAGATTGCAATCTGTTCTTGGACGATTACAAATCTTCCAAAAAAGTGCAAGTGCTTATTGAGGATCGTCCTGGTACTCTAGATCGTCTTCTCCTTTTAGACTAATCTTGCCCCTATTAAGAAAGCGGCCAATATATAATGGTCCCCTGGACGGGCCATACTTTAGCCGTTTTTCTCGAGTTGGTAACACTCGTCCTGTAGTAGCAAAATATCTCAAAGGCATTTCTGATTTGTCCTGGTTTTGTAGACGACCTTTTCTCTTTAGCTCGTCCTATAGGCCTGTCTCATCCCCCCCTTCTTGGGCTAAGCTCGACCATATATGATGGACGAGCCATAGTCGAGGAAGGAGAGCGGCCAACTTTGGCCAATCCCTGCTGAAATTGCCAAGGACGGGCTTTAGAGACATGGTCAAACAATTTTCTAGCCGCCTTCCTTGAGGGAGCAATACTCGTCCGAAAGTAGCGATCCCTTACTAGGGTCTTTACTACTTAGCTGCCCGTATATTTGAAAATAAGTATCCTTTACCAAGGGCTTATTTCTGGTCAGCTTTCTCTTGGAGACTTTGACGTTTCTCTTACTAGAGATTTTGTCAAATTGATTGCCAATGTATGTTATCGACCTTTAGGTCGTTATACTGTTGGCCGGTCTCTTCGAGGGAGTGAAGTTCGGCATAGAAATGAGTATTTTTGTTCCAAGTTATTGTCACTTTTAGACTAGTAACTGATTGAATGCCCCAAAGTGAACTAACTTGGTGAAAATAAACATGAGAAAACAGACGATAAGATAGTAGGAATTGTATTATATGAATTTTGCTTGACTAAGTGCCAAGATACATGTATACAATTCTTTTTTGTAGTCTGTGCCGTGGCACTTGAGACTTACTACGACTTTCAGCTGTACTCCTGATGATGATTGAGTTAAACATGATACTTCTTCAGATTATCTGAGTTCCAAGTGCGCTGTATAACTCGTCCATCCAGATCTTGGAGACGAAAGGTGCCACTGCGCAGCTCTTCTATAATCAGATAGGGTCCTTCCCAATTTGGAGTTAGCTTTCCCATCTCCTTGGCTTGTCCAACAGCCTCCATCTTCCTAAGAACAAGATCGCCCACCTTGAGTTGTCGTCTAACAACTCTTTTGTTAAACTCCCGAGCCATTCTCAGCTTGTACAATTGCATTCTAGTAAGGCATTGCCCCTGACTTCTGGTACTTGGTCCAAAGCCGTGCGTAATGCAGCCTAGTTGGCATCTTCTGTGTATAACATGACTCGCAGGGTGGGTTCATCAATCTCAATGGGCAAGACGGCTTCAGTGCCATAGACTAACATGAAAGGCGTCTCTCCTGTTGAATTCTTAGCGGTTGTTCTAATGGACCATAACACTAATTGCAACTCTTCAACCCATTGTCCCTTGGCACTTTCCATCTTCCTCTTGATTCCATTTGATAGAATCTTGTTGAAGGACTCGACTTGTCCATTGGCTTGTGGGTGGGCGACTGCCGCAAAGTGAGCTTTGGTTTCTCTTTCTGACAACCAATCTTTCAGCTTAGGCGTTTCGAACTGTGGACCATTATCAAAGACGATGGACTGAGGCATGCCAAAACGAGTTATAATGTTTTTCCAGATGAAGCCCTTGACGTCGTTTGTTGTTATTCCTCGCATGGCTTCAGCCTCTATCCATTTAGTGAAATAGTCCACTGCTACTATCACAAACTTCTTTTGCCCACCGCCACTTAGGAAAAGGTCCTAATATGTCCATGCCCCATTTGGCAAAAGGCGGGGGGAACAAAATGGGACTTAAGTAGTTGGACGGCTTCGATGCGAGGTTTCCATGCTTCTGGCAACTATCGCACTTTTTTGCATAGACGAGGGCGTCTTCCTTCAAAGTAGGCCAGTAGTACCCCGTCCTTAAAGCCTTTTCTCCTAATGCTCTTCCCCCAATGTGCGATGCACAAGCTCCCTCATGGAGTTCTTTCAAAACTTCCAGGCCATCTTCTCTAGTGATGCACTTGAGGAGAGGACGGTTGAATGATTTCTTGTAAAGGGTCTCATCCCATAGCTCAAACCACTTGTCCCTAGCCTTCACATACTTAGCCTCTACAGGATCCGAAGGCAATCGCCCCGTCTTCTTGTATTCTATGATCGGCTCCATCCAGACTGCTCCTCAGCTAAGAAACATAATCTGCTCTTGGTCAATGCTCCTTTTGGGTTTGACTTTCCAAAAAACCGTTCTTGGCTCATCTCCATCAGCCGAGCTGGCCAATTTAGAGAGAGCATCAGCTTGATGATTTTCCGACCTTGGTACTTGGTCGAGAACAAATCGCTTTAATGGCTCAATCTCATCCTTGATCAGTCGCATGTATTTGCTCATTGATGCTTCTTTGCATTCAAAATCTCCATTGACCTGACTGACGACTAAGAGAGAGTCCAATTTGGCCTCAATCTCTACAGCTCCAGCCGCCTTGCACATTTTGATTCCAGCTAAGAGTGCCTCATATTCAGCTTCGTTATTGGATGCTTTGAATTGGAATCTTAATGCATACTCAAACTTGTCCCCTTCGGGAGATTGACAAATGATTCCTGCCCCACATCCATTGACTGTGGACGACCCATCGACCATGAGCGTCCAATGCTTCCTTCCTTCAGCTGGATCTGATATTGGCTCTATATTTGGCAGAGTAAGCTCAACAATAATATCTGCCAAGGCTTGGCCCTTAATGGCTTTCCTTGGTTCAAATGATATATCAAACATGTTGAGCTCAACTGCCCATTTTAGTATTCGTCTAGCGGCCTCCATCTTCTGCAGAACTTGCTTCAAAGGTTGATCAGTATAGACGAGTATACTCTGCGCCAAGAAATAGGGCCTTAACTTTCTGCTGGCCATGACTAGGGCCAATCCAAACTTCTCAACGGGAGTGTACCTATTTTCCGCGTCTTTGAGTACGTGACTCACGAAGTATATTAGGACTTGGACGGATTCTCTTTCAGCCAGCAGAACAACACTCACAGCTTGAGCGGACACAGCCAAATATACAAACAACTTTTCCCCCTCGGCTGGGCTGACCAACCTAGGCAGCTGCCGAAGGTGGTCCTTGACCTGCTGTAGTGCCTGCTCCGCCTCATCTGTCCACTCAAACTTAGCTTTCTTCTTAATAGTGGCGAAGAAGTGATGACACTTGTCGCCTGACTTAGACAAGAAACGTCCCAGGGCAGCCAGGCAACCCGTCAGTCTCTGAACTTCCTTCACCTTTGACGGGGACTTCATGCCTAAAATAGCTTGTATCTTCTCGGGATTTGCTTCTATTCCCCTCTGGTCTACCAAGAAGCCTAGGAACTTTCCCTGACAAAACCCCAAAAACACATTTGTTGGGATTCAGCTTTAACTTGTATTTCCTGAGAGTTTCAAAGGTTTCTCTCAAATCACCCACATGACTTTCTTCTTGACGGCTCTTGACTATCATATCGTCAATATATGCTTCCATGTTCCTTCCCAACTGTGGCTGAAAAACAGCATTGATCAATCTTTGAAATGTGGCCGGAGCATTACGCAAACCAAATGGCATTCTCAGCCAACCGTACAGTCCTTTTTCAGTAATGAAGGACGTTTTGTCCTGATCCTCTAGCCACATGGGAATTTGATGGAAACCTGAATAGGCGTCCATGAAGCTTAGTAAAGCGTGGCCGGCTGTAGAGTCTACTAGACGATCCAACTTAGGCAGCGGGAAGCTGTCCTTGGGACAAGCCTTGTTGAGATCGGTATAGTCTACACACATCCTCCAGGTGCCATTGTGCTTGGGCACCATGACCACATTTGCTATCCATTCTGGATAATAAGTCTCTTTGATGAATTTTGACTCCAATAACTTCTGAACTTCCTGGTCGACCGCTTGATTCCTAGCCGGCCCCAAATGTCTTTTCTTCTGACGTACTGGCTTTAATGTTGGATCAACATTTAGCCGGTGGACGGCTACCTCTGGATCAATTCCAGGCATTTCTTCAACACAGTAAGCAAACACGTCTTGAAATTCTTTCAGCAAGCTGATTAAGAGGCTCCTCAAGCCCAAAGAGAGCGAAGAACCAATTTTCAAGGTTCGTTCTGGACGAGCCTCATCCAGACAAACATCTTCTGGGGCCTCGACTGGTTCTGGACGCTCTATTGCTAGTCCCATGATGGCCATCACTTCTTCAGGCAAGGGAGGCTCTTCCTTAATGATCTCATATTTTCTCTTTTTGCTGGGAAGATGCTCAGACGCCTTCCTTGAGGGAGCGAGAGGCGTCTGAGGGCTCTCAATGGCCGTCTTCAATGAGGCCACTTGGTCCTTGACTAACCCGGACGTTTTCCTCTCGCTAACCACCTTCATCTTATCTTTCTCTATTTCAGACGTTTTCCTTTCACCAGCAACCTTCGTCTGATCTTCATGGCATATCTTCCATGATGACGGCTTGAGGGTAGTCAGATAACACTCCCTAGCCACCTGCTGGTCCCCATATAATGAGCCAATCTGGCCATCATCACACTCATACTTCATCAACATCAGGTGAGTACTATTACGGCTTTGACATGATTCAGAGTTGGTCGCCCAAGAATGACGTTGTAGGCTGTCAAATCTCGGACCACCAAGAACTTGATAAACAGAGTTCTAGCGGCATCCTTTTCTCCCACTCGAACGGGCAAAGTAACAGTTCCCATTGGGTGGATGACTCCTCCCCCAAACCCTATGATGGGATGGTGAACGGGAACTAAGTTCTTCTCATCAAATTTTAATGCGGACAAGCGATCAAGACCGACGATATCCGTCGAGATTCCAGTGTCGATCAGAATTCTTCTTACTCTCAAGTTTGCTATCTTCATTTCTACAACCAAAGGATCATCATGGGGAGTCCTCAACCTGCCCCGATCTTGCTCACTAACTACCACCCTTGGGAAGGGCTCAGCCTTTGTCTGATCAGCTAACAAAACTTGGCCAAGCTCCCTAAGGTAGTTTTTGTGTCCCCTATTGGTTGGTCCTCCCGCGGCAAACCCTCCAGAAATTACGAGAACAACATCCTCGTCTGTGCTCTCACTCTCCTTCTTCTTAGTCTGCCAATTGTCTTTCCTTTGAAACTTCCTTCCCCCTTGAGGCATATATGAGTTCATCTTTCCCTTTCGAGCTAGCTCCTCCAAAGCCTTCTTGAGGTGCTTACATTCATTAGTTTCGTGACCGCAATCCTTGTGGAAGTGGCAATACTTGCTCTTATCCCTATTTCTATAAGGAGTTTTCATCTCAGCTGGGGCCTTCAACTCATATTGATCCTTAATCTCCATGAGAATGGAGTATTGGTCCTTGTTAAATTCAATAGGATTGGATGAGGATGGCTCAGCCCCTTTTCTCTTGCTCCTTCTGGACGAAGTGGTGGTGGAGGTTATAGCCCAAGTCTCGGCCTTCTTGGGGTTGCTCTTCTTTGGCTGAGCAACCTCTTCAAGCTTTTTAGACTCGGGATGCTTTGCCTCAGCACACACTTCGGTAGCGTGAATAAACGCTTCAGCTTCCCTTAAGGCTTCGGCAAGAGTGGAGATTTTCTTTTTAACAAGATCAAACTTAAAGCTTCCTGGCCTTAGACCCCTAATGAAGGGGTCAAAGGCCACTCCAGCGTTAAGATCTTGGATCTAAAGGGCTTCTAGGTTGAATCTCTTAACGAAACTTCTAAGAGCTTCCTTAGGTCCCTGGTTCTATAAGTGATCATCGGGATCTGTTGTTCCATCAAAAGGTTCTATAGTAGGGAGTTTAACCTTTGGGAAGGGGGGGCGCCTCCATTATCCTGGCCGAGAATGGCGTGCCAGTTAATCTGGAGGGCTCCCATCTGTCCCTCAATGGGTATGTACTCCTTACGATATTCCTTTAACACCGGATCAGACGACGTGTTTGCAGGCAATGGACGCCTATAGACCATGGGCTCAGCCACCGTCTTCTCCTGTCGTGGATGAACAAGAGAGTGACTTAAACTTCGTCCCTCCCCTCTGGACGACAACCTCAAAGGAGGGTCTCTCAGGTACGATGTAGAACCTGTCGCTGATCGTTGTATTGCAGCAGCTCTCTTTGCTTCTAGATATTCTCTGGCATCTGTTTCCATTCGGTGCCCGCTTGGGACGAACATGGTCCCGGGTCCTTACCACTGAGTTCCAGTCCATCTTTCTTCGCTGATCCTTATCCTCTTGTTGCTTTCCTCTTGCCGTTCTCCTGGAAGGTTCCTGACGAACATGCCGGCTAGGGCCTGGACGATCCTCTTGGGAACGTCCCCTAGGAGGAGGTGGATTGTTAGCGGTAGCTCGGGGTTAAGCTGGAAAAACGATATATTGCTCTTGATGCATTCTGGACGACGCGCAGCCATCTTTGCCTGGAAATCATTCAAGGCGTTCTCTAGATGGGCGGCAGTCACTGGACGTTCAAGATTCTCTTGAATGACCGGTTGCTGGCTTGATCCAGTAACTTGGACGATGGACGGGGGCCTATCCCTTCCTCGAGGCGGTCTCTCGTGTTCTACTGAATCTTCGACATTAACCTGAAGACTTCGGTTTCTGGCAAGGTTGGACGATTGACAATCAGTCATCGTTGCGTCTCCCCACAGACGGCGCCAAATGTTTTGTCCCTTGTCCAACAAGTAAGCTGTAGATGGTGCTTTCTTGTCGAGCAAGTAAACTAGTATCCCTTAGATGTTCTTCTTTGGAGACTTGTGCAACAATGTCTGAATCAACCAAGTCCTAGCCTGAGCTTCGTTCCCGAACCTGCAAAAAGGGACCCACCCTGGAGGTTTGGGTGGTGGCTCCCCCTCCGAAGCTTAAGTCAGATATCAGGTGTTTGCAAGAGAAAAGTAATTCTAGAGAGAGAAAGTGAGAGAGTAGTTTTACAGAGTAACTTTGCACTGTTTGCATTGAATGAGTTTTCTCCTGATTTCAGGGGTATTTATAGTGATGGCAAGATGACAGCTAACCTTAAAATCTGACCTAGAATAGTGGCTTCTGATTGGCTGAAGAATCAGATCATGACACGTGGCAGGCCATGGTTTGTGAAGATTTATTAACCTCTCTCCTGCAGCCACCTTACAGTGCTGGGTTCTGACTGTTGGGCCAGAAGAAAAAGCCTTTTAACCCAACTGAGTATAGCCCAGGGATTAAGTCTTCTTTCAATATTAATTTGGGGGAGGACACATGTATGGTTTAGAGAAGCCCAAGTGTCGTCAAAGGGACCGTAGATTTTAGGCTACAACAACAACAACAATAATAATAATAATAATAATAATAATAATAATAATAATAATAATAATAATAATAATAATAATAATAATAATAATAATAATAATAATAATAATAATAATAATAATAATAATAATAATAATAATAATAATAATAATAATAATAATAATAATAATAATAATAATAATAATAATAATAATAATAATAATAATAATAATAATAATAATAATAATAATAATAATAATAATAATAATAATAATAATAATAATAATAATAATAATAATAATAATAATAATAATAATAATAATAATAATAATAATAATAATAATAATAATAATAATAATAATCCGGATCACTTGGTTGACCCCCGGGTTAGCTCCAACTAGAGTGTTGGCTTAGACCAACTCACTCAGGTCAGTCCTTTTCCAAAACTTTTTCTTTGTAATCCTTATTTTGTACGAAGGTTATTATGTAATTATACTTAACTTAATTTAGGACTATTTAATGAGATTTTCTGTTATTCTAGATTAAGCTTTCCTACAACAATATTAAGTGAGATTTTATTTTTGATTAACATATAAATCTTAGAGCCCTAGGAAAGAGAAAGTGGATCTTGAAGGTCTTGAACTCCATTTTTCAGAATTTATTAAAGATAAAAGTTAGTAGTTTCTTGTTAATTTCAATATCTCTATTCCTAATCTTGTTTATTTTATTCTTTACTTTTGATTATATATTATTTTCTTGGATTCTTAAATTCCCTTTCTCTTTCTCCTCCATTGTTATGATGAAGAAATCTATTGAAGTCTTCCCTTGGTTCTCTAGTGTAATGTGTGAATAGTTCTTTACTGGGGGAAGGGATGTAGTCTTTAATTAGTCCATGGATACTTAATCTAGATCATGGGGTTTAACATTAAGATTTAGCTTGTTGATCAAACTTGTTTCATTGGTTTGTTGGGTGCTTGATCAACACTTAACTTGTATTTAGGAACCCCTAGTGGAGAATTGAGAAATCAAGCTAGGGTTAGACTTGGTTTAGTTATTGAATTGAGATTTTCATAGATATAGGCACTTCATTCAGTGTTTCTTGATTAATCATGTTTATGAAATTGCTAGATTAGTTACTCATGACATAAGAATAGCCATGAGTGACTAATCGAGCTTCTCTAAGCTTGAGAGAGTGATTAGGGTTTTGGTTGAATGATTTCCCCTCTTGCAATAACCCCTAATGTGCTTCCCTCTAGCTTGATTTGGATGGGTGGATTGATTTTTGGCGAAATATCCCAGTCCCCTAGTTCCTTTGTGTAGGCATATTTTGATTGCCTACGCGGTATGAGCGCGGATTTGACTACCTCATTGAAGGATTTTATGGAAAAACATTTTGAAGTCACCAACAAGTCATTAAAAGAAGAATCATAAACCTAATTGGATATTTGGAAAATTTAGGGACAACTTAGGGACTTATCCAATGTAGATTTCTCCGTCATAACTTCATAATTGATCATGGAACCAAAAATTGAGTGTAAGGGTGAAGGTACGAACATAATCAGGAATCAAGTTCGCCAATTGCTGGCCTCTACTTAGTATGATTCATAGACAACTTTTATGCAATTAAACAACCAAGCATTCGTTTTTAACGCCCTAAAAAGATTAGTCTATATTGGTTTATTAAACACACAAAATACTAATTTTGAGTGACATGCTATTAGGCAATCATATTACTGAGATCCTAAACCAATTGTCCAGATTATCTTATTAGACGTTAGAATATTTATTTAGGTCTTGTAATTAGCAATAGCATGTGAGGTGATGAAAGCAATAAAGATGAGACATGCATGGATAGAATGATATAAGATATAGAATAGAGAAAAAGAGATTAGAACATATACAAGGAACAAATCCTTTAATGATCTACATCATGAATAAAAACTTAGTAACTTCAATGATTTAAAAAGGAATGGAATCAATCAAAGGACCCTCAGGAATATACTTGTCTTATGAACAACTTTCGAAAGAGCAATCCTTGGAGCTTGAAATATGAAATAAATGGAGTTTGAGTGTATGAAGTGTTTAAACTGTTTGAGAGTGTTTGCTTAGAGTATTTGAGAGTATGTGAGAGAAATATCAATGTGAAAGCGTATCAAAATCGTATAGAAAAGGAATCTATTTTTAGAAAAAGAATTACAAAAATTGGGCGTAAGAGATAAAAATAGTGGTGCGCTCCATGCACCATCGTGCACCCGTGCACGCAACTGATGCCTGGTGCAGGTGCTTTTGCGGTTCTGTGTCTCGCTGACTGTCTCCATAGTGTGCACAAGCATCCTAGTGTGCTTGACGCATCCGGCTGTGCGACGCACAACCGCAAATTTGATCGGATTTTATTTCCTATCCGAAATTAAAATATTCATAATATCTTGCATTAAGTAATATCTTTTGGATTCGAAGATCAGTTATCTTAAGGAATAAAAATATCATCTTAAAAATATAATTAACAATCAAGAATGATAAAAATATTTATTAAAAATACAATTAATTAAAACCGAACTTGGAATTGAAAAATAGACTTCGAGTTCTTAAAAAAGTTTTTGGACTTTAGTTCTTTGGATTGCTCCCCTTCAGGTCAGACCGATTAGGACGATGGTATGTATCAACATTGGGTACTGAAATGGGGAGACAAATTTATGTGTCTGCAGAAGCCCCCACTTTGACTAAGGTTTGGAAAACCGAAAGTCAATGTATACGGTATCGGGACGGAGAACTTTCTTAGATGCTCTGCAATCTAAAATTACTCTTTTTGACGTCGGTACTTGCAAAACAAGCATAAGTTTACAGGACAATAAACACAAGCAATTCGATAGTCTTCAAGGAGAAATGTTAGAAATATATATATATGGTGCAATAAGTAATTTAAGATATTTGTTTATTTGAAAGATGGAAATTAAGGAAATTTGTTTTACATGGAAAGTGATTTTACGAAATTCGTTTATCCTACGAAATAGCTGTAGGAAACTTGTTTTTCCTATGGAAAATGATTTTAGGAAATTCGTTTATCCTTTAAAATATGATTTTAGGAAATTCATTTATCCTATAAAATACGAACTTAGGAGATTCGTTTATCCTATAAAATATGATCTTAGGAAATTCGTTTATCTTATAAAAGTACTTAAACAATTCATTTAGCGTAAGAAATTCGTTTATCTTGCTGTCATCTGGAATGCGCGCTTGATCTTTCTGACGGTTGTCTCATGTAGAGCCTGCACACCTCAGTAGAATATAACCCATGTAGAGTTGTTTCATGATGGATTAAATGTTGTCGATGTCTTCATACATGTAGAACGAAAAGAATACAAACATGCAGATAAAAGGATTATTTGGACAAGCATATGCCCTGTGAGGTGAGTGCTTTTGAAAGGAAGGAATAACTTACTAAAAGTTTATTCACATGAAGGGTAGGTAACGACGATTTTTTTGGAAGGAGTAACTTACGAAAAGTTCATTCGCTTAAAAGCGAGAGAGAAAAGAACAACTTACGAAAAGTTTATTCGCTTGAAAGGGATAATTCAAGGTAGATTAATTTGGTTGAAAGTGATTGGAATAGGACTAACTTACTAAACGTTCACTCGCCCGAGGGGGAATTTACTTACGAGAAGTTCATTCCCGCCAAGGCGAGAAAGAAATAACTTACGAACAGTTCATTCACTCGGAAGCAAGAAGGAAATAACTTACTAAAAGTTAATTCACATAACTTACAGACAGTTCATTTGCTAGAAAGCGAGAAGGCATAACTTACGAAAAGTTCATTCTCTTGAAAGCGGGAAAATAGAAACTTAAAAAAAGTTCATTCGCTCGAAAGCGAGAAGGAATAAGACATATTGATGACCTAAAACTATGTGGATGTAGTGTAACTATATGTGCAAGTGTGACAATAGACTTAAAACTCTCTGTGTGTGTGTGTATATGAGACTAGCCTCGATGACTAATGCAAGGAGTCTATGACTATTGATATGAAAGTTAGATGAAATGATGCTACTTGTTCCTTTAGAAGCTCATGTTTTTTCTTCTAGAAAACAGTTTTGTGAAAGAGAAATGGAAAGCCCCCAAGGATGATCTATTCAGTTGATTGATTATGTCATATTTGAAATGCATTATAGAACGAGTCTTTGTAATTCTTGAGTTGTATATGCTTCAAGTTATTTATGCTAAGAGACTAAGTGAGCCTATAAATAGCCATTATCTTGTATTCGCGTAGGTCTAGAGTCCAAGATCTCATGTATGGACTCGTCATGAAGGCTTGGAGCCTATGATTTTCTATGTGGACTTGTGGTGAAGCCCCCAACAAGATAGAGTTGATGAAGTATTTAACATGATTGTTTGATTCCAAAGATATCTCATCACGCTAAGTGGAAGTTTCAATCAAAGATTCCATATAGGGTTCCAACGTTGAAATGGAGAAGAGGCTAAGGCCAAAGAAAGGAATGGTCAAAGGATGAGGTGCGGTTATAACGCTATGCGCTGAAGGTTATCTATCGTTGGGAAAGAAGTTTATAATGTGGTTGATGAAATGGAAAGGAATAAAAAAAAAGGTGGAACCATAATGAATTGACTCACGCAGTATGGTAGGCCAATAATATAATGCATGTTCAAACCCTAGTTTAATTTAAGGGTAGGGATGAGCATTGGAAATTCATGGTTCAGGAGATCGCCTTTCTCATAGGCCTAAATGAGCCCTAGAAACAAGTATTCCAATTAAAATGGCCGGGCCTCGAAAGTGATAGAATATGCCAGTTGTAGCTCTTAGCACTTTAATTGGTGGACGAACATTTTGCTTGGAGCCACTTGCAATGATTTTGGGCATATTTTGATTTTAAAAGAGTTCTTGAAAAGGGTGGTTTGAAGCGGGCGAACTTAAGCTGAGGTTGCCAACATATTTTTAGTAGAACCAGACCATTCATAGTTCAGGCTAATGAATGAGAAAATTCCCTGACTTTTGCCTAAGTCGCCCTTATAGGTTTTCAACCTAACGGGCATTGGTTTGTCCTTTGAGGTTTATTGGAATGTGATGTGTACATGGGTTGCTTATGAAAAGGTTTGTGACAGAGGTATGGTTTGACTTTGTAATGTATGCTGATGTTTGGTTATGGAGATCAAGGCCTTTGGGTCACAGTGGAGGTTTAGGGTTAAAATTTTATGGCTAAAGGATTTGAAAAACGTACATTTGACAAAGTTATTGATGGGTTTTTTTGCAACACTTATCTTTTTTTTGCTTTTTCTTTTTTTTCTTCTTTTTTTTTTCCTTGGGGTTTGTGCTTGCGCTTTACGTTGAATTGATTTCAAATGTATTTTCCATGAGGTAGGTTAAAGGGAGGGAAGGTTATGTGTTTAGGTTGAAATACATGATACAGATTAGCGAAATGGTCATGGTGAAGGGAGGAATGCCTCTATTATGCCAATTATGTTAATTGCTTATTTAGAAAATTCATTTGAATAAGAATTATAACTTCATTTCTTTTTCAATTCGAAAATCATGATTTCCATTGATACTCATTAATGCAAGGTTAAAGAAAAATTAAATAAATTCTTATTTATTTAATTGGAAATTTTGAGTACATGTAATAAAGGGAATCTTATGCTAGACTTGGCAGATAAAATAAAAAGATAGCATATGAAACCCTTAATCTAGACTCCCAATTGTGTGCGTCAAGCAACCTTAAATTCGGGGGAATATTTATAGTAGGAGAAACTCGATTTAACTGCCCGCTCTTTCGAGCTACTAATGAAGCACACTCACCAGCCATAAACTAGAACTTAACTCTTAATTAAATAAACTCGTAGTGGAAAATAACCTTAATTACATTAATAACTTATCTAAATTCCCAAAATGATATACAATGAAATATAAATAACTAAACCTGAATCAACTATCTAAAATACAAATCAATCCTTAATCCACATAATCCTAATCTCGCTCCACTTCCAATTCTAAGCTAACAACACTAAACCTATAAATCTAGAGAAGAAATACAAAACAAACAAAATTCCAAGATGAGTGGAAAACTCGTAACCTTTACTTCAGCCCGTTTAAATAGATTTGTTGCAAATCATTTCTTTACGTCACAACGTGGCGGTCTCTTCTCGTGAGAGTCACCAAATATAAATTTGTCCTACTTTCTTTCACAAATAAATATAGACGGGAAGTAGGATTCGTATCCACAGGGAAATGGGGAAAGTGTTTGTATTTAATGCAATCGATCACCTACATTTCTCTACGTGATAAACAATCAAGGCAATAAGGGATTTTAATGGAATCAAAAACTAAGCCAAGCAAACAAGATTGAAATTAATTAGTGAAATTCAATGGTAACAAATCCAGGGTCCGGTTGATGTCCACTTTAACGGATTTATTTACCGATTTACTACAAACCTACTCATTTCTTGATTAATTATCGTTAAGGACCGACTCCTCCGTTCTCGTAAATTTTAATTAATTAAACACGATCTGCGCATTACAAAACCCTAATTCTCAATCAACCTCTCCGATCAGTGTCGAGATTCAAACCAACAATTGCATTAAGGATAAAGAACCGATAATATTGCCGATGTTTAAACAATCACTAAACATTCAACAACTTGCCTAGCTTTACTAGATTCAATCAACAATGATTAACATAAATCAAAAGAGCCTAGCATGCTACAACATGGTTAAGCATATAACATCGGATTATATCCAAAACCTAACAATAAGTCAATAACTAACATCAACTAGTAGCACTTCTAGCTAATCCAAGTCATGACCATATGCATTTATATCAAAAGCTAGACAATAATCAAGATAAAGAGTAAGATAAAGAGTAAATCTTACAATAAACCGTGAAAAGCTTCAATCAACCATTCCTTAGAGTGTTTAAGCTACAAGTTCCATAGTTCTTTGCCAAAATACCAACAAGAAGAACATAGAAAACTAAGTGCAAGATGAAACTTAAAAAACTAAACCTAAAAAGGAGCCTTCCAAAAGTGGCTAACACCTTTTTAGGGTTCTGAAAATAGCACTTATATAGTCCCCTAAGAAAACATAAAGAAAAGGATGAAAGAGTTACGAGTTGCTTAAGTCATCAACTAAACAGACCCTGCCAAGTGGCAGGGGTCGTGAGGTGCGACCCCAGCTTCGCGGGGTGCACGCTGAGTTGCACCTCGCATTTTGCTTCTCCCACAAAAATAACACAAAACTCCCACGTCGCGAGGTGCGACCTAGGCTTCCTTGACCTTGCTAGAAGCTTAGCTGGCGAGGACGATGATGTTGTCGATGCTTGCCAATGATGTTGAGGTGCCTGCGATGATGTTCATGATGCTCATAGCGACGCTACATACCCAAGGCTCCCAACAACTCCAAACACAACCGCCCAACAACAACACAACGACTCCAAAGGCTCAAGATGTCGCATCTTAACACTATCTTACACCTGAAATCCTAAACTTCGCTAAAGCCTAAAAGTGCGCTAATTCCCATGACTACGACTAAACCTTTCATCAAAAGCGTCTAAAACACCGTAAAAACTCTGAAAAACCTAAACACATCAAACACCCCCACACTTAGTCTTTACTCGACATCGAGTAAACTCAATGATGAGAATCAAAAACAATGTTCAAGTCATCAACATTAAAATTTGCCTTAACCATCCAACGTCTAAAATTATCACATTCACATCCTACTAAAGATTACTCTAAACCAAGTGTAAGGGATAATGGCTCCCTTACACTTAGTCTTCAAGCTCACAAAGAAACACAAAGATGCGACATAATAAACACCTACGACAACCCAACCACAGCCTCCAATCATTCCAACTATCCTAACCTAAGCAAGCCATGGATTGTTGACAAAAAGGAATAAACTCCATGCTTACTTCAAACCACAAAAATAACCTAAAATCTACTCCAACTAACCTATACCAAGTAAACCATGGAACAATGAAAAAAGGGATAAATTTCATGCTTACTTCAAAATAATCAACCAACCATCAATGTAAAGCTTAAATCCCAAATCGCAAAAGGAGTTCAAACTTTATACAATAAGCACAACTTCACAAATTACCATATATACAAGGATATCAGCATATCTCCATAAACCTACTCGAAAACACCGAAAACACCTCCATCCTTATGCCACCAAACACTGCAAATGAGCAATAATTTTTTTTCTCTCTTTTCTTTTTCTCTCATTTTGCTTAGGAGCCCTTTCGATTTTCATCCATGCTTCTCACAATTTCCTTTTATCTCATCATCTTACCTGCTCAAATTAAGCCACTATTTTGCATAGGTTGCCCTTTCGGGTTTTCAACCTATCCGGGCCCCCATTTTTGCCTGAGTTACCCGCCCTTGCGGGTTTTCAATTAAGCGGGTTTCATATCGTGGCCATTTTGTTCTTTTTCTCTTTTTTTCATTTTTTTTTCATTTTTCATGCAAATACGACATAAAACATAAAACATATATATTTACAATCCGAACTTCTCCATTCCGCCCCCCCACACACACTTAAAACACACATTGTCCTCAATGTGAGAAGAAAGAAATAGAACTAACAACCATTAGGAACCAGAAGGCTCACCAGGATCGCGATCACCCGCTCTCCTAGAGGTACGCTCTGCTTTCCTTTGCCCAAATCGATTTCTGCAGTGGGATTAGGGTAGCCGGGGTTAGAAGTCACAAAGAAAGTATTCATGGCCGAAACCATGGAAGACATGGAAAACATCGTGTACTCAAACCCATCCAATTGTTGCTGCATCTCATTCAGTTGCATCCCGAACATATTCTGGCTCTCCTCAATAGCATCAAATCATGTCTCGACCATAGTTTGAATAATTGAAGGGGTAGGCTTCAGGTTGCGGTGGAGCACGCACCCTACCAAACTCTTCTTCAACTGCGGCTTGATGATTGTCATCTGCAGGAATATAGAGCTGAAGATGAGATGTAGTTGCGGTAATGTTTGTTTTGTGAGGTTGTGGCAAAGCCATGTATTTCACACTATTTGCTCCATAAAGCCATACATAATGTCCGCCTCTCAGGAAAATCCATAACATCGGTGCCTTCTTTAATTGTTCCTTATTGTACACATTGGAGGCTTTGGAAAAACGAGCAGCAATAGTACCCAATGCCTGGAGAATCGGTTTTCCTTCATTATCTTTGGGAACCTCCTCTTCCAAGTAATCAGCCAAAAATGTAACCATCCCACTCATACTAATCTTGTCACTCTCTTTTCTCACTATTTCCAAGCAATTATTGACAAATGTCCCATCCCAATCCAGGCAACCAAATCCTTCAGGTGTCATGGCCCAAAGACATTTTAAATCAAACTTTGGGAGGTACGTGGGCTCTCCGTGGCAAAAGATAGTCATAGTGAGGAATCAATGGACAAAGCGGAGTGCCGGATGTGGAATTGAGCTATTCTTGCATCGCGCGTGCCATATCAAACTATTAGTGATGCTATCATAGAACATAACTTCATTGAATATGCCCGGAGCTTCAAAATCTCTATCCTCCACATAAGTCCACCCAAAAGCCTCCATAATCTCATTGTAATGCATCGTGTATTCATTGTCATTAAGGTGAAATGTAATGAATTGCCCATCCTCATCTCTTCCCTTCTCCAATGTGGAAAGGAACTCAAAAGTATAGCGTTCATAAGTGCAGGCTTGAAATTGAGTGAAACCTTGTAAGCGACTTTACCCAATAATCGCTCAATGGGAGCACGCAACCCTAATGTTCCCAATGTATTCAAGCAGACAAATTTGGTTTCTGTATTGTTCTTCCGGGTCAAGTTAGGCGAATCCATTTCCTTTAATGGTCTAAAACATAAATAAGCGATGTTGGAACTAAGCAATAAGAAAAAATTCATTATTGAAAGAAGTTAAACACCAAACTGAATTAAGCTTCGCCTAAATGCTGCTGATAATTCCCTCGAACTGCGAACCTAGATTTGACCTAAACTTTTACAAAATTTAGATTTTCGCACAATTAAATAAAATTACTTAAAACTAAGAAACCCGTAGATGCTCACCTATTCCAAGCCCTATCTATTAAGCGCTTTAAAGCTTGTTGAATTGAAACCCTAAAATTGGATTACAAGATTACTAAAAACCTTATGAATAGCAGAATAAAGGCCATGTCGTATTTTTTGCTTTAATTTGGCCAGCGAATAAAATTATAAATTAGATTCGAAGGATACCTTATTTCCAAATCAAGCCCTAAAATTTAGTAGAGTAAAAAACGAATTCGAAGTAGCATGAGCAGTGAATTGAACCCTAGAACCATAGATTCTAGGGCAACTGCTGCTCCGAATTGATCGAACTCGTGGATCTAGGCCTATTTACTTGAGAACCAGAAATCGAGACAAACAGTTTGATGGAAAAGGAGAGAGATAAAAAGAGAAGACAAAGGCGAGAAAAAGGTGGGTGACCAGTAATTAGAATCGAGGAGAGAAGGAGGGAGCGAGTGAAATTAGAATAAATAAAAAAGACCAAAACCACATGTGCTCCGGTCTATCGAGAATTTGTGAAATTATTTTATTAAATATTAAGGAAACTCACCAAATGCTACGTTTGTGAAGCAACCGGAGCATTTGACAAGTAGCAAAAGAACTTTTTTCCACTAGTATTGTATTCGTCTTAAAAAGTTAGAACTATAAATTTTAGTACTGGACAAGAACAATACAGAGAAATTGATAGCAAAAGATGAAATGGATTGTCTTCTCTTTTCTAAAACATGAAGAAATGGAGGAGAGAGAAAAATCTAGTAGGAGAATTATTGTGGACTACGGGATGCAATCAGTTAGCAGAGTTTTAAAAAATTACCGACGATTTTTCCCAATTTAGGGTCCCTATATTGTCGCCATTGCTATATTGTCCTCGATGCTCGCATATCATGTTCGTACATTCAGAAGAATCTAAGGGTCCAGATTATTCCTTATTTCTCATATGAATATTATTCTCACATGTGTATGTATATATATATATATATATATATATATATATATATATATATATATATATATATATATATATATATATATATATATATATATATATATATAGATTTGCACAAGAATTGATGTTAGGCACATGTTCGAATGTTAAGTGTACCTATAATATTTTAGGAAACGATATATATGCAAATTATATCATACACTATATGGTTAAAAAAATTCAAATAATATGGAAACTATTTAGTCTTCTTGTCCAACAAGTAAGTTATAGGCTGAACTTTCTTGTCTAGCAAGTAAACTAGTATCCCTTAGATGTTCTTCACTTGGAGACTTGTGCAACAATGGCTGAATCTGCTTGGTTCGAGCCTCAGCTTCGTTCCCGAACCTGCAAAAAGGGACCCACCCTGGAGGTTTGGGTGGTGGTTCCCCCTCCGAAGCTTAAGTCAGATATCAGGAGTTGTAAGGAGAAAAGTAGAGATAGAGAAAGAAAGTGAGAGAGTATTTCTTCAGAGTAAGTTTACACTGTTTGCATTGAATGATCTTTCTCCTGATTTCAGGGGTATTTATAGTGATTGCACGATGACAGCTAACCTTAAAAACTACCCTAGAATAGTGGCATCTGATTGGCTAAGAAATCAGATCATGACACGTGGCAGACCATGATTTGTGAGAATTTACCAACCAATCACTTGCAGCCACCTTCAACAGGCTGGGCTCTAACTAGCTTTTGGGCCAGAAAAGTAAGCCTTTTCCTCCAACTGAATACAACCCAAAGGATAAATCTTTTTCCTTGATTTATTAGGGGAGGACACATGTACGGCTTTGAAGAGCCAAAGTGTCTATGAAGGAACCGTAGATTTTTAGGCTACAACATTTGCCCCTAAACGGGTTTTCACTGTTGGCCTATCTGACGGTTAATACCCTTTTACCAAGGTAGTTTATTCAAATTCAAAATAGAGGCAATGACCCGCCCTTTTCTGGGTTTTACCGGTCATAATCGACCGTTTTAAACTTCTTTCGGTCATCCTTAACCGGGTCAACGGGTTTCTTACCCCCCTATATATATCCCTGGTGTGACCACATTAAATCATTTCACACCTTCAGAGAATTTTTCTAGAGAGAGAAGCTCTGCAAACTTTTCTAGAGAGAGAGAGAGATCGTCCAGTCTCAGCTTTCTTCACCGAATCGTCCAAACGTTTCATCAGGTATCTTTTCTTTGTTCTTTTTACTTCTCTTTATTCTTTATTTTTTCTTAGAAAATCAATAAAATGGAATCTTCTTCGTCAAATAATCCTAGCCGACCAAGAGCTTGTCATGACCCTAGAACCGATACTTCTTCTTCGGCACATTCTAGAGTTGGGCCTCTTCTGGCCGAGTATATTTTTTTTTGTGGTTATGGCCGAGAAAGTCAGGCGACCCAGTCTTTACCTGTGCAGGGTAATCTGGCGCGCGTCTAGCAAACTGCCCGTCTAAGACGAAAGGTAATAATCCCATCACATAGTTCAGACATGGAGGAATCTACTAGACGAGTTCCAGATGAGGCGAAGGAGGTCCAAAGTGCTGGGCCTTTGGGCGGCCCCCTTTCCCCTAACCGCAATTTTGAGGATTCCCAAATAAATCCTGAAGCCAGTCCTTCTGGCCGGGACATCGATATGGAGGAAACTGGCGAGGATAATAATGGCAGTGACTCTGGCGCTGCCGATGAGTCGGACGAAGCCTCCACTACTTCGTCCGAGATTAGAAGACGCCTAGGTCCCCTTTCTGACCCCGCATTCATTTTGGCCAATCGTAAATGATTAGAAAAAATAGGACCGGACCCTAGTTATTTGTCCAATTTCATGCCCATGCCGGGCTTCTCTTTCATCATCCCTAATAAGGAGGCCACCATTTTGAGCGCTCCTCCAAATCACTTCGCCGTCTACAAGCTAGCCTTGGATGCGGGATTAAGGTTCCCCCTCCATGATTTTATAGAACAAGTGCTTCGCTATTACAACATCGGCCACAACCAACTGGCTCCTAATGCCTGGCACAACATCCTGACGTTCATAGCCGTCTGCGAGTTGCGCGGCCTGGCCCTCTCTCTCCAAGCCTTCACCCATATCCATTATGCGGCTAAGGTTCCCAGTGCCGTGGACGGAACGTGGCTCAGCATCTGCAACCGCCCTGGCTTTCTAACTGCTTGGGGCAAGCCGTCGAAGATGCATGATTGGAAGGCCGACTTCAGCTTCCTAAGAGCGGCGAACGACTCCGCCACGGAGGGCTACCGTTTCCATAATCGAGCCGTCACGAATACCGGACGAAAGCAGTCCTGGCTGGATCTGGAGGACCATTATGACGAGGAGGTAGTGGAGTACTTTAGAATAAAGAAGTACTCCAGGCCCGACCAAAAATCCTATAAAGGGCCAGCTAACTGGATGCCCTTTAAGGAAATGTTTTACAGTGATGACTTCTTGGTCGCCGCCGGCTTGCGGTTGGCCGAAGATAGAGGTATACAATCAAATTCCCCAAGTAAAATGCTTCGTCCATAGCCCATACCGGACTAACCCTCTTTCATTTCTTTTTTGTAGACTCGGCCAGAACACGTCTCAAGCATTCTTGGACGGGGGGTATAAGCATGTCTAAGTTTACAGACAACTTATGGAAGGAGTACGCCAAGAGCAGTGTTGAGAAGCGGGCGGAAACACTGGTAAATTAAAAGAGTTTTTTTTTTTTTTTTTGACGAGGATCATTCTGACTCGTCAAGGATTGACTTCCAGTCCTTGGACGAGAATCACCCAAAGAAGGAAGGCATCCATGATTGGACGGTCACCTTCTTTGGGCCATTCTCGTCTAAGATATTGAACAGCCTTGGACGAGGACCGTTTGGGTTTGTCCATGTTAGTTTCCATCCTTTGGACGAGAATCACCCGAAGAAGGAAGACGTCCATACTCGGACGACCACCTTCTTTGGGTCCTTCCCGTCTGAGATGCTGGTTAGCCTTGGACGAGGGTCACTCATGCTCGTCCAAATTGATTCCTAATCCTTGGACGAGTATTACCCGAAGAAGGAGCGCGACCTTGATTGGACGACCACCTTCTTTGGGCCCTTCTCGTATGAGGATCTGAGTTCTAATACCGGACGAGGATGTGACTTCCTGTCCTTAGACGAATAGCCTTTTAGTCCGTCCAATTTTGGATGGCTTCCTTCTTCGCATCACTTTCGTCTTCGTGTGGGAACCACTTTGGACGAGATTCCCTTAGAAAAAAGGGGGTGTCCATTCTAGGACGCCTTCCTTCTTTGGGTGATTCTCGTCTGAAGCCTTATAAATATTTTATAGCTTTTGCTCTTTGGACGGCCAGCATAATGACTTGTTCATTTGTGCAGAAAAATACCCCTACAAACAAACTTCCGCCTGGGAAGTCATCCTCGTCCAAGAAGAGGCCTACAGCGGCTGCGGACCAGCCTCCAGCAAAAAAGCCTAAGGGCTTTACCAGGAAGAAGACGGAGAAGGCTACTCCTGCTGGTGGAGGAGTTGGGGAGAAAGCCATGCCTCCCCCGAAAGACAAGGTCCTTAAAGAGGAGCCTTCTGCTGCTGTCCCTGCCGAGGGGGAGAAGAGTTCTGACCCTGCTGGTCAGTTGGACGCTTTTCCTACGGATTCTGCTAAAATCTGACCAGAGTCGGCCTTGGCTTTGGTTATTCTGGAGCCGGAGACGGCTACTGAGAACTACCCGGGCTTCAGCCGCTGGCTAGCGAAGCTGGTTTCGCAGATGCCACTAGCTGTTAGGACGGCCTCCATCTCGTCTGGTGAGTCGTATTATCCAAATATAGTTAGGACGGTGCGGGTCGGCGGACGGTCCATGAGTCCGTCCAATAGACAAGCCATTGTCTTACCCATCAAGATAACTGACCCCCCGCTCTTTCAGATAAGGGCAAAGGCCCCGCTTTACCAGCAACTACTCCCTCCCTAGATTCGGACGAAGAGTCTTCTGCTGCTTTTGCCAAGATGTCAAAAGTAGAACGAGATCTACTCAAAGGTGATAAGAAAGTAGGAATTGTATTATATGAATTTTGCTTGACTAAATGCCAAGATACATGTATACAAATCTTTTTTCTCTTGCATGTGCCGTGGCACTTTGGAGTGATTACAAACTACTGGCCAGTTTCCTGGCGATTAACTGAGTTAGACGTGGTACTTCTTCAGAGTGTATGAGTTCCAAGTGCGATGTATTGGTCGTCCATCCAGATCTTGGAGACGAAAGGTTCCGCTTCGCACTTCTTGGACAATCAAATAGGGTCCTTCCCAATTTGGTGTTAGTTTCCCCAGCTCTTTAGCTCGCCCAACCGCCTCCATCTTCCTTAGAACCAGATCCCCCACCTTGAGTGGTCGTCTAGCGACTCTCTTGTTAAAATCCCGAGCCATTCGCAGCTTGTACAATTGCATTCTTAGCAAGGCATTGCCCCTGACTTCTGGTACTTGATCCAAACCCGTGCGCAATGCAGGCCAGTTGGCATCTTCCGTGTACATCATGACTCCCAGGGTGGGTTCTTCACTTTCAATGGGCAAGACGGCTTCAGTGCCATAAACTAACATGAAGGGTGTCTCCCCTGTAGAATTTTTGGCGGTTGTTATGATGGACCATAAGACTAGCTGTAGTTCTTCAACCCATTGTCCCTTGGCATTATCCAACTTCCTTTTTATTCCATTGGATAAAATCTTGTTGAAGGACTCTACTTGCCCATTGACTTGTGGGTGGGCGACTGCAGCGAAGTGAGCTTTGATTTCTCTTTCTACCAACCAATCTTTCAGCTTAGGTGTTTCGAACTGTGGACCATTATCAAAGACGATGGACTGTGGCATGCCAAAACGAGTTATAATGTTTTTCCAAATAAAGCCCTTGACGTCGATCGTTGTTATACCCCGCATGGCTTTAACCTCTATCCATTTAGTGAAGTAGTCCACATCTACTATCACAAACTTCTTTTGCCCAGCGGCCACCGGAAAAGGTCCTAAGATATCCATGCCCCATTTGGCAAAAGGCAGAGGGAACAAGATGGGACTTAAGTAGTTGGACGGCTTCTGATGCAGAGTTCCATGCTTCTGACAACTGTTGCACTTCTTTGCATAGACGAGGGCGTCCTCCTTTAAGGTAGGAAAGTAATACCCCGTCCTTAAAGCCTTTTCTCCCAACGCTCTTCCCCCAATGTGAGATGCACACGCTCCTTCATGGAGTTCCTTCAGAACCTCTAAGCCATCTTCTCTAGTGATGAACTTGAGGAGAGGACGATTGAATAACTTCTTGTAAAGGGTCTCGTCCCACAGCTCAAACCATTTGTCTTGAGCCTTCACATACTTGGCTTCTACAGGGTCTAAAGGCAATCGTCTTGTCTTCTTGTATTCTATTATAGGCTCCATCCAAATTGCCCCTCGGCTAAGAAACATTATTTGCTCTTGGTCAATACTCTTTTTGGGTTTAACTTCCTAAAACACTGTTCTTGGCACATCACCTTCAGCCGAGCTGGCCAATTTTGAGAGAGCGTCAGCTTGATGATTTTCTGACCTTGGTGCTTGGTCGAGAACAAATCGTTTCAAAGGCTCAATCTCATCTTTGATCAGACGCATATATTTTCCCATCGCTGCTTCTTTACATTCAAAGTCTCCATTGACTTGACTGACGACCAAGAGAGAGTCCGATTCGGCCTCAATTTCAAGAGCTCTTGTCGCTTTACACATTTTGATTCCAGCTAGAAGTGCTTCGTATTCAGCTTCGTTATTGGACGCTTGGAATTGGAATCTTAGCGCATATTCAAACTTGTCTCCTTCTGGATATTGAAAAATGATTCCTGCCCCACATGCATTGACAGTGGATGATCAATCAACCATGAGCGTCCTATGCTTCCTCCCTTCAGCTGGATCAAATATTGGTTCTATAGTTGGCCGAGTAAGCTCAACTATAAAATCTGCCAAGGCCTGCCCCTTAATGGCTTTCCTTAGTTCAAATGATATATCAAACATGTTAAGCTCAACAGCCCATTTCAACATCCGTCCAGCGGCTTCCATCTTTTGCAAAACTTGCTTCAAGGGTTGGTCAGTATAGACGAGTATACTGTGAGCTAAGAAATAGGGCCTTAACTTTCTACTGGCCATGACGAGGGCCAATCCAAACTTCTCGACAGGAGTGTACCTATTTTCCGCATCCTTGAGCACATGTCTCACAAAGTATATTGGCACTTGCACGGATTCTCTTTCAGCTAGCAGGACATCACTCACAGCCAGAGTGGACACAACCAAGTATACAAACAGTTTCTCCCCCTCGGCTGGACTGACCAACCTAGGCAGCTGTTGAAGGTGATCCTTGACTTTCTGCTGTCCACTCAAACTTGGCCTTCTTCTTGATAGTAGCGAAAAAGTTATGGCACTTGTCGCCCGACTTAGACAAGAATCGTCCAAGAGCAGCTAAGCAACCCGTCAATCGTTGAACTTCCTTTATCTTTGACGGGGATTTCATGTCTAGAATTGCTTGGATCTTTTCAAGGTTAGCTTCTATTCCCCTTTGATCTACTAAGAAGCCTAGGAACTTCCCCGACAAGACTCCAAAGACACATTTGCTGGGGTTCAATCTTAGCTTGTATTTTCGGAGAGTTTCGAAAGCTTCTCTCAAATCACCAACATGATCTTCCTCTTGCCGACTCTGGACTATCATATCATCAATGTATGCTTCCATGTTTCTTCCCAACTGTGGCTGAAAGACAGTGTTAATCAATCTTTGAAAGGTGGTCGGCGCATTACGGAGGCCAAAAGGCATCCTCAGCCAGCCTTTCATAAGTTTCTCAGTAATGAAGGACGTTTTGTCCTGATCCTCTGACCACATGGAAATCTGGTGAAAGCCTGAATATGCATCCATAAAGCTTAACAAAGCATGGCCGGCTGTGGAGTCCACCAGTCGATCCAACTTAGGCAAGAGGAAACTGTCCTTGGGATAAGCCTTGTTGAGATCGGTGTAGGCCACACACATTCTCCAAGTGCCATTAGGCTTTGGCACCATGACTACATTCGCTATCCATTCGGGAAAATAAGTCTCTTTGATGAATTTTGATTCCAACAACTTCTGAACTTCCTGGTCGACCGCCTGGTACCTGGCCGGTCCTAAGTGCCTTTTCTTTTGACGAATAGGTTATAAACTTGGATCAACATTCAGCCGGTGGACGGCTATCTCTGGATCGATTCCAGGCATTTCTTCAAGACAATAAGAAAAAACGTCTTGAAATTCTTTCAGCAAACTGATTAAAAGGCCTCTCAAATCCGGAGAGAGGGAAGACCCAATCTTGAGGGTTCTTTCTAGATGAGCTTCATCCAAACAGACATCTTCTGGAACTTCCACCGGCTCTGGTCGTTCTTGTGCCAGCCTCATAATAGCCATCACCTCCTTAGACGAGGATGGCTCCTCCTTGACGAGCTCATACTTCCTTTTTTTGCTGGGGAGAAGTTCAGACGTTTTCCTAGAGGGAGCGACAGGCGTCTGAGGACTCTCAATTGCCATCTTCAACGAGGCCACTTGGTCCCTTACATTTTTAGACGTTTTCCTTTCGCCAGCAACTCTCGTCTTAACTTTCCCAATTTCAGGCGTTTTCCTTTCGCCACCGATCTTCGTCTGGTCTTCATTGTCTGCTGTCCATGACGACGGCTTGAGGGTAATTAGGTAACATTCCCTAGCCGCCTGCTGATTTCCATACAAGCAGTCCATTTTGCCATAATCACACTCAAACTTCATAAGCATCAAGTGAGTGACTATTACAGCTTTAACATGATTCAGAGTTGGCCGTCCAAGTATGATATTGTAGGCTGTCAAATCTCGGACTACCAAGAACTTGATAAACAGAGTCCTTGAGGTCTCCTTCTCTCCCACTCGGACGGGCAAAGTAACAGTTCCCATAGGATGAATGATTCCTCCCCCAAACCCAATGATGGGATGGTGGGCGGGAACCAAGTTCTTTTCATCAAACTTCAATCTGGACAAGCAATCAGCGCTAATGATGTCTGTTGAGCTTCCGGTGTCAATGAGAATTCTTCTTACTCTCAAGTTTGCTATCTTCATTTCTACATCCAAAGGGTCATCATGGGGAGTTCTCAGCTTCCCCCGATCTTGTTCACTAACTACCACTTTTGGAAAGGGCTCGGCTTTTGTCTGATTAGCTAGTAAGACTTGGCCGAGCTCCCTGAGGTACTTTTTATGCCCTCTGGCCTCTATTGGTTGGTCCTCCAGCAGCAAACCCTCCTGAAATTACAAGGACAACATCCTCGTCTGTACTTTCACTCTCTTTCTTCTTAGTCTGCCGATCATCCTTCCTCTGAAACTTCCTTCCCCCTTGGGGAAAATAGGAGTTCATCTTTCCTTTTCGAGCTAGATCCTCTAAAACCCTCTTAAGGTGCTTGCATTCATTGGTCTCATGACCGCATTCCTTGTGAAAGTGACAGTATTTGCTCTTGTCCCTATTTCTGTAAGGAGTCTTCATCTCAGCTGGAGCCTTCAGCTCATATTGGTCCTTTTATCTCCATGAGAATGGAGTATTGGTCCTTGCTGAATTCGATGGGATTGGATGAAGAAGGCTCAGATTCCTTTCTATTGCTTCTTCTGGACGAAGTAGTGGTTGAGGTAATTGCCCAAGTCTCGGCCTTTTTGGGGTTGCTCTTTTTTGGCTGAGTAACCTCTTTAGGCTTCTTGGACTCGGGGTGCTTTGCCTAAGCACATACTTCAGTGGCGTGTATAAATGCTTCGGCTTCCCTTAATGCCTCGGCAAGAGTGGTGATTTTCTTCTTAACAAGATCGAACTTAAAACTTCCAGGCCTTAGTCCCTTGATAAAGGCGTCCAAGGCCACCCCTGCATTAAGATCTTGAATTTGAAGGGCTTCTAGATTGAATCTCTTAACAAAACTCCTAAGAGCTTCATTAGGTCCTTGGACGACCTTACCCAAGTGCATGCTTGTTTTTTTGCTCTTGCTTATTGGCAACAAAGTGACTAGTAAATAAGAAACTGAGTTTAGTAAAATTGTTGACTGAATTGGGTGGAAGATTGTTGAACCACTTCTGTGCTACTCAGAGTTGCTGGGAAGTTCTTACACCACGTAGCATTATCGTCTGGATCTGTTGTTCCATCAAAATGTTCTATAGTAAGGAGTTTAACCTTTGGGAATGGGGGCGCCTCCATGATCCTGGCCGAGAATGGAGTGGGCCAGTTAATCCGGAGGGCTCCCAACTATCCCTCGATGGGTACGAACTCCTTATGATATTCCTTTATCACAGGATCAGATGATGTATTTGCAGGGGCTGGACGTCTATAAACTATGGGCTGAACCACCGTCCTCTCTTGTCTTGGATGAGCAAGAGAGAGGCTTAAATTTCGTCCTTCCGTTCTGGACGGCAACCTCAAAGGAGGGTCCTTCAAGTATGGTGTAGAACCTGTCGCCAATCGTTGTAATGCAACCGCTTTCTTCGCCTCTAGATACTCCCTGGCATCCGTTTCCATTCGGCGCCCGCTTGGACTAACCTGATCCTGGGTCCTGACCACCAGGTTCCAGTCCATCTTCCTTCGCTGTTCACTGCCTTCTGGCTGCTTTCCTCTGGCCGTCCTCCTAGAGGGTTCCTGACGAACAGGTCGACTAGGACCTGGACGATTTTCTTAGGAACGTCCCCTAAGAGAAGTTAGATTGTTAGCGGCTGGCTCAGGGTTAAGATGGAAAAACAGCATGTTGCTCTTGATCTGTTCTTGGACGACTGCTGCCATCTTAGTCTGAAAATCATTCAAGACGTTCTCAAGATGGGCAGCAGTCACTGGACGTTCAAGATTCTCCTGTATAACAGGCACTTGGCTTTGTCCAGGGACATTGATGATGGACGGAGGTCTATCCCTTCCTCGAGGCGGTCTCTCATGATCTACTGTGTCTTCGACATTGACCTGAAAACTTTGATTTCTAGCCACATTGGACAACTGACAGTCAGTCGTCGTTGCGTCTCCCCACAGACGACGCCAAATGTTTAGTCTTCTTGTCCAACAAGTAAGTTATAGGCTGAACTTTCTTGTCTAGCAAGTAAACTAGTATCCCTTATATGTTCTTCACTTGGAGACTTGTGCAACAATGGCTGAATCTGCTTGGTCCGAGCCTCAGCTTCGTTCCCGAACCTGTAAAAAGGGACCCACCCTGGAGGTTTGGGTGGTGGTTCCCCCTCCGAAGCTTAAGTCAGATATCAGGAGTTGTAAGGAGAAAAGTAGAGATAGAGAGAGAAAGTGAGAGAGTATTTCTTCAGAGTAAGTTTACACTGTTTGCATTGAATGATCTTACTCCTGATTTCAGGGGTATTTATAGTGATTGCAAGATGACAACTAACCTTAAAAACTGCCCTAGAATAGTGGCATTTGATTGGCTAAGAAATCTGATCATGACACGTGGCAGACCATGATTTGTGAGAATTTACCAACCAATCACTTGCAGCCACCTTCAAGGGGCTGGGCTCTGACTAGCTTTTGGGCCAGAAAAGTAAGCCTTTTCGCCCAACTGAATACAACCCAAAGGATAAATCTTTTTCCTTGATTTATTAGGGGAGGACACATGTACGACTCTGAAGAGCCCAAGTGTCTATGAAGGAACCGTAGATTTTTAGGCTACAACAGAAACTAGTTAGAATTTTTAATCATGTAAATCTTTCCATAATATATCTTCATTTTATCAATTTTTGTAATTATTTGTCACACATATATAAAAATTATTATAAATTTTTAAACAAAGACATGTATTGATTTTAGAGTTTGTTTGCTAGATAATACATAATAAATAGGAAGTTATGTAGGAAAGACCTAATAAAAAAGTTACAAGGAAATACTCCATCCGTTTTCTTTTGTTGTTCCTGTATTCCCCATTGGAAAATTTCAATATGTTGTTCCTTTTTTGAATCTTTTGATACATAGTTTAATTTATAAGTTAAATTTCCTATTAGTTTTAAGTTGTAATAAATGTGTTCATGCTATTGAGTAGTCATTTTTTACTCTTTTAGCCCTCAAACTTCTGTCGCATTGGTTGGTTAACATAGAGAAACTCAAAGGGCAATAAATATGTTCACACTAGTTTGTAGTCATTTTTTTTTACTCTTTTACCCCTCAAACTTTTGTATCATTGGTTACCTAACATAAAATAACTCAAAAGGCTAGAATCTTTATTTTAATTAATTTTATTTTATTTAAAATAGTGGAATCTTGCCTATTTTTTGAGGTGCATTGGTTTCTTCCTAGATTTCAAATAGGAACAACAAAAGAAAACAAAGGGAGTACCAGATAAGTATAAATACTACTATTTGTTATTTAAGACCACATTACAACTTTCTAGTAAAAAAGTCAATTTTTCGGGGTTGAATTATTATCTTCACCTTTTATTTTTATCATTTTCTGTGGCAATATTCATTTTCTATAAAACTGCTTCTTTCTGGAGGGGAATAGCTTAAACAAACATCAAAAAAAGAAAGAAAAAATAGAAGTCAACCTAGAAATGTTGACTTTTTTTGCAGAAAGTTTGCAATATGGTCTCAAGTAACAAATATTTATACTTATTTCATGTTTTCATGTGAAAAAAAAGTTATTAGGTCTTTCCCTATTAGATACTCCTACTTTGGGTTTTCTCTACTTGGTTGCAGGCCAACAAAATTTTTATAAGCGATGCTTAGTGGCCTTAATTCACTTAAAACCTAACTAACCCATCATTTAAAGTAAATTTACTAACCTACTTCCTAGTTAATTACCCTAATTCAAAAATCAAAACCCCTACTAGGCTACTATTATTTAAACTTTCGAGCAACTTCCACCTTGACATTTCTGCCATGTATATTTTCAAAGAAAACAACTCAAGTCAATTTAAGTCAACAGTCAACACAAGTCATGGTTGGTGTATAATTTTCTTATTTTTCCGAGTAAACTATGCATTGACTACTGTTGTATTCCAAATTTTCAATAGTTCCTGGAATTATTTTTTTGATTTTAAAACTCAGAAAAAAAAACCTCAGATAGCCAAAGGGTGGAAAAGAGGAGAGTCATATACTTTTTCTTGTTTTGAGATAAATATTTTGGAAAAGTTTATATGTTTAATTATGGGGAAGTTGGTATGTAAGGAAATAGATACAGCTTCAGATCCTTTTAGAGGCTTTATGTTGACGATTTTAATTGTTCTCGTACTCTTTGTCGTCTTCAACTTCAATCAACCTCCAAGAAGGGCTATAATCGTCAGGCGTGTTCTTTGAAGATAATTTTATAAGAATAAGACTGTAATTAGTTTTGATAGGTACGAAATGATGTAATTTTTATCATATATCCTGGTGTACTATGAACATGACATATTTAAAGTTATTTTTCTGCTCTTTGCTTATTTGAATCTTGAAAATGAGCTAAATATATACAAAAGGGCGAGCTCCAAATGGGAAAAATAGTCTAGTTGTATGATAAAGGTTTTGTCATAAAGGTCATTTTTATGCTCTTCAGCTCTTTTGACATTAATGTTTTATTGTCCTACCATATATATAAAATAATAGAACACTGTTGAATTGTGATATTGTTCGAGAATTAACATATTTTTGATTTACAGCTCATTAATATGGTCACTTTTCTCAAATTTGATCTTTTAGAAGTTCTCGAGATGGATTTATGTCTTAGCTACAAATATAGCTTCTGACTGCATAAATGTAAACTTTGTCTACCCACCGGGTGGACTACCCACCATTAATAAAGACTTGTTGAGGGTTGTGGTAATGGAATCCAACTCAACATAATAATATATTTTTTAATGATCTATTAGTAGTGGGTTGTCTACCCGGTAGGTAGGTGTAGCAATGTCCCTAAAGATGTAGTACTACTGTCAAAAAGTGTGTGCAGCACGCGATTTGTAATATGTCGTTCCATATATTAGGATTACACGATGCCGCATCAGGTATGACATGGAATCTCTATGAAACACACTTAAATACATGTATTACTTATTATTCTATTTTAAAACAAACATTTGGAACTGATAGAATATAAATATAGTTAGGATATATTTTGATCCTAGAATTATACTCTGGATAGGTTTCCTAATCATAATAGGACGGACTATCCTAGAATGTATCAGTATAAATATTGATCAATGGTAATCACTCTAGTTGAGAGTTTTCCCTAAATCTAGCATGGTATCACAACACTAGGTTCTCTAACTTAGCTTCCACAATTTTTTTTCCTTTGTGGGCTGTGCGCACCACCACACTTCCGCCTTTTGTCTCCTTTTGCGCCATATAGCGTCACATCACCTATGTGCCTGTGTCTTATTTTTTGGGATGATTCTTCGGTGATCATACCAAAATTATGATCACCGAAGTCAACGGAAGTCAAAGGGCCTCTGCACCACATATTTTGCCAACTCAGCAAGCCATTTTATTTTTCATTTCTTTTACTAAAATCAGAAATATTTATGATAAATACTTAAAATAATTTTGTAAATTCCAAAAAATTAATAAGAAAATCCTAAAAATTTAATACTTTCATTTTTCTGAAATTAATTATTTTGACAAAAAAATTTACCCATCTTTTTTTTCTCTCTCCTCTTTTTCCCCCTGAACCTCGATGAACTCCTTCCTTCCCTGCGTTCTCTCTTTACCCATCTCATCTCCTTCCTCGACCATTTTCGACCAATTACCTGCTCTTTTGTTACTCTACTCTTCACGCATAAGTGAATCTTCTTCACGCAAACACCAAGGGTGGAAGTGTGCTTTTAGGGAAATCTCGATTTCAGTCTTCTTTACATATCTAGGGTTTTGGTTTTGTTTTTGGGGAAAGTTCGATTTCAGTTGTCTTGATTTGTTTGATTTAGGTCTATACTCCATTTCGCATGAACAAAACCCTCATGTTCTTCAATCTCGATTTCCGTTTAATCGATTTCGGGGTTCTTTCAGTGTTTTATCAGATTCAACAGGGCCTGGCTGTTGGCTGTTTCAATTTTGGGGGGTTCTTGGTTGATGACCCAACTATGGGGCTTTCGGTGATGACCCAACTATGGGGATTTGGGGTGATGACCCAACTATGGGGATTTGGGTGATGACCCAACTTTATGTATTCGGGTGATGACCCAACTATGGGACTTTGGGTGATGACCCAACTATTATGTTCCGATAACAAAGAAAGATTCAACTATCATGTTGATCCAGCCAACTTAGATTGTGGTTTGTAATCTGGATTTAAATGAACAATGATGTATAATCATGTTTTAGGAAGAATTAAAATTTATACCAAACATTAGATAAAATTGCTAGCATTAATTTTGAAAAAACTGTCATGTTTGGGATCATAATATCATTAGTAACAATATGTGGTTAATTTAAAATAATAATTCAATGGTATAAACGTCTTTAGGTAGACGTTTGCACCGCGGAACAAATGTTTAAGAAGGCATATGGGCCTTGGCCCAAACGTGCCCTAAAAGCGTTTGTCATGGATCAAACATCTTTTATTGACTTTTGTGTACAAACACGTTTGTCATGGATTAAAACGTTTAAAGAGAAATCTGCCATATTTGTATTAAAGATATCATTTTATGTGGTTAATAATAATTCTAAATAACGTAGAAATGGGCAAAAATAGATAATAAAAAAATGATATAATGATCAAATAAAATCTTACGCTGGCCAGAACAAAATTACAAAAAAGGCCATGCTCGCCATTGAAATGATTTAATCCCGCACCGCATAAATGCAAGTGATTTTCATATCAGGGCTAGTGACCACGGAGACGGGGGTATCAGCACGACAAATGTTTGTCCCCAGTTGTTTATGAATTATGGTGCGCAAAAGAAAGACAAAAATAAGATATGCGTATGTTTACATTTGCTGATAGGAAAACAATTTTGACACAGAATAAATGTTTAACTTAGAATGTAGGGTAGCTAAAACACGCTTTCTAATTTCTACTACGAAATAAAGATGAGTGTTTATTAAATACTACCTCCGTATTTTTTAAGTAAGTTGCACCATTTGCTTTTTGGCACTATTCATCAACCAATTTTATTAAGTTATCTCGCACCATTATATAAGAAAAAACATAGTCAAGTGGGGTCTTGTTAGATTCGTCTCAATGGGAACATTCCAAATATCAATTTTTTAAAATTTTTACTTGCATATTAATGTTTAAAGAAGTGTCTCGACAAATATGAAAAAGCAAATGGTGCAACTAAATAAATACAAAGGTAGTATAAAACGCAAGTAAATGACCCCGTTTTACACATGATAGCCTTATTAAATTTGCTAGTAATTCAAAGTAGTGGTTAGAGGGTTTCATCATCAACAAAATATGCCCATACAAAGCGTCGGAGGGCTAATTGATCGTTTATATATATATATATATATATATATATATATATATATATATATATATATATATATATATATATATATATATATATATATATATATATATATATATATATATATATATATATATATATATGAATCAATAGTCATTGTGTTGGTCGCTGTTATTTAAAGACATGACCCTAAATATCTTAGGACATGACCCTAAGGAAATCTACCAATTCTAAGCATAAAGTGTTGGGTCATGTGCTTAAATCGACCAATGCAATAATGTCGTGTATTCATTCCTAATTAAGAGACACCAATGGCGATTATTGGACGTTATCTCATTCAAAGTAGTGGTTAGAGGGTTTCGTCCCTTGTACCAAATATGCCTAGGAGACAGAGTGTCGGAGGGTTTATTGATCGATCGTTTGTCATAATTTTTCTCTCTGAATAAATCATTTCAAGAAATACAATAACGTCATCCCTCGTACCCTATCGGCTTATTATCACATGGTGAGCCACTATGTTCTGGGGTTTCATCCATAACGAGACGCAAGACCCACAGTGTTGTGTAGAATGTCTTGTCTCCTATATATGAATCAATAGTAATTGTGTTGGTCGCTGTTATTTAAAGACATGACCCTAAATATCTTAGGACATGACCCTAAGGAAATCTACCTATTCTAAGCCTAAAGTGTTGGGTCATGTGCTTAAATCGACCAATGCAATAATGCCGTGTATTTATTCCTAATTAAGAGACACCAATGCCGATTATTGGACGTTATCTCATTCAAAGTAGTGGTTAGAGGGTTTCGACCCTTCTACCAAATATGCCCAGGATACAGAGTGTCGGAGGGTATATTGATCGATCGTTTGTCACAATTTTTCTCTCCGAATAAATCATTTCAAGAAATACAATAACGCCATCCCTCGTACCCTATCGACTTATTATCCCATGGTGAGCCACTATGGTCCGGGGATTTAATCCATACCGAGACGCAAGACCCATAGTGTTGTTTAGAATGTCTTGTCTCCTATATATGAATCAATAGTCATTGTGTTGGTCGCTATTATTCAAAGACATGGCCCTAAATATATTAGGACATGACCCTAAGGAAATCTTCCTATTCTAAGCCTAAAGTGTTGGGTCATGTGCTTAAATCGACCAATGCAATAATGCCGTGTATGCATTCCTAATTAAGAGACACTAATGGCGATTATTGGACGTTATCTCATTCAAAGTAGTGGTTAGAGTGTTTCGTCCCTTGTACCAAATATGCCCAAGATATAGAGTGTCGGAGGGTTTATTGATCGATCGTTTATCTCAATTTTTCTCTCTGAATAAATCATTTCATGAAATACAATAACGTCATCCCTCGTACCCTATCGGCTTATTATCACATGGTGAGCCACTATGTTCTGGGGGTTTCATCCATAACGAGACGCAAGACCCACAGTGTTGTGTAGAATGTCTTGTCTCCTATATATGAATCAATAGTAATTGTGTTGGTCGCTGTTATTTAAAGACATGACCCTAAATTTCTTAGGACATGACCCCAAGGAAATCTACCTATTCTAAGCCTAAAGTGTTGGGTCATGTGCTTAAATAGACCAATGCAATAATGCCGTGTATTCATTCCTAATTAGGAGACATCAATGGCGATTATTGGACGTTATCTCATTCAAAGTAGTGGTTAGAGGGTTTCGTCCCTTGTACCAAATATGCCTAGGAGACAGAGTGTCGGAGGGTTTATTGATCGATCGTTTGTCATAATTTTTCTCTCCGAATAAATCATTTCAAGAAATACAATAACGTCATCCCTCGTACCTTATCGGCTAATTAGCCCATGGTGAGCCACTATGGTCCGGGGATTTAATCCATACCGAGATGCAAGACCCATAGTGTTGTTTAGAATGTCTTGTCTCCTATATATGAATCAATAGTCATTGTGTTGGTCGCTATTATTCAAAGACATGGCCCTAAATATATTAGGACATGACCCTAAGGAAATCTTCCTATTCTAAGCCTAAAGTGTTGGGTCATGTGCTTAAATCGACCAATGCAATAATGCCGTGTATTCATTCCTAATTAGGAGACATCAATGGCGATTATTGGACGTTATCTCATTCAAAGTAGTGGTTAGAGGGTTTCGTCCCTTGTACCAAATATGCCTAGGAGACAGAGTGTCGGAGGGTTTATTGATCGATCGTTTGTCATAATTTTTCTCTCTGAATAAATCATTTCAAGAAATACAATAACGTTATCCCTCGTACCCTATCGGCTTATTATCACATGGTGAGCCACTATGTTCTGGGGGTTTCATCCATAACGAGACGCAAGACCCACAGTGTTGTGTAGAATGTCTTGTCTTCAATATATGAATCAATAGTAATTGTGTTGGTCGCTGTTATTTAAAGACATGACCCTAAATATCTTAGGACATGACCCTAAGGAAATCTACCTATTCTAAGCCTAAAGTGTTGGGTCATGTGCTTAAATCGACCAATGCAATAATGCCGTGTATTTATTCCTAATTAAGAGACACCAATGCCGATTATTGGACGTTATTTCATTCAAAGTAGTGGTTAGAGGGTTTCGACCCTTCTACCAAATATGCCCAGGACACAGAGTGTCGGAGGGTTTATTGATCGATCGTTTGTCACAATTTTTCTCTCCGAATAAATCATTTGAAGAAATACAATAACGCCATCCCTCGTACCCTATCGGCTTATTATCCCATGGTGAACCACTATATTTCGGGGGTTTCATCCATACCGAGACGCAAGACCCATAGTGTTGTGTAGAATGTCTTGTCTCCTATATATGAATCAATAGTCATTGTGTTGGTCGCTGTTATTTAAAGATATGACCCTAAATATCTTAGGACATGACCCTAAAAAAATCTACCTATTATAATCATAAAGTGTTGGGTCATGTGCTTAAATCGACCAATGCAATAATGTCGTGTATTCATTCCTAATTAAGAGACACCAATAGCGATTATTGGACGTTATCTCATTCAAAGAAGTGGTTAGAGGGTTTCGTCCCGGGTACCAAATATGCCCAAGATACAGAGTGTCGGAGGGTTTTTTGATCGATCGTTTGTCTCAATTTTTCTCTCCGAATAAGTAATTTCAAGAAATACAATAACGTCGTCCCTCGTACCTACCCTATCGGCTTATTATCCCATGGTGATCCACTATGGTTCGGGGGTTTCATCCATACAGAGAAGCAAGAACCATAGTATTGTGTAGAATGTCTTGTCTCCTATACATGAATCAATAGTCATTGTGTTGGTCGATGTTATTTAAAGACGTGACCCTAAGGAAATCTTCTTATTCTAAGCCTAAAGTGTTGGGTCATGTGCTTAAATCGACCAATGCAATAATGTCGTGTATTCATTCCTAATTATGAGACACCAATGGCGATTATTGGACGTTATCTCATTCAAAGTAGTGGTTAGAGGGTTTCGTCCCTTGTACTAAATATGCCCAGGAGACAGAGTGTCGGTGGGTTTATTGATCGATCGTTCGTCACAATTTTTCTCCACGAATAAATCATTTCAAGAAATACAATAATGTCATCCATCGTACCCTATCGGCTTATTATCCCATGGTGAGCCACTATGTTCCGGGGGTTTCATCCATACAGAGACGCAAGACCCATAGTGTTGTGTAGAATGTCTTGTCTCGTATATATGAATCAATAGTAATTGTGTTGGTCGCTCTTATTTAAAGAAATGACCCTAAATATCTTAGGACATGACCATAAGGAAATCTACCTATTCTAATCATTAAGTGTTGGGTCATGTGCTTAAATCGACCAATGCAATAATGTCACGTATTCATTCCAAATTAAGAGACGCCAATGGTGATTATTGGACGTTATCTCATTCAAAGTAGTTGATATGATTTCGAAAGTCCGAAAATTCACAAAGTATACCCTAGAATCTAAGTGACGTTTTTTTTGGTGTTTTTATGAATGAAAACTGAAAATAAGAAATAAAACAAGGATAGTACTCTTGATTCTCGCAGGAATAAGAGGGTCTCTTCCTAATCGCAATTAGAAGATGAATACAAGTCGCAACAAGTATTGTTTTGGTTAACAACCGAAATAAGCAACGCTCACAATTCTCAAAATCAGTCTACCTCTTTTTAGGAGGATAGGCACCTTTATTTATAGTAGAAGAGGCAAGAAAACCTTGCTCTCCAAGACTCTTACACCACACGTCCCACACTATGGAAATTAGGAAAGTATCCTTCCTTAATTCTAGCCTAGAATCTAGCTAATTTTTAAGGAAACAAAAACTTAAGGAAAGATATGCAATACCTTCCTTAATTACACCAAAACACACGGCTACAATGCTCACCTTGCACGCCACTCTAGCTCTTCCCAACTTAAGGTAACTTTCCTAAAATACAACTCTTGACAACTAAACTCCAATGAACCGAAATACTCTAAGATTTTCGGTCATTATTACAACCAATACTTGAAATAACTAACTTAACTAACAATCATAATAAAAGACATATTTTTTTAAGTTACATGTAAAACCTCTACTTTAGGAGTAAAGTAAAACCATGCAACATCCTAAGAAAGCGATTAAAGATAGTTCAACTTGCATCATTCTCCCCCTCTTGAAAAATAACTTGACCTCAAGTTTCTTCAAAACATGGAACTAGATCACAAGCATTGAATGACACGCACACTCCTTTGCCAAGAAGCACTTGGTAAGTATTCCAATTGTCATGATGAACCACTTTGAATGGTCCTTCCTCCACCGAATCTTGGTCACTCTTGGAATTATGGTAAAGCTTTTGAGCAGCAAGTGAAAGCCATACATAATCACCAACATGAATAGGAGAAGTTTGCCGAATTTGAAGTAGTTGATCTTGTTTCCAAGCTTTCCTCCCTTTCTTGGTCATCTCCCTAGAATCAAAAGATGTAACATAGCATGCATTTTGTGAAGAATATACCTCTTTACTCTTGGTTTCACTTACATTAGAGTACTTTGGAGGTAGGGGTTGCAAACCAATTCGTTTGTCTCCAAAAGCCACGGTGTACACATTTTGCTTGCAATGATGAACAGCATCTCGATCCCATTGCCATGGATGTCCTAACAGCAAGGAACAAGCATCCATAGGAAGTAGGTCACACCATTGTACATCCTTGAATTCGCCAATCTCAAAAGGAACCAAGGCTTGCTTCTTAACAGTAAGTCCTCCATCATTACTCACCCAACTCAGCTTGTATGGTCTTGGATGATCTCGTTGTTCTAACTCCAAGGTCTCCACCATCTTCTTTGAAGCCACACTTGTACAAGAACCACCATCTATTATCAAGGAACAAGGTTGTCCCTTCACTAAACATCGAGAGTGGAAAAGGTTCTCTCGTTGTTCTATATGTTTATCCTCCATGGTTGGCGCCACATGTAGCATGCGCCTAAGTACCAATGTGTTATGATCCGGGACTGGCTGCAGCAAAGGACCACTATAATCCGTAGCTTGTTTGTCAAGTTCATCACCATCACTCGCCTCTTCTTCAGCTAGAAGCGAAGCTAAAAGAGCATGTTGTTCGGCTAAGGAAACCAACACCTTGCTAGGGCATTGTGATTGAATATGACCACTTCCTTTGCACTTAAAACATATCTTTTCTTTCATAGCAAGCTGTCCATTGTTAAAAGTTGGAATTTTTTTAACAAAATCAGATGTAGAAGAAGAAATTGTACCCTTTGTTTGGCCATCCGAAACACCAACATATTTGCTCTCCTCTTGCTTTGGACGAAAACCTTTGCCTTTTGTCTCTTGTTGCTGCCTTTCAACCTTAATAGCTAATGTGCAAAGCTCATCAAAGGTGTAATATTGCTGCAACTCTACTTGATTAGCAATAGGTTTGTTCAAACCAACCGAAATTTGGCCGATTTTTGTTCATCAACATCATTGCATTCACATGCCAAAGTTAGTCGTTCAAATTCCTTAGCATATTGTTCTATACTTAGATGATTTTGTTGCAATGTATTAAGTTTATAGAACAAATCTTGTTTATAGGAACGGGGAACAAACCTCTTTCTCATCTTGGCCTTCAACTCCGCCCAAGTTTCAAGGGCTACTTTGCTCTCTCTTTCACGTTGAGCTTGAAGACTCTCCAACCAAAGAGAAGCATATTTGGTCAATTTCAAAGTAGCATAAGAAAAACTCTTACTTTCTCCCAAGTCCTTGTGATCAAAGAGTCGGTTCATACGTCGCTCCCAATCAAGAAAAGCATCCGCATCTTGGGTACCATCAAACTCGGGTAAATCTCCAAGTTTAAGATCATCTTCTCTTCTAGCACCATTAAAGTTGCTTCCAAAGGAGGTTGGAGAACCTCCAGTGGTCTTAGCTTCCATGGATTAACCTTGCCTTGGAGATTGGTAATCTCCTGATTAAGTTTTTCAAAACTAGCTAACACTTGTTTCTCGAAGTCTCCCATTGTTGTTACGCAATACGTCGGATTGTCTTGATGACTGTGGATTCGTTATAACTCGGAATTAAACGAAATTTGGACACAACAAACTTCAAGATGTTTACTGTCTCCACACAAAATTTCAACTTAATCTAAGCTAGAACGCGACCTCACGAGCCTCTACAACCTTACTGCTCTGATACCAACTGATATGATTTCGAAAGTCCGAAAATTCACAAAGTATACCCTAGAATCTAAGTGACGTTTTTTTTGGTGTTTTTATGAATGAAAACTGAAAATAAGAAATAAAACAAGGATAGTACTCTTGATTCTCGCAGGAATAAGAGGGTCTCTTCCTAATCGCAATTAGAAGATGAATACAAGTCGCAACAAGTATTGTTTTGGTTAACAACCGAAATAAGCAACGCTCACAATTCTCAAAATCAGTCTACCTCTTTTTAGGAGGATAGGCACCTTTATTTATAGTAGAAGAGGCAAGAAAACCTTGCTCTCCAATACTCTTACACCACACGTCCCACACTATGGAAATTAGGAAAGTATCCTTCCTTAATTCTAGCCTAGAATCTAGCTAATTTTTAAGGAAACAAAAACTTAACGAAAGATATGCAATACCTTCCTTAATTACACCAAAACACACGGCTACAATGCTCACCTTGCACGCCACTCTAGCTCTTCCCAACTTAAGGTAACTTTCCTAAAATACAACTCTTGACAACTAGACTCCAATGAACCGAAATACTCTAAGATTTTCGGTCATTATTACAACCAATACTTGAAATAACTAACTTAACTAACAATCATAATAAAAGACATATTTTTTTAAGTTACATGTAAAACCTCTACTTTAGGAGTAAAGTAAAACCATGCAACATCCTAAGAAAGCGATTAAAGATAGTCCAACTTGCATCAGCAGTGGTTAGAGGGTTTCGTCCCTTGTACCAAATACGGCCAACATACAGAGCGTCAGAGGGTTTACTGATCGATCGTTTGTCTCAATTTTTCTCTCCGAATAAGTAATTTCAAGAAATACAACAACGTCGTCACTCGTACCTACCCTATCGGCTTCTTATCCCATGGTGAGCCACTATGGTCCGGGGGTTTCATCCATACCGAGAAACAAGAGCCATAGTGTTGTGTAGAATGTCTTGTCTCCTATACATGAATCAATAGTCATTGTGTTGGTTGCTGTTATTTAAAGACATGACCCTAAATATCTTAGGACATGACCCTAAGGAAATCTACCTATTCTAAGGATAAAGTGTTGGGTCATGTGCTTAAATCGACCAATGCAATAATGTCACGTATTCATTCCAAATTAAGAGACGCCAATGGTGATTATTGGACGTTATCTCATTCAAAGTAGTGGTTAGAGGGTTTCGTCCCTTGTACCAAATACGCCCAACATACAGAGCGTCAGAGGGTTTACTGATCGATCGTTTGTCTCAATTTTTCTCTTCGAATAAGTAATTTCAAGAAATACAACAACGTCGTCACTCGTACCTACCCTATCGGCTTCTTATCCCATGGTGAGCCACTATGGTCCGGGGGTTTCATCCATACCGAGAAACAAGAGCCATAGTGTTGTGTAGAATGTCTTGTCTCCTATACATGAATCAATAGTCATTGTGTTGGTTGCTGTTATTTAAAGACATGACCCTAAATATATTTGGACATGACCCTAAGGAAATCTTCCTATTCTAAGCCTAAAGTGTTGGGTCATGTGCTTAAATCGACCAATGCAATAATGTCGTGTATTCATTCCTAATTATGAGACACCAATGGCGATTATTGGACATTATCTCATTCAAAGTAGTGGTTAGAGGGTTTCGTCCCTTGTACTAAATATGCCCAGGAGATAGAGTGTCGGAGGGTTTATTGATCGATCGTTCGTCACAATTTTTCTCTACGAATAAATCATTTCATGAAATACAATAATGTCATCCATCGTACCCTATCGGCTTATTATCCCATGGTGAGCCACTATGTTCCGGGGGTTTCATCCATACCGAGACGCAAGACCCTTAGTGTTGTGTAGAATGTCTTGTCTCGTATATGTGAATCAATAGTAATTGTGTTGGTCGCTCTTATTTAAAGACATGACCCTAAATATCTTAGGACATGACCATAAGGAAATCTACCTATTCTAATCATTAAGTTTTGGGTCATGTGCTTAAATCGACCAATGCAATAATGTCATGTATTCATTCCTAATTAAGAGACGCCAATGGTGATTATTGGACGTTATCTCATTGAAAGTAGTGGTTAGAGGGTTTCGTCCCTTGTACCAAATACGCCCAAGATACAGAGCGTCAGAGGGTTTACTGATCGATCGTTTGTCTCAATTTTTCTCTCCGAATAAATCATTTTAAGAAATACAATAACGTCATCCCTCGTACATTATCGGCTAATTATCCCATGGTGAGCCACTATGGTTCGGGGATTTGCTCCATACCGAGACGCAAGACCCATAGTGTTGTGTAGAATGTCATGTCTCCTATACATGAATCAATAGTCATTGTGTTGGTCGCTGTTATTTAAAGACATGACCCTAAATATCTTAGGACATGACCCTAAGGAAATCTACCTATTCTAAGGATAAAGTGTTGGGTCATGTGCTTAAATCGACCAATGCAATAATGTCGTGTATTAATTCCTAATTAAGAGACACCAATGGCGATTATTGGACGTTATCTCATTCAAAGTAGTGGTTAGAGGGTTTCGACCCTTGTACCAAATATGCCTAGAAGACAGAGTGTCGGAGGGTTTATTGATCGATCGTTTGTCATAATTTTTCTCTCCGAATAAATCATTTCAAGAAATACAATAACGCCATCCCTCGTACCCTATCGGCTTATTATCCCATGGTGAACCACTATATTCCGGGGGTTTCATCCATACCGAGACGCAAGACCCATAGTGTTGTGTAGAATGTCTTGTCTCCTATATATGAATCAATAGTCATTGTGTTGGTCGCTGTTATTTAAAGACATGACCCAAAATATCTTAGGACATGACCCTAAAAAAATCTACTTATTCTAAGCATAAAGTGTTGGGTCATGTGCTTAAATCGACCAATGCAATAATGTCGTGTATTCATTCCTAATTAAGAGACACCAACGGCGATTATTGGACGTTATCTCATTCAAAGTAGTGGTTAGAGGGTTTCGTCCCGTGTACCAAATATGCCCAAGATACAGAGTGTCACAGGTTTTTTGATCGATCGTTTGTCTCAATTTTTCTCTCCGAATAAGTAATTACAAGAAATACAATAACGTCGTCACTCGTACCTACCCTATCGGCTTATTATCCCATGGTGAGCCACTATGGTCCGGGGGTTTCATCCATACAGAGAAGCAAGGGCCATAGTGTTGTGTTGAATGTCTTGTCTCCTATACATGAATCAATAGTCATTGTGTTGGTCGCTGTTATTTAAAGATGTGACCCTAAATATATTTGGACATGACCCTAAGGAAATCTTCCTATTCTTAGCCTAAAGTGTTGGGTCATGTGCTTAAATCGACCAATGCAATAATGTCGTGTATTCATTCCTAATTATGAGACACCAATGGCGATTATTGGACGTTATCTCATTCAAAGTAGTGGTTAGAGGGTTTCGTCCCTTGTACCAAATATGCCCAGGAGACAGAGTGCCGGAGGGTTTATTGATCGATCGTTCGTCACAATTTTTCTCTACGAATAAATCATTTCAAGAAATACAATAATGTCATCCATCGTACCCTATCGGCTTATTATCCCATGGTGAGCTACTATGTTCCGGGGGTTTCATCCATACCGAGATGCAAGACCCATAGTGTTGTGTAGAATGTCTTGTCTCGTATATATGAATCAATAGTAATTGTGTTGGTCGCTCTTATTTAAAGAAATGACCCTAAATATCTTAGGACATGACCATAAGGAAATCTACCTATTCTAATCATTAAGTGTTGGGTCATGTGCTTAAATCGACCAACGCAATAATGTCACGTCTTCATTCCTAATTAAGAGAAACCAATGGTGATTATTGGACGTTATCTCATTCAAAGTAGTGGTTAGAGGGTTTCGTCCCTTGTACCAAATACGCCCAAGATACAGAGCGTCAGAGGGTTTACTGATCGATCGTTTGTCTCAATTTTTCTCTCCGAATAAGTAATTTCAAGAAATACAATAACGTCGTCACTCGTACCTACCCTATCGGCTTCTTATCCCATGGTGAGCCACTATGGTCCGGGGGTTTCATCCATGCCGAGAAGCAAGAGCCATAGTGTTGTGTAGAATGTCTTGTCTCCTATACATGAATCAATAGTCATTGTGTTGGTCGCTGTTATTTAAAGACATGACCCTAAATATATTTGGACATGACCCTAAGGAAATCTTCCAATTCTAAGCCTAAAGTGTTGGGTCATGTGCTTAAATCGACCAATGCAATAATGTCGTGTATTCATTCCTAATTATGAGACACCAATGGCGATTATTGGACGTTATCTCATTAAAAGTAGTGGTTAGATTGTTTCGTCCCTTGTACCAAATATGCCTAGGAGACAGAGTGTCGGAGGGTTTATTGATCGATCGTTCGTCACAATTTTTCTCTACGAATAAATCATTTCAAGAAATACAATAATGTCATCCATCGTACCCTATCGGCTTATTATCCCATGGTGAGCCACTATGTTCCGGGGGTTTCATCCATACCGAGACGCAAGACTCTTAGTGTTGTGTAGAATGTCTTGTCTCGTATATATGAATCAATAGTAATTGTGTTGGTCGCTCTTATTTAAAGACATGACCCTAAATATCTTTGGACATGACCATAAGGAAATCTACCTATTCTAATCATTAAGTGTTGGGTCATGTGCTTAAATCGACCAATGCAATAATGTCATGTATTCATTCCTAATTAAGAGACGCCAATGGTGATTATTGGACGTTATCTCATTGAAAGTAGTGGTTAGAGGGTTTCGTCCCTTGTACCAAATACGCCCAAGATACAGAGCGTCAGAGGGTTTACTGATCGATCGTTTGTCTCAATTTTTATCTCCGAATAAATCATTTTAAGAAATACAATAACGTCATCCCTCGTACATTATCGGCTAATTATCCCATGGTGAGCCACTATGGTTCGGGGATTTGCTCCATACCGAGACGCAAGACCCATAGTGTTGTGTAGAATGTCTTGTCTCCTATACATGAATCAATAGTCATTGTGTTGGTCGCTGTTATTTAAAGACATGACCCTAAATATCTTAGGACATAACCCTAAGGAAATCTACCTATTCTAAGGATAAAGTGTTGGGTCATGTGCTTAAATCGACCAATGCAATAATGTCGTGTATTCATTCCTAATTAAGAGACACCAATGGCGATTATTGGACGTTATCTCATTTAAAGTAGTGGTTAGAGGGTTTCGACCCTTGTACCAAATATGCCTAGAAGACAGAGTGTCGGAGGGTTTATTGATCGATCGTTTGTCATAATTTTTCTTTCCGAATAAATCATTTCAAGAAATACAATAACGCCATCCCTCGTACCCTATCGGCTTATTATCCCATGGTGAACCACTATATTCCGGGGGTTTCATCCATACCGAGACGCAAGACCCATAGTGTTGTGTAGAATGTCTTGTCTCCTATATATGAATCAATAGTCATTGTGTTGGTCGCTGTTATTTAAAGACATGACCCTAAATATCTTTGGACATGACCCTAAAAAAATCTACCTATTCTAAGCATAAAGTGTTGGGTCATGTGCTTAAATCGACCAATGCAATAATGTCGTGTATTCATTCCTAATTAAGAGACACCAATGGCGATTATTGGACGTTATCTCATTCAAAGAAGTGGTTAGAGGGTTTCGTCCCGTGTACCAAATATGCCCAAGATACAGAGTGTCACAGGGTTTTTTGATCGATCGTTTGTCTCAATTTTTCTCTCCGAATAAGTAATTACTAGAAATACAATAATGTCGTCCCTCGTACCTACCCTATCGGCTTATTATCCAATGGTGAGCCACCATTGTCTGGGGGTTTCATCCATACAGAGAAGCAAGAGCCATAGTGTTGTGTAGAATGTCTTGTCTCCTATACATGAATCAATAGTCATTGTGTTGGTTGCTGTTATTTAAAGACTTGACCCTAAATATATTTGGACATGACCCTTAGGAGATCTTCCTATTCTAAGCCTAAAGTGTTGGGTCATGTGCTTAAATCGACCAATGCAATAATGTCGTGTATTCATTCCTAATTATGAGACACCAATGGCGATTATTGGACGTTATCTCATTAAAAGTAGTGGTTAGAGGGTTTCGTCCCTTGTACCAAATATGCCCAGGAGACAGAGTGTCGGAGGGTTTTTGATCGATCGTTCGTCACAATTTTTCTCTACGAATAAATCATTTCAAGAAATACAATAATGTCATCTATCGTACCCTATCGGCTTATTATCCCATGGTGAGCCACTATGTTCCGGGGATTTCATCCATACCGAGACGCAAGACCCATAGTGTTGTGTAGAATGTCTTGTCTCGTATATATGAATCAATGGTAATTGTGTTGGTCGCTCTTATTTAAAGACATGACCCTAAATATCTTAGGACATGACCATAAGGAAATCTACCTATTTTAATCATTAAGTGTTGGGTCATGTGCTTAAATCGACCAATGCAATAATGTCACGTATTCATTCCTAATTAAGAGACGCCAATGGTCATTATTGGACGTTATCTCATTCAAAGTAGTGGTTAGAGGGTTTCGTCCCTTGTACCAAATACGCCCAAGATACAGAGCGTCAGAGGGTTTACTGATCGATCGTTTGTCTCAATTTTTCTCTCCGAATAAATAATTTCAAGAAATACAATAACGTCGTCCCTCGTACCTACTCTATCGGCTTATTATCCCATGGTGAGCCACTATGGTCCGGGGTTTCATCCATACCTAGAAGCAAGAGCCATAGTGTTGTGTAGAATGTCTAGTCTCCTATACATGAATCAATAGTAATTGTGTTGGTCGCTGTTATTTAAAGACATGACCCTAAATATATTGGGACATGACCCTAAGGAAATCTTCCTATTTTAAGCCTAAAGTGTTGGGTCATGTGCTTAAATCGACCAATGCAATAATGTCGTTTATTCATTCCTAATTAAGAGACACCAATGACGAATATTAGACGTTATCTCATTCAAAGTAGTGGTTAGAGGGTTTCGTCCCTTGTACCAAATATGCCTAGGAGACAGAGTGTCGGAGGGTTTATTGATCGATCCTTTGTCATAATTTTTCTCTCCGAATAAATCATTTCAAGAAATACAATAACACCATCCCTCGTACCCTATCGGCTTATTATCCCATGGTGAGCCACAATGTTCTGGGGGTTTCATCCATACCGAGACGCAAGACCCATAGTGTTGTGTAGAATGTCTTGTCTCCTATATATGAATCAATAGGAATTGTGTTGGTTGCTGTTATTTAATGACATGACCCTAATTATCTTAGGACATGACCCTAAGGAAATCTACCTATTCTAAGCCTAAAGTGTTGGGTTATGTGCTTAAATCGACCAATGCAATAATGCTGTGTATTCATTCCTAATTAAGAGACATCAATGGCGATTATTGGACGTTATCTCATTCAAAGTAGTGGTTCGAGGATTTATTGGTCGACCGTTTGTCACAATTTTTCCCTCTGAATAAATCATTTCAAGAAATACAATAACGTCATCCCTCGTACCTGCCCTATCGGCTTATTATCCCATGGTGAGCCACTATGTTCTGGGGGTTTCATCCATACCGAGACGCAAGACCCATTGTGTTGTGTAGAATGTCTTGTCTCCTATATATGAATCAATTGTAATTGTGTTGGTCACTGTTATTTAAAGACATGACCCTAAATATCTTAGGACATGACCCTAAGGAAATCTACCTATTCTAAGCCTAAAGTGTTGGGTCATATGCTTAAATCGACCAATGCAATAATGCCGTGTATTCATTCCTAATAAGGAGACACCAATGGCAATTATTGGACGTTATCTCATTCAAAGTAGTGGTTAGACGGTTTCGTCCCTTGTACCAAATATGCCTAGGAGACAGAGTGTCGGAGGGTTTATTGATCGATCGTTTGTCATAATTTTTCTCTCCGAATAAATCATTTCAAGAAATACAATAACGCCATCCCTCGTACCCTATCGGCTTATTATCTCATGGTGAGCCACTATGTTCCGGGGGTTTCATCCATACCGAGACGCAAGACCCATTGTGTTGTGTAGAATGTCTTGTCTCCTATACATGAATCAATAGTCATTGTGTTGGTCGCTCTTATTTAAAGACATGACCCTAAATATCTTAGGACATGACCCTAAGGAAATCTACCTATTCTAATCATTAAGTGTTGGGTCATGTGCTTAAAGCGACGAATGCAATAATTTCGTGTATTCATTCCTAATTAAGAGACACCCTTGTACCAAATATGCCCAAGAACCAACATCCCAGGTTTATTGATCGATCGTTTGTCTCAATTTTTCTCTCCGAATAAATCATTTCAAGAAATACAATAACGTCATCCCTCGTACCTTATCAGCTCATTATCCCATGGTGAGCCACTATGGTCCGGGGATTTCATCCATACCCAGACGCAAGACCCATAGTGTTGTTTAGAATGTCTTGTCTTCTATATATGAATCAATAGTCATTGTGTTGGTCGCTATTATTTAAAGACATGACCCTTAATATATTAGGACATGACCCTAAGGAAATCTTCCTATTCTAAGCCTAAAGTGTTGGGTCATGTGCTTAAATTGACCAATGCAATAATGCCGTGTATTCATTCCTATATAAGAGACACTAATGGCGATTATTGGACGTTATCTCATTCAAAGTAGTGGTTAGAGGGTTTCGTCCCTTGCACCAAATATGCCCAAGATATAGAGTGTCGGAAGGTTTATTGATCGATCGGTTGTCTCAATTTTTCTCTCTGAATAAATCATTTCAAGAAATACAATAACGTCATCCCTCGTACCCTATCGGCTTATTATCCCATGGTGAGCCACTATATTCCGGGGGTTTCATTGATAAGTGGCTTTTAAGGCCGCTTTTATGGCCTCTTTCCACCCTAATTAAGCCCTTGTTTAGTCCATTTTTATGCTTATTTAGCTTAGCTATGTTCAATGTTAGTGATTCTACTAGTTTCATGCATTTCGAGTCTTTTTGGGAGTTATAGGTTGTTTTCTCTTCATGTGAATAATGAATGTTGTGAACACCCTGTGCTATGACTTGCTCTTAACTTCTTTTAGGTTCCGTAGCGGCCTAATCAAGGTTGTCGAAGCTTGGAATTGGAAAAGGGAACCTTTGGATGAAGAGAGGGAGTTTCAAATTGCAAAGAAGAATAGAAGCAGAGCCAAAGCTCGCGCTCCAACCTCATGGAGCGGGAGCTCCAAAATCCCTTGCATACGAGAAGATTTGCCGAGAAGCCAAAGCTCGCGCTCCAACCTCATGGAGCGGGAGCTCCAAAATCCCTTGCATACGAGAAGATTTGCCGAGAAGCCAAAGCTCGCGCTCCAACCTCATGAACGGGAGCTCCAAAATCCCTTGCATACGAGAAGGTTTGCCGAGAAATCAAAGCTGGCGCTCCAACCTTCGCAAAGACGAGCTCCCATTGATCATAACCATGGCCAAGGGGGAGAGTTCTAAGCCTCCTACCAAGTTGTTGGGAAAAGATTGTGACTTCAAGGTTGGCGACAACGTTCTCTTATTCAACTCACGCCTCCGTCTTTTCCCCGGGAAGTTGAAGTCTAAGTGGTCCGGCCCATTCTCTATCATCAAGGTCACTCCCTATGGCTCGTTTGAATTGGACGGTGAAGATGGAGCTAGGTTCATGGTAAATGGCCAAAGAATCAAGAAGTATTTCGATAAGAAACAAATTGGAAAACTTGGTTGTTTGATGCTCGAGTCGGTCCCAACCGACTCATCTCCCGAAGCCATTTGAGAAGGATGAAGAGGTCTAACTTAAGACCATAAATCAAGCACTTTTGTATATACTGTTTATATTTTGTTATTGTTGAACTTTGATTTTTAATTTTGGTTTGGTAGATTATAAAATCCGGAGGATTTTTCCCCAAGGGAGGGGGTGACATTTTAGTTTGATTGAGAAATACGAGGCACGGCCTCTCGGCTCATCTAACCAATAGTTGAGTCGAGTTTCAAGCTAAGCCTTACATCTCACTTTGGGCTAATTTAAACCCCCATAGGGTATGGTTTGTTGTGTATATGTGCAGGAAAAGGAAAAGGAAAATGGAAATCTGCTACGTGTTGGAACTAATCTCTCTTTTGAGTTGATGACCTTTCGTAGCAAGTATCCGGAGATGAAGTCAAGGTTTGAAGATGCTCTTTTGCTTCGGATATTGCATTTGGCCTTTATTGCTTCAATGATGGGTGAGATCGTTCCAACTCCCTTTTAGTTACTTGTTTGCTTAGTTTTAGGATAGTATAGGAAAGATGATGATCGTTCGAGTTTGCTTGGCTTTAATTTTACCCTGGTGGTTATGAACACCACCTGGGTTTAAGTGCAAAATTTGATTGATAGTGTTGGTTATGTGCCATTGCCTACTTACTTTCATCCCTTGAGAAAAAAAACAAAAATAAAAAAAAATACGTATGAATCAAGGCAAATTTTTCTTTTAATTATTTCTTTTGCTCTTGAGTTGAGAACAATATCATTGAAGCTCCACTCTTTTGAATGCTTTTATTCCTAGACGTTAGAAGCCCGCATGCTTAGAGATGTTTATGGTTGATTTTAGTATACGCTATGTTAAGGTAGCGGTTAGAACTTTTTGAGAGCACAAGACCTTAATTCATGGATTGTGGTACGAAGGTGTTGCTCTCTCTAGTGATTTGAAACCTTAAAGGTAGCATTTGCTTGATAACCCCATGTGAGGACTTTCAAAAAAGCCCCAACATCCATTTTGAGTGCATGGATCCTCGACATCGCATACTTCTATCGAGAACTTGACTCTAATCTATCTTAGATCGCGACCGAGCCACTCTAGGGAAAGATAAAGGCGTTCATTTCGGTGACTATTTTCACTTTTATAGTTTTAGGCCTTTTATTCTTGTTTTTCTCTTTTTCTTGATTTTGTTTTTATATGCATATGCCCTTCCTCTCAACCCTTTGAGCCTTATCCTTTCTTTGATTACCTCAATACAAGCTAATTGCCTCCTTGTTTTATTTTTCACCCTTGTAGTGAATAGTGAAGTTAGAGCGATTGTCTTGAGTGATATTTGAAACAAATAAGGGGAAAGGAAAATGATGAGATTCTTGTGGTATAGTGGAAATTTTGTGTATATTCTTGAATAAATGCAATTGCAACTTCATAGAAAAAGCCACCCAAAGTCAAAGAAGGTGGGGTGGGAAAAAAATCAAAAAAAAAAAAAAAGAAACAAAAAAAAAGGGTGAGAAAAAGAAAGAAAATCCAAAATAGTTTTTTTATTGTTATGTTTTCGAATAAGTTTGGGGGAAACTTATCCCTAAATGGTTGAATATGATTTGTGATTCATGGTTATTTAGCTCTTTCGCTCCTACTAAGGCTTCACTATATTAGGATTGAGCACCACTATCCAAATTTATTCACACCCTTTACCCCTAGCCTACGTTTCCACCCTTAAAAAGTCCTTTTGACCTTAGCGGGTTGAGTCATTGTCGGTGGTGGAAGATTGGAATCAAGCCTATTGAGCGAGTGTGCTATGTCGAGATGTCGAGTAACCTTCTCCTATTCTATTTCTTATTACATTTATCGGCTCCATTCTCCGGAGTTTAGAGAAGCTACCTTGAATGGCGAATTTGAAACTAGTTGAGAGAACGCGGTATGTATGGTTGTAGAATTTGAGGAAATGTGCTCTGTCTAGTTCTCTATGCTTAGTGTATGGTATGTTTTAATCAACCTATGGACATCTTTGAGCATGCTTACTTTTAATGTCTAGAAATTCTTGCATCCATTTGCGCTTGCTTCTCGTCAAAATCTCACTTAAGAGCACCATTTTATTTTCTTTGGTTTATTTATTTTTGATTTGCCTTGGATTCTAAGATCTAGAGTTATGGGTCAAACTCTTAGAAAACCCTTACGAGAGCACACTCGTCCTCCTTGGCGACTTTGAGGTTTAAAGGGCTTGTTATTTACGCTAAAATTCACCGTGATTCCTACGAAAGTGAGTTAGTGTACAGACTTTAATGCTTTCTCTTTATTCGAGGACGAACAAAGGACTTAGTCCGGGGGAGTTTGATAAGTGGCTTTTAAGGCCTCTTTTATGGCCTCTTTCCACCCTAATTAAGCCCTTGTTTAGTCCATTTTTATGCTTATTTAGCTTAGCTATGTTCAATGTTAGTGATTCTACTAGTTTCATGCATTTCGAGTCTTTTTGGGAGTTATAGGTTGTTTTCTCTTCATGTGAAGAATGAATATTGTGAACACCCTGTGCTATGACTTGTTCTTAACTTCTTTTAGGTTCCGTAGCGGCCTAATCAAGGTTGTCGAAGCTTGGAATTGGAAAAGGGAACCTTTGGATGAAGAGAGGGAGTTTCAAATTGCAAAGAAGAATAGAAGCAGAGCCAAAGCTCGCGCTCCAACCTCATGGAGCGGGAGCTCCAAAATCCCTTGCATACGAGAAGATTTGCCGAGAAGCCAAAGCTCGCGCTCCAACCTCATGGAGCGGGAGCTCCAAAATCCCTTGCATACGAGAAGGTTTACCGGGAAATCAATGCTGGCGCTCCAACCTTCGGAGCGGGAGCTTCGATCCGCGGCAGAACTCACATTAGGCTCAGAGCTGGCGCTCCAACCTCGTGGAGCGGGAGCTTCGACTTGCTGTTGAAATCTCTCTCATTAAGGTCAGAGCTTGCGCTCCACGTATGGAGCGGGAGCTCTGAATGGTCAGCTCCCGATTTTTTTCGCTGTTTCCCTTACTCTAAGCTGTATTTGTGAGTGGTATAAATACCCTCTCTTAAGACACTTTAGGGAAAGCTTTTAATTTCAGAAAGGAGGATTCAAAAAAAAAGAGCACACTATTCTAGGTTAATTAGAGAGAGAAAAACACATTTCTAGGAGAGAGAAAGTTGTAACTCAACATTTGTTCTTCATTTTATTCAATCAAAGCATCAATCTTTTGGTAATTTCTAGTCCCTAATCCTTATTTCTTAGTTTATTTTTGGTTATTTGTTTAGTTTTATGCTTGTTTAAATTAGTTTATACTTGCCTTGACTAGTCTTAGTAGTCTATTGCTCAAAGGTTCAATCTTTCTCGTTTTCACTAATCATGCTTAGTAGTTTTAGTATGTTTGCTCCTTTTATTGTTGCTTTTACTAGTCTTACTATGTTCTCCTCCTTCCTAGGCTAGATTTCTAGCTAGGGAAGGGGGATAATGGGACTTTGTGATGATTTTGAATGATGTTTGGTTGGCTTTGGTGATTGTTCTTTTGATGCTCGAATTAAGGTATTTTATTGTTAAAGCATGAAACTTGATCACCTTTATGTTTAAATCTTGTGCTAATGTTGGGTTGTGTGAGAGCAAGCTTGATATTGGTGATGACTTGATGATGGGTAGACCACGACCTCAAAGGCGGGGTTGGGTAGGCGGTGTTAAGGGGTGTGCGAGAGTGACCTCTTGATGTTGGACCAAGACCCTCAATAGATTTGATCCATTGCCCACCAAATGTTGTCGAAATCGTTGTTGTGAGTTCCATGATTCCCCCTCTCGCTAGTGTTTGTCTTATTGATTAATCACTCTTATTTTATCTTCCTTAGGTAGTCTAGTTGATAACTCAAACCCCTTTTCTTTTACTCCCGTCAATTGATTGCATCTCGAACTAAGTGTAAAACTCCTTGCTTCTCCGTGGATACGACCCCTTACTACGCTATACTACCTTATTAGGCTAGTTAGTTAGACTAGGGAGATTTTATTCTTGACCCGGAACCATAGGAAGTAACGACACCTAGGGGACCGATCAAGTTTTGGCGCCGTTGCCGGGGAAGCAACATGTTGTTTGAACTTAGTTTATTGCCCATCAATTGCTTTTTATTTTCATTTTTGTTATTGTGTTGTCAATTTTAACCGTGTGCTTAGCTTTGTTGAATGATAAGGAGATCTCAAGGTATTCCTACCACTCCTCTTGACCCGGAAATCGACCGTACTTTGAGGCAAGTTCGGAGGTTATTTGAACATCAAACCGAGGAGGAGGAAATATTTTTTGACTCTTCAAGTGAGGCAAGTGAAGCCATGGCCGAAGATGACAACCCTCTATTTCAAGACTTTGGTAATCCGGAAGACTATGAGCTCACCGGTGGCATTTTGCTCCCCACCACCACTACGAACTTCACTATTCATCCACAATATACACAAATGGTGCTTAGGGAACAATTTTCCGGAGCCGCTCATGAGAATCCCATTGAGCATCTTGATAGATTCCTTGAGTTGTGCGCCATGGTCCAAACGAATCAAGTCACTCAAGAATACATCCGCATGCATCTCTTCCGGCAATCCTTAGCGGGAAAAGCTTATAGGTGGCTTAAGAATCTCAAACCAAACTCCTTGACTACTTGGAAGGCGGTGGCCAAAGCCTTCCTAAAGAAGTTTATATCGGAGGAGAAGACCGCGGAAATGAGAAGGAAGATATCCAAATTCCAACAAGAAGCGGATGAGTCTCTAGGTGAAGCTTGGGAACGATTCAACGAGTATGTTAGAGCTTGCCCCCATCATGAGTATAGTGAGCCTCTACTTATTAGATTCTTCTATGATGCTCTTGATCCCATTAGTAGAGCCAATCTTGATGCGGGAGCCGGAGGCCAATTTAGGAAAGTTTCACAAGCTCAACTTAAAGATACAATTGAGGATGTGGTTCGCAACTATTCATGGGGTGGTAAGAGAAGAAGTCAAGGAAAAGCTAATGGCAAATTCGAGCTTGACCAAGAGTCACTCAAGGCCTTCATGGAGCAACTTCTTGACAAGAAGCTAGGGAAAGAACAAGCTTCTTCTTCCTCATCTCGGCAAGTAAACTCATTCTCATGTGAAATTTGTGGGGGTACCAACCACGACACCTCTTATTGTGGTGGTAAGGACCCCGAGCATGTAGCGGCTATGGGTTATCTCAATAATCAAAGGGATCAAAGGGATAATTGGAGAGGCCCTAACTCCAATGTTAATCCGAGGTTCAATGACTATGGTGGACCAACCAATTTCCAAAATCAAGCGAACCAAGGAGCTCCCTATTTACATCCAAATTCTAGAAACAACTTCAACAAGCCCCATCCACAAAATCAATTCTCAAACCAACCCCCAACTACCTTCCCAAACACTTCAAACCCCCAAGGTGGCCCATCTCCGGACACCCTCCTTATCCTAGACAACATCAAGAATATTTCTCAACAATTTGAACAAAAGTTGAGTAACCTTGATCGAAAGGTTGACCAAAAATTCCAAGAAACCACTTCTCACCAAAAGATCCTTGACAATCAAGTTGCCCAACTAGCCGAGAGAGTTTCTCAACTCTCAAATGAGAAGCTTCCCGGTCAACCTACTCCGAATCTCGCAAACCACCACCATGTGAATGCCATCTCCCTAAGGTCCGGAAGATCATATAAAGGACCTAAAGAGGTGCAACAAGAGAAGGATAAGGAGAAAGAAGGACAAGTTGTGGAGAAAGGAGAATATGAAATCCAAAAAGAGGGTGTTGAGAAGGAGAAAGAGGTTGAGGTAGAAAAGCAAGCATCAACAAATCTCCAACCATCAAGATTCGATCCTCCCCCACCATTTCCGGAAAGGATAGTTGAGAGAAAGTTGAATGACAAGTACAACAAGTTCATGAACATGTTGAAGGGTCTTCAAATCAACATTCCCTTCCTTGAGGCTATGTCACAAATGCCATCCTATGCAAAATTCCTCAAGGAACTTCTTTCCAACAAGAAAAAGCTCAATGAACAATGCATCACTCTTCCTCACCAAGTGAGTGCGCTTGTGCAACGCCACTTGCCACCCAAGCAACGAGATCCGGGTAGCTTTACTCTTCCGGTGACATTGGGAGATCTTGAGACCAAGGGAGCATTGGCCGACTTGGGTGCAAGTGTGAGCTTGATGCCCTTGTCCATTGCAAAGTTGCTCAAGTTTGAGATGGTGCCTTCAAGGAAAACAATTCAATTGGCCGACCGCTCGATTAAGCTACCTTGTGGAGAACTTGAAGACATACCAATTCGAGTTGGTAATATCTTTGTGCCTTGTGATTTTGTTGTAATGGATATGGAGGAGGACCCTCATACTCCTCTTATCCTTGGTAGAGAGGCTCTTAAAACAATGGGAGCCGTGATTAACTGCAAGAACAACACGATCACTTGTGAGGTGGCCGATGAAAGAGTTATGTTTGAGTTTTCGAAAACCTTGAAGCAACCTATGGTGGAGAAGGTGTGGAGAGTAGACTTAGTGGAGTCGGAGATAGTTAATTATGAGGGGGTGGACAAATCAAGAGAGGCCATGGAGATTGAAACCCAACTTAATGAAGCTTATACGGATGCCCAAGAAAGCAAAGACGAGCTCCCATTGATCCAAACCATGGCCAAGGGGGAGAGTTCTAAGCCTCCTACCAAGTTGTTGGGAAAAGATTGTGACTTCAAGGTTGGCGACAAAGTTCTCTTATACAACTCACGCCTCCGTCTTTTCCCCGGGAAGTTGAAGTCTAAGTGGTCCGGCCCATTCTCTATCATCAAGGTCACTCCCTATGGCTCGTTTGAATTGGACGGTGAAGATGGAGCTAGGTTCATGGTAAATGGCCAAAGAATCAAGAAGTATTTCGATAAGAAACAAATTGGAAAACTTGGTTGTTTGATGCTCGAGTCGGTCCCAACCGACTCATCTCCCGAAGCCATTTGAGAAGGATGAAGAGGTCTAACTTAAGACCATAAATCAAGCACTTTTGTATATACTGTTTATATTTTGTTATTGTTGAACTTTGATTTTTAATTTTGGTTTGGTAGATTGTAAAATCCGGAGGATTTTTCCCCAAGGGAGGGGGTGACATTTTAGTTTGATTGAGAAATACGAGGCACGGCCTCTCGACTCATCTAACCATTAGTTGAGTCGAGTTTCAAGCTAAGCCTTACATCTCACTTTGGGCTAATTTAAACCCCCATAGGGTATGGTTTGTTGTGTATATGTGCAGGAAAAGGAAAAGGAAAATGGAAATCTGCTACGTGTTGCAACTAATCTCTCTTTTGAGTTGATGACCTTTCGTAGCAAGTATCCGGAGATGAAGTCAAGGTTTGAAGATGCTCTTTTGCTTCGGATATTGCATTTGGCCTTTATTGCTTCAATGATGGGTGAGATCGTTCCAACTCCCTTTTAGTTACTTGTTTGCTTAGTTTTAGGATAGTATAGGAAAGATGATGATCGTTCGAGTTTGCTTGGCTTTAATTTTACACTGGTGGTTATGAACACCACCTGGGTTTAAGTGCAAAATTTGATTGATAGTGTTGGTTATGTGCCATTGCCTACTTACTTTCATCCCTTGAGAAAAAAAACAAAAATAAAAAAAAATACGTATGAATCAAGGCAAATTTTTCTTTTAATTATTTCTTTTGCTCTTAAGTTGAGAACAATATCATTGAAGCTCCACTCTTTTGAATGCTTTTATTCCTAGACGTTAGAAGCCCGCATGCTTAGAGATGTTTATGGTTGATTTTAGTATACGCTATGTTAAGGTAGCGGTTAGAACTTTTTGAGAGCACAAGACCTTAATTCATGGATTGTGGTACGAAGGTGTTGCTCTCTCTAGTGATTTGAAACCTTAAAGGTAGCATTTGCTTGATAACCCCATGTGAGGACTTTCAAAAAAGCCCCAACATCCATTTTGAGTGCATGGATCCTCGACATCGCATACTTCTATCGAGAACTTGACTCTAATCTATCTTAGATCGCGACCGAGCCACTCTAGGGAAAGATAAAGGCGTTCATTTCGGTGACTATTTTCACTTTTATAGTTTTAGGCCTTTTATTCTTGTTTTTCTCTTTTTCTTGATTTTGTTTTTATATGCATATGCCCTTCCTCTCAACCCTTTGAGCCTTATCCTTTCTTTGATTACCTCAATACAAGCCAATTGCCTCCTTGTTTTATTTTTCACCCTTGTAGTGAATAGTGAAGTTAGAGCGATTGTCTTGAGTGATATTTGAAACAAATAAGGGGAAAGGAAAATGATGAGATTCTTGTGGTATAGTGGAAATTTTGTGTATATTCTTGAATAAATGCAATTGCAACTTCATAGAAAAAGCCACCCAAAGTCAAAGAAGGTGGGGTGGGAAAAAAATCAAAAAAAAAAAAAAAAAAAAAAAAGAAACAAAAAAAAAGGGGGAGAAAAAGAAAGAAAATCCAAAATAGTTCTTTTATTGTTATGTTCTCGAATAAGTTTGGGGGAAACTTATCCCTAAATGGTTGAATATGATTTGTGATTCATGGTTATTTAGCTCTTTCGCTCCTACTAAGGCTTCACTATATTAGGATTGAGCACCACTATCCAAATTTATTCACACCCTTTACCCCTAGCCTACGTTTCCACCCTTAAAAAGTCCTTTTGACCTTAGCGGGTTGAGTCATTGTCGGTGGTGGAAGATTGGAATCAAGCCTATTGAGCAAGTGTGCTATGTCGAGATGTCGAGTAACCTTCTCCTATTCTATTTCTTATTACATTTATCGGCTCCATTCTCCGGAGTTTAGAGAAGCTACCTTGAATGGCGAATTTGAAACTAGTTGAGAGAACGCGGTATGTATGGTTGTAGAATTTGAGGAAATGTGCTCTGTCTAGTTCTCTATGCTTAGTGTATGGTATGTTTTAATCAACCTATGGACATCTTTGAGCATGCTTACTTTTAATGTCTAGAAATTCTTGCATCCATTTGCGCTTGCTTCTCGTCAAAATCTCACTTAAGAGCACCATTTTATTTTCTTTGGTTTATTTATTTTTGATTTGCCTTGGATTCTAAGATCTAGAGTTATGGGTTAAACTCTTAGAAAACCCTTACGAGAGCACACTCGTCCTCCTTGGCGACTTTGAGGTTTAAAGGGCTTGTTATTTACGCTAAAATTGACCGTGATTCCTACGAAAGTGAGTTAGTGTACAGACTTTAATGCTTTCTCTTTATTCGAGGACGAACAAAGGACTTAGTCCGGGGGAGTTTGATAAGTGGCTTTTAAGGCCGCTTTTATGGCCTCTTTCCACCCTAATTAAGCCCTTGTTTAGTCCATTTTTATGCTTATTTAGCTTAGCTATGTTCAATGTTAGTGATTCTACTAGTTTCATGCATTTCGAGTCTTTTTGGGAGTTATAGGTTGTTTTCTCTTCATGTGACGAATGAATGTTGTGAACACCCTGTGCTATGACTTGTTCTTAACTTCTTTTAGGTTCCGTAGCGGCCTAATCAAGGTTGTCGAAGCTTGGAATTGGAAAAGGGAACCTTTGGATGAAGAGAGGGAGTTTCAAATTGCAAAGAAGAATAGAAGCAGAGCCAAAGCTCGCGCTCCAACCTCATGGAGCGGGAGCTCCAAAATCCCTTGCATACGAGAAGATTTGCCGAGAAGCCAAAGCTCGCGCTCCAACCTCATGGAGCGGGAGCTCCAAAATCCCTTGCATACGAGAAGGTTTGCCGAGAAATCAAAGCTGGCGCTCCAACCTTCGGAGCGGGAGCTTCGATCCGCGACAGAACTCACATTAGGCTCAGCGCTGGCGCTCCAACCTCGTGGAGCGGGAGCTTCGACCTGTTGTTGAAATCTCTCTCATTAAGGTCAGAGCTCGCGCTCCACGTATGGAGCGGGAGCTCTGAATGGTCAGCTCCCGATTTTTTTCGCTGTTTCCCTTACTCTAAGCTGTATTTGTGAGGGGTATAAATACCCTCTCTTAAGACACTTTAGGGTAAGCTTTTAATTTCAGAAAGGAGGATTCAAAAAAAAAGAGCACACTATTCTAGGTTAATTAGAGAGAGAAAAACACATTTCTAGGAGAGAGAAAGTTGTAACTCAACATTTGTCCTTCATTTTATTCAATCAAAGCATCAATCTTTTGGTAATTTCTAGTCCCTAATCCTTATTTCTTAGTTTATTTTTGGTTATTTGTTTAGTTTTATGCTTGTTTAAATTAGTTTATACTTGTCTTGACTAGTCTTAGTAGTCTATTGCTCAAAGGTTCAATCTTTCTCGTTTTCACTAATCATGCTTAGTTGTTTTAGTATGTTTGCTCCTTTTATTGTTGCTTTTACTAGTCTTACTATGTTCTCCTCCTTCCTAGGCTAGATTTCTAGCTAGGGAAGGGGGATAATGGGACTTTGTGATGATTTTGAATGATGTTTGGTTGGCTTTGGTGATTGTTCTTTTGATGCTCGAATCAAGGTATTTTATTGTTAAAGCATGAAACTTGATCACCTTTATGTTTAAATCTTGTGCTAATGTTGGGTTGTGTGAGAGCAAGCTTGATATTGGTGATGACTTGATGATGGGTAGACCACGACCTCAAAGGCGGGGTTGGGTAGGCGGTGTTAAGGGGTGTGCGAGAGTGACCTCTTGATGTTGGACCAAGACCCTCAATAGATTTGATCCATTGCCCACCAAATGTTGTCGAAATCGTTGTTGTGAGTTCCATGATTCCCCCTCTCCCTAGTGTTTGTCTTATTGATTAATCACTCTTATTTTATCTTCCTTAGGTAGTCTAGTTGATAACTCAAACCCCTTTTCTTTTACTCCCGTCAATTGATTGCATCTCGAACTAAGTGTAAAACTCCTTGCTTCTCCGTGGATACGACCCCTTTCTACGCTATACTACCTTATTAGGCTAGTTAGTTAGACTAGGGAGATTTTATTCATGACCCGGAACCATAGGAAGTAACGACACCTAGGGGACCGATCATTCATCCATACCGAGACGGAAGACCCATAGTGTTGTGTAGAATGTCTTGTTTCCTATATATGAATCAATAGTCATTGTGTTGGTCGCTGTTATTTAAAGACATGACCCTAAATATCTTAGGACATGACCCTAAGGAAAACTACCTATTCTAAGCATAAAGTGTTGGGTCATGTGCTTAAATCGACCAATGCAATAATGTCGTGTATTCATTCTGAATTAAGAGACACCAATGGCGATTATTGGACGTTATCTCATTCAAAGTAGTGGTTAGAGGGTTTCGTCCCTTGTACCAAATATGACCAAGATACAGAGTGTCGAAGGGCTTATTGATCGATCGTTTGTCACAATTTTTCTCTCTGAATAAATCATTTCAAGAAATACAATAACATCATCCCTCGTACCTACCCTATCGGCTTATTATCCCATGGCGAGCCACTATGTTCTGGGGGTTTCATCCATACTGAGACACAAGACCCATAGTGTCGTGTAGAATGTCTTGTCTCCTATATATGAATCAATAGTAATTGTGTTGGTCGCTGTTATTTAAAGACATGACCCTAAGGAAATCAACCTATTCTAAGCCTAAAGTGTTGGGTCATGTGCTTAAATCGACCAATGCAATAATGCCGTGTATTCATTCCTAATTAGGAGACACCAATGGCGATAATTGGACGTTATCTCATTCAAAGTAGGGGTTAGAGGGTTTCGTCCCTTGTACCAAATATGCCAAGGAGACAGAGTGTCGGAGGGTTTATTGATCGATCGTTTGTCATAATTTTTCTCTCCGAATAAATCATTTCAAGAAATACAAGTACGCCATCCCTCGTACCCTATCGGCTTATTATCCCATGGTGAGCTACTATGTTCTGGGGGATTCATCCATACCGAGACGCAAGACCCATTATGTTGTGTAGAATGTCTTGTCTCCTATACATGAATCAATAGTCATTGTGTTGGTCGCTCTTATTTAAAGACATGACCCTAAATATCTTAGGACATGAACCTAAGGAAATCAACCTATTCTAATCATTAAGTGTTGTGTCATGTGCTTAAAGCGACGAATGCAATAATGTCGTGTATTAATTCCTAATTAAGAGACACCCTAGTACCAAATATGCCCAAGAACCAACATCCCAGGTTTATTGATCGATCGTTTGTCTCAATTTTTCTCTCCGAATAAATCATTTCAAGAAATACAATAACGTCATCCCTCGTACCTTATCGACTAATTATCCCATGGTGAGCCACTATGGTCCGGGGATGTCATCCATTCCGAGAAGCAAGACCCATAGTTTTGTTTAGAATATCTTGTCTCCTATATATGAATCAATAGTCATTGTGTTGGTCGCTATTATTTAAAGACATGACCCTAAATATATTAGTACATGACCCTAAGGAAATCTTCCTATTCTAAGCCTAAAGTGTTGGGTCATGTGTTTAAATCGACCAATGCAATAATGCCGTGTATTCATTCCTAATTAAGAGACACTAATGGCGATTATTGGACGTTATCTCATTCAAAGTAGTGGTTAGAGGGTTTCGTCCCTTGCTCCAAATATGCCCAAGATATAGAGTGTCAGAGGGTTTATTGATCGATCGTTTGTCTCAATTTTTCTCTCTGAATAAATCATTTCAAGAAATACAATAACGTCATCCCTCGTACCCTATCGGCTTATTATCCCATGGTGAGCCACTATAATCCGGGGGTTTCATCCATACCGAGACGCAAGACCCATAGTGTTGTGTAGAATGTCTTGTCTCCTATATATGAATCAATAGTCATCGTGTTGGTCGCTGTTATTTAAAGACATGACCCTAAGGAAATCTACCTATTCTAAGCATAAAGTGTTGGGTCATGTGCTTAAATCGACCAATGCAATAATGTCGTGTATTCATTCCTAATTAAGAGACACCAATGGCGATTATTGGACGTTATCTCATTCAATGTAGTGGTTAGAGGGTTTCGTCCCTTGTACCAAATATGCCCAAGATACAGAGTGTCGGAGGGTTTATTGATCGATCGTTTGTCTCAATTTTTCACTCCAAATTAGTAATTTCAAGAAATACAATAACGTCGTCACACATACCTACCCTATCGGCTTATTATCCCATGGTGAGCCACTATGGTCCGGGGGTTTCATCCATACCGAGACGCAAGAGCCATAGTGTTGTGTAGAATGTCTTGTCTCCTATACATGAATCAATAGTCATTGTGTTGATCGCTCTTATTTAAAGACATGACCCTAAATATCTTAGGACATGACCCTAAGGAAATCTACCTATTCTAATCATTAAGTGTTGGGTCATGTGCTTAAAGCGACGAATGCAATAATATCGTGTATTCATTCCTAATTAAGAGACACCCTTGTACCAAATATGCCCAAGAACCAACATCCCAGCTTTATTGATCGATCGTTTGTCTTAATTTTTCTCTCCGAATAAATCATTTCAAGAAATACAATAACGTCATCCCTCGTACCTTATCGGTTAATTATCCCATGGTGAGCCACTATGGCCCGGGGATTTCATCCATACCGAGACGCAAGACCCATAGTGTTGTTAAGAATGTCTTGTCTTCTATATATGAATCAATAGTCATTGTGTTGGTCGCTATTATTTAAAGACATGACCCTAAATATATTAGGACATGACCCTAAGGAAATCTTCCTATTCTAAGCCTAAAGTGTTGGGTCATGTGCTTAAATCGACCAATGCAATAATGCCGTGTATTCATTCCTAATTAAGAGACACCAATGGCGATTATTGGACGTTATCTCATTCAAAGTAGTGGATAGAGGGTTTCGTCCCCTGTACCAAATATGCCCAAGATACAGATTGTCGGAGGGTTTATTGATCGATCGTTTCTCATAATTTTTCTCTCTGAATAAATCATTTCAAGAAATACAATAACGTCATCCCTCGTACCTACCCTATCGGCTTATTATCCCATGGTGAGCCACTATGTTATGGGGGTTTCATCCATACTGAGACGCATGACCCATAGTGTTGTGTAGAATGTATTGTCTCCTATATATGAATCAATAGTAATTGTGTTGGTCGCTGTTATTAAAAGACATGACCCTAAATATCTGAGGACATGACCATAAGGAAATCTACCTATTCTAAGCCTAAAGTGTTGGGTCATGTGCTTAAAGCAACGAATGCAATAATGTCGTGTATTCATTCCTAATTAAGAGACACCCTTGTACCAAATATGCCCAAGAACCAACATCCCAGGTTTATTGATCGATCGATTGTCTTAATTTTTCTCTCCGAATAAATTATTTCAAGAAATAGAATAACATCATCCCTCGTACTTTATCGGCTAATTATCCCATGGTGAGCCACTATGGTCCGGGGATGTCATCCATACCGAGACGCAAGACCCATAGTGTTGTTTAGAATATCTTGTCTCCTATATATGAATCAATAGTCATTGTGTTGGTCGCTATTATATAAAGACATGACCCTAAATATATTAGGACATGACCCTAAGGAAATCTTCCTATTCTATGCCTAAAGTGTAGGGTCATGTGCTTAAATCGACCAATGCAATAATGTCGTGTATTCATTCCTAATAAAGAGACACTAATGGCGATTATTGGACGTTATCTGATTCAATGTAGTGGTTAGAGGGTTTCGTCCCTTGTACCAAATATGCCCAAGATATAGAGTGTCGGAGGGTTTATTGATCGATCGTTTGTCTCAATTTTTCTCTCTGAATAAATCATTTCAAGAAATACAATAACGTCATCCCTCGTACCCTATCGGCTTATTATCCCATGGTTAGCCACTATATTCCGGGGGTTTCATCCATACCGAGACGCAAGACCCATAGTGTTGTATAAAATGTCTTGTCTCCTATATATGAATCAATAGTCAACGTGTTGGTCGCTGTTATTTAAAGACATGACCCTAAATATCTTAGGACATGACCCTAAGGAAATCTACCTATTCTAAGCATAAAGTGTTGAGTCATGTGCTTAAATCGACCAATGCAATAATGTCGTGTATTCATTCCTAATTAAGAGACACCAATGGCGATTATTGGACGTTATCTCTTTCAAAGTAGTGGTTAGAGGGTTTCGTTCCTTGTACCAAATATGCCCAAGATACAGAGTGTCGGAGAGTTTATTGATCGATCGTTTGTCTCAATTTTTCTCTCCGAATAAGTAATTTCAAGAAATACAATAACGTCCTCCCACGTACCTACCCTATCGGCTTATTATCCTATGGTGAGCCATTATGGTCCGGGGGTTTCATCCATACCGAGACGCAAGAGCCATAGTGTTGTGTAGAATGTCTTGTCTCCTATACATGAATCAATAGTCATTGTGTTGGTCGCTGTTATTTAATGACATGACCCTAAATATATTAGGACATGACGCTAAGGAAATCTTCCTATTCTAAGCATAAAGTGTTGGGTCATGTGCTTAAATCGACCAATGCAATAATGCCGTGTATTCATTCCTAATTAAGAGACACCAATGGCGATTATTGGACGTTATCTCATTCAAACTAGTGGTTAGAGGGTTTCGTCCCTTGTACCAAATATGCCCAGGAGACAGAGTGTCGGAGGGTTTATTGATCGATCGTTCGTCACAATTTTTCTCAACGAATAAATCATTTCAAGAAATACAATAATGTCATCCATCGTACCCTATCGGCTTATTATCCCATGGTGAGCCACTATGATCCGGGGGTTTCATCCATACCGAGACGCAAGACCCATAGTGTTGTGTAGAATGTCTTGTCTCCTTTATATGAATCAATAGTAATTGTGTTGGTCGTTCTTATTTAAAGACATGACCCTAAATATCTTAGGACATGATCATAAGGAAATCTACCTATTCTAATCATTAAGTGTTGGGTCATGTGCTTAAATCGACCAATGCAGTAATGTCGTGTATTCATTCCTAATTAAGAGACGCAAATGGTGATTATTGGACATTATCTCATTCAAAGTAGTGGTTAGAGGGTATCGTCCCTTGTACCAAATACGCCCAAGATACAGAGCGTCATAGGGTTTACTGATCGATCGATTGTCTCAATTTTTCTCTCCGAATAAATCATTTCAAGAAATACAATAACGTCATCCCTCGTACATTATCGGCTAATTATCCCATGGTGAGCCACTATGGTTCGGGGATTTGCTCCATACCGATACGCAAGACCCATATTGTTGTGTAGAATGTCTTGTCTCCTATACATGAATCAATAGTCATTGTGTTGGTCGCTGTTATTTAAAGACATGACCCTAAATATCTTAGGACATGACCCAAAGGAAATCTACCTACTCTAAGCATAAAGTGTTGGGTCATGTGCTTAAATCGACCATTGCAATAATGTCGTGTATTCATTCCTAATTAAGGGACACCAATGGCGATTATTGGACGTTATCTCATTCAAAGTAGTGTTAGAGGGTTTCGTCACTTGTACTAAATATGCCCAAGATACAGAGTGTCGGAGGGTTTATTGATCGACCGTTTGCCTCAATTTTTCTCTCCGAATAAATCATTCCAAGAAATACAATAACGTCATCTTTCGTACCTACCCTATCGGCTGATTATTTTTTCATGGTGAGCCACTATGGTCCGGGGGTTTCATCCATACCGAGACGCAAAAGCCATAATGTTGTGTAGAATATCTTGTCTCCTATATATGAATCAATAGTAATTGTGTTGGTCGCTGTTATTTAAAGAGATGACCCTAAATATCTTAGGACATGACCCTAAGGAAATCTACCTATTCTAAGCATAAAGTGTTGGGTCATGTGCTTAAATCGACCAATGCAATAATGTCGTGTATTCATTCCTAATTAAGAGACCCCAATGGTGATTAGTGGACGTTATCTCATTCAAACTAGTGTTTATAGGGTTTCGTCCCTTGTACCAAATATGCCCAAATATGCCTAAGAAAAATCATCCCGGGTTTATTGATCGATCGTTTGTCTCAATTTTTCTCTCCGAATAAATCATTCCAAGAAATACAATAACGTCATCCCTCGTACCTACCCTATCGGCTTATTATCCCATGGTGCGCAACTATGATGCGGGGATTTCATCCACATCGAGACGCAAGAGCCATAGTGTTGTTAAGAATGTCTTGTCTCCTATATATGAATCAACAGTCATTGTGTTGGTCGCTATTATTTAAAGGCATGACCCTAAATATATTAGGACATTACCCTAAGGAAATCTTCCTATTCTAAGCCTAAAGTGTTGGGTCATGTGCATAAATCGACCAATGCAATAATGTCGTGTATTCATTCCAAATTAAGAAACACCAATGGCGATTATTGGACGTTATCTCAGTCAAAGTAGTGGTTAGATGGTTTCGTCCCTTGTACCAATTATGCCCAAGATACAGAGTGTTGGAGGGTTTATTGATCGATCGTTTGTCTCAATTTTTCTCTCTGAATAAATCATTTTAAGAAATACAATAAAGTCATCCCTCGAACCCTATCGGCTTTTTTTCCCATGGTGAGCCACTATGTTCCGGGGGTTTCATCCATACCGAGACGCAAGACCCATAGTGTTGTGTAGAATGTCTTGTCTCCTATATATGAATCAATAGTGATTGTGTTGGTCGCTGTTATTTAAAGACATGATCCTAAATATATTAGGAAATAACCCTAAGGAAATCTTCCTATTCTAAGCCTAAAGTGATGGGTCATGTGCTTAAATCGACCAATGCAATAATGCCGTGTATTCATTCCTAATTAAGAGACAATAATGGCGATTATTGGACGTTATCTCCTTCAAAGTAATGGTTAGAAGGTTTCGTCCCTTCTACCAAATATGCCCAAGATACAGAGTGTCGGAGGGTTTATTGATCGATCGTTTATCACAATTTTCTCTCTAAATAAATCATTTCAAGAAATACAATAACGTCATCCCTCGTACCCTATCGGATTATTATCCCATGGTGAGCCGCTATGTTCTAGGGGTTTCATCCATAACGAAACGCAAGAGCCATAGTGTTGTGTAGAATGTCTTGTCTCCTCTACATGAATCAATAGTCATTGTGCTGGTCGCTGTTATTTAAAGACATGACCCAAAATATATTCGGACATGACCCTAAGGAAATCTACCTATTCTAAGCCTAAAGTGTTGGGTCATGTGCTTAAATCGACCAATTCCATAATGCCGTGTATTCATTCCTAGATAAGAGACACCAATGGCGATTATTGGACGTTATCTAATTAAAAGTAGTGGTTAGAGCGTTTCGTCCCTTGTACTAAATATGCCCAAGATACAGAGTGTCGGAGGGTTTATTGATCGATCGTTTGTCTCAATTTTTCTCTCGGAATAAATCATTTTAAGAAATACTATAAAGTCATCCCTCGAACACTATCGGCTTATTATCCCATGGTGAGCCACTATGTTCTGGGGATTTCATCCATACCGAGACGCAAGACCCATAGTGTTGTGAAGATTGTCTTGTCTCCTATATATGAATCAATAGTAATTGTGTTGGTCGCTGTTATTTAAAGACATGACCCTAAATATCTTTGGACATGACCCTAAGGAAATCTACCTATTCTAAGCCTAAAGTGTTGGGTCATGTGCTTAAATCGACCAATGCAATAATGCCGTGTATTCATTCCTAATTAAGAGACACCAATGGCGATTATTGGACGTTATCTCATTCAAAGTAGTGGTTAGAGGGTTTCGTCCCGTGTACCAAATATGCCCAAGATACAGAGTGTCGGAGGGATTACTGATCGATCGTTTGTCTCAATTTTTCTCTCCGAATAAATCATTCTAAGAAATAGAATAACGTCATCCCTCGTACCCTGTCGGCTTATTATCCCATGGTGAGCCACTATGTTCTGGGGAAGACCCATAGTGTTGTGAAGAATGTCTTGTCTCCTATATATGAATCAATAGGCATTGTGTTGGTCGCTATTATCTAATGACATGACCCTAAATATACTAGGACATGACCCTAAGGAAATCTTCCAATCCAAGCCTAAAGTGTTAGGTCATGTGCTTAAATCGACCAATGCAATAATGCCGTGTATTCATTCCTAATTAACAGACACTAATGGCGATTATTGGACGTTATCTCAATCAAAGTAGTGGTTAGAGGGTTTCGTCCCGTGTACCAAATATGCCCAGGATACAGAGTGTCGGAGGGTTTATTGATCGATCGTTTGTCACAATTTTTCTCTCCGAATAAATCATTCCAAGAAATACAATAATGTCATCCCTCGTACCCTATCGGCTTATTATCCTATGGTCAGCCACTATGTTGTGGGGGTTTCATCCATACCGAGACGCAAGACCCATAGTGTTGTGAAGAATGTCTTGTCTCCTATATATGAATCAATAGTCATTGTGTTGGTCGCTGTTATTTAAAGACATGACCCTAAATATATTAGGACATGACCCTAAGGAAATCTTCCTATTCTAAGCCTAAAGTGTTGGGTCATGTGCTTAAATCGACCAATGCAATAATGTGGTGTATTCATTCCTAATTATGAGACACCAATGGCGATTATTGGACGTTATCTCCTTCAAAGTAGTGGTTAGAGGGTTTCGTCCCTTGTACCAAATATGCCCAAGATACAGAGTGTCGGAGGGTTTATTGATCGATCATTTGTCATAATTTTTCTCTCTAAATAAATCATTTCAAGATATACAATAACGTCATCCCTCGTACCATATCGGATTATTATCCCATGGTGAGACACTATGTTCTGGGGGTTTCCTCCATACCGAGACGCAAGACCCATAGTGTTGTGTAGAATGTCTTGTCTCCTATACATGAATCAATAGTCATTGTGTTGGTCGCTGTTATTTAAAGACATGACCCTAAATATATTAGGACATGACCCTATGGAAATCTTCCAATTCTAAGCCTAAAGTGTTGGGTCATGTGCTTAAATCGACCAATGCAATAATGCCGTGTATTCATTCCTAGTTAAGAGACACCAATGGCGATTATTGGACGTTATGTCATTCAATGTAGTGGTTAGAGGGTTTCGTCCCTTGTACCAAATATGCCTTGGATACAGAGTGTCGGAGGGTTTATTGATCGATCATTTGTCACAATTTTTCTCTCCGAATAAATCATTCCAAGAAATACAATAATGTCATCCCTCGTACCCTATCGGCTTATTATCCTATGGTCAGCCACTATGTTCTGGGGGCTTCATCCATACCGAGACGCAAGACCCATAGTGTTGTGAAGAATGTCTTGTCTCCTATATATGAATCAATAGTCATTGTGTTGGTCGCTGTTATTTAAAGACATGACCCTAAATATATTAGGACATGACCCTAAGGAAATCTTCCTATTCTAAGCCTAAAGTGTTGGGTCATGTGCTTAAATCGACCAATGCAATAATGCCGTGTATTCATTCCTAATTAAGAGACACCAATGGCGATTATTGGACGTTATCTCCTTCAAAGTAGTGGTTAGAGGATTTCGTCCCTTGTACCAAATATGCCCAAGATACAGAGTGTCTGTGGGTTTATTGATCGATCGTTTGTCACAATTATACTCTCTGAATAAATCATTTCAAGAAATACAATAACGTCATCCCTCGTACCCTATCGGCTTATTATCCCATGGTGAGCCACTATGTTCTGGGGGTTTCATCCATACCGAGACGCAAGACCCATAGTGTTGTGAAGAATGTCTTGTCTCCTATATATGAATCAATAGTCATTGTGTTGGTCGCTGTTATTTAAAGACATGACCCTAAATATATTAGGACATGACCCTAAGGAAATCTTCCTATTCTAAGCCTAAAGTGTTGGGTCATGTGCTTAAATCGACCAATGCAATAATGCCGTGTATTCATTCCTAATTAAGAGACACCAATGGCGATTATTGGACGTTATCTCCTTCAAAGTAGTGGTTAGAGGATTTCGTCCCTTGTACCAAATATGCCCAAGATACAGAGTGTCGGAGGGTATATTGATCGATCGTTTGTCACAAATATACTCTCTGAATAAATCATTTCAAGAAATACAATAACGTCATCCCTCGTACCCTATCGGCTTATTATCCCATGGTGAGCCACTATGTTCTGGGGGTTTCATCCATACCGAGACGCAAGACCCATAGTGTTGTGAAGAATGTCTTGTCTCCTATATATGAATCAATAGTCATTGTGTTGGTCGCTGTTATTTAAAGACATGACCCTAAATATATTAGGACATGACCCTAAGGAAATCTTCCTATTCTAAGCCTAAAGTGTTGGGTCATGTGCTTAAATCGACCAATGCAATAATGCCGTGTATTCATTCCTAGTTAAGAGACACCAATGGCGATTATTGGACGTTATCTCATTCAAAGTAGTGGTTAGAGGGTTTTGTCCCTTGTACCAAATATGCCCAAGATACAGAGTGTCGGAGGGTTTATTGATCGATCGTTTGTCTCAATTTTTCTCTCCGAATAAATCATTTCAAGAAATACAATAACGTCATCCCTCGTACCCTATCGGCTTATTATCCCATGGTGAGCCACTATGTTCTGGGGGTTTCATCCATACCGAGACGCTAGACCCATAGTGTTGTGAAGAATGTCTTGTCTCCTATATATGAATCAATAGTCATTGTGTTGGTCGCTGTTATTTAAAGACATGACCCTAAATAAATTTAGACATGACCCTTAGGAAATCTTCCTATTCAAAGCCTAAAGTGTTGGGTCATGTGCTTAAATCGACCAATGCAATAATGCCGTGTATTCATTCCTAGTTAAGAGACACCAATGGCGATTATTGGACGTTATCTCATTCAAAGTAGTGGTTAGAGGGTTTTGTCCCTTGTACCAAATATGCCCAAGATACAGAGTGTCGGAGGGTTTATTGATCGATCGTTTGTCTCAATTTTTCTCTCTGAATAAATCATTTCAAGAAATACAATAACGTCATCCCTCGTACCCTATCGGCTTATTATCCCATGGTGAGCCACTATGTTCCGGGGGTTTCATCCATACCGAGACGCAAGACCCATAGTGTTGTGAAGAATGTCTTGTCTCCTATATATGAATCAATAGTAATTGTGTTGGTCGTTGTTATTTAAAGACATGACCCTAAATATCTTAGGACATGACCCTAAGGAAATCTTCCTATTCTAAGCCTAAAGTGTTGGGTCATGTGCTTAAATCGACCAATGCAATAATGCCGTGTATTCATTCCTAATTAAGAGACACCAATGGCGATTACTGGACGTTATCTCATTCAAAGTAGTGGCAAGAGGGTTTCGTCCCTTGTACCAAATATGCCAAGGATACAAAGTGTCGGAGGGTTTATTGATCGATCGTTTGTCACAATTTTTCTCTCCGAATAAATCATTCCAAGAAATACAATAATGTCATCCCTAGTACCCTATCGGCTTATTATCCTATGGTCAGCCACTATGTTCTGGGGGTTTCATCCATACCGAGACGTAAGACCCATAGTGTTGTGAAAAATCTCTTGTCTCCTATATATGAATCAATAGTCATTGTGTTGGTCGCTGTTATTTACAGACATGACCCTAAATATATTAGGACAGGACCCTAAAGAAATTTTCCTATTCTAAGCCTAAAGTGTTGGGTCATGTGCTTAAATCGACCAATGCAATAATGCCGTGTATTCATTCCTAATTAAGAGACACCAATGGCGATTATTGGACGTTATCTCATTCAAAGTAGTGGTTAGAGGGTTTTGTCCCTTGTACCAAATATGCCCAAAATACAGAGTGTCGGAGGGTTTATTGATCGATCGTTTGTCACAATTTTTCTCTCCGAATAAATCATTCCAAGAAATACAATAATGTCATCCCTCGTACCTTATCGGCTTATTATCCTATGGTCAGCCACTATGTTCTGGGGGTTTCATCCATACCGAGACGCAAGACCCATAGTGTTGTGAAGACTGTCTTGTCTCCTATATATAAATCAATAGTCATTGTGTTGGTCGATGTTATTTAAAGACATGACCCTAAATATATTAGGACATGACCCTAAGGAAATCTTCCTATTCTAAGCCTAAAGTGTTGGGTCATGTGCTTAAATCGACCAATGCAATAATGCCGTGTATTCATTCCTAATTAAGAGACACCAATGGCGATTATTGGACGTTATCTCATTCAAAGTAGTGGTTAGAGGGTTTTGTCCCTTGTACCAAATATGCCCAGGATACAGAGTGTCGGAGGGTTTATTGATCGATCGTTTGTCACAATTTTTCTCTCCGACTAAATCATTCCAAGAAATACAATAATGTCATGCCTCGTACCCTATCGGCTTATTATCCTATGGTCAGCCACTATGTTCTGGGGGTTTCATCCATACCGAGACGCAAGACCCATAGTGTTGTGAAAAATGTCTTATCTCCTATATATGAATCAATAGTCATTGTGTTGGTCGCTGTTATTTAAAGACATGACCCTAAATATATTAGGACATGACCCTAAGGAAATCTTCCTATTCTAAGCCTAAAGTGTTGGGTCATGTGCTTAAATCGACCAATGCAATAATGCCGTGTATTCATTCCTAATTAAGAGACACCAATGGCGATTATTGGACGTTATCTCATTCAAAGTAGTGGTTAGAGGGTTTTGTCCCTTGTACCAAATATGCCCAAGATACAGAGTGTCGGAGGGTTTATTGATCGATCGTTTGTCACAATTTTTCTCTCCGAATAAATCATTCCAAGAAATACAATAATGTCATCCCTCGTACCCTATCGGCTTATTATCCTATGGTCAGCCACTATGTTCTGGGGGTTTCATCCATACCGAGACGCAAGACCCATAGTGTTGTGAAGAATGTCTTGTCTCCTATATATGAATCAATAGTCATTGTGTTGGTCGCTGTTATTTAAAGACATGACCCTAAATATATTAGGACATGACCCTAAGGAAATCTTCCTATTCTAAGCCTAAAGTGTTGGGTCATGTGCTTAAATCGACCAATGCAATAATGCCGTGTATTCATTCCTAATTAAGAGACACCAATGGCGATTATTGGACGTTATCTCCTTCAAAGTAGTGGTTAGAGGGTTTTGTCCCTTGTACCAAATATGCCCATGATACAGAGTGTCGGAGGGTTTATTGATCGATCGTTTGTCTCAATTTTTCTCTCTGAATTAATAATATCAAGAAATACAATAACGTCATCCCTCGTACCCTATCGGCTTATTATCCCATGGTGAGCCACAATGTTCTGGGGGTTTCATCCATACCGAGTCGCAAGACCCATAGTGTTGTGAAGAATGTCTTGTCTCCTATATATGAATCAATTGTCATTGTGTTGGTCGCTGTTATTTAAAGACATGACCCTAAATATATTAGGACATGACCCTAAGGAAATCTTCCTATTCTAAGCCTAAAGTGTTGGGTCATGTGCTTAAATCGACCAATGCAATAATGCCGTGTATTCATTCCTAGTTAAGAGACACCAATGGCGATTATTGGACGTTATCTCATTCAAAGTAGTGGTTAGAGGGTTTCGTCCCTTGTACCAAATATGCCCAAGATACAGAGTGTCGGAGGGTTTATTGATCGATCGTTTGTCTCAATTTTTCTCTCTGAATTAATAATATCAAGAAATACAATAACGTCATCCCTCGTACCCTATCGGCTTATTATCCCATGGTGAGCCACTATGTTCTGGGGGTTTCATCCATACCGAGACGCAAGACCCATAGTGTTGTGAAGAATGTCTTGTCTCCTATATATGAATCAATAGTCATTGTGTTGGTCGTTGTTATTTAAAGACATGACCCTAAATATCTTAGGACATGACCCTAAGGAAATCTTCCTATTCTAAGCCTAAAGTGTTGGGTCATGTGCTTAAATCGACCAATGCAATAATGCCGTGTATTCATTCCTAGTTAAGAGACACCAATGGCGATTATTGGACGTTATCTCATTCAAAGTAGTGGTTAGAGGGTTTCGTCCCTTGTACCAAATATGCCCAAGATACAGAGTGTCGGAGGGTTTATTGATCGATCGTTTGTCTCAATTTTTCTCTCCGAATAAATCATTTCAAGAAATACAATAACGTCATCCCTCGTACCCTATCGGCTTATTATCCCATGGTGAGCCACTATGTTCCGGGGGTTTCATCCATACCGAGACGCAAGACCCATAGTGTTGTGAAGAATGTCTTGTCTCCTATATATGAATCAATAGTAATTGTGTTGGTCGTTGTTATTTAAAGACATGACCCTAAATATCTTAGGACATGACCCTAAGGAAATCTTCCTATTCTAAGCCTAAAGTGTTGGGTCATGTGCTTAAATCGACCAATGCAATAATGCCGTGTATTCATTCCTAATTAAGAGACACCAATGGCGATTATTGGACGTTATCTCATTCAAAGTAGTGGTTAGAGGGTTTTGTCCCTTGTACCAAATATGCCCAAGATACAGAGTGTCGGAGGGTTTATTGATCGATCGTTTGTCACAATTTTTCTCTCCGAATAAATCATTCCAAGAAATACAATAATGTCATCCCTCGTACCCTATCGGCTTATTATCCTATGGTCAGCCACTATGTTCTGGGGGTTTCATCCATACCGAGACGCAAGACCCATAGTGTTGTGAAGAATGTCTTGTCTCCTATATATGAATCAATAGTCATTGTGTTGGTCGCTGTTATTTAAAGACATGACCCTAAATATATTAGGACATGACCCTAAGGAAATCTTCCTATTCTAAGCCTAAAGTGTTGGGTCATGTGCTTAAATCGACCAATGCAATAATGCCGTGTATTCATTCCTAATTAAGAGACACCAATGGCGATTATTGGACGTTATCTCATTCAAAGTAGTGGTTAGAGGGTTTTGTCCCTTGTACCAAATATGCCCAAGATACAGAGTGTCGGAGGGTTTATTGATCGATCGTTTGTCACAATTTTTCTCTCCGAATAAATCATTCCAAGAAATACAATAATGTCATCCCTCGTACCCTATCGGCTTATTATCCTATGGTCAGCCACTATGTTCCGGGGGTTTCATCCATACCGAGACGCAAGACCCATAGTGTTGTGAAGAATGTCTTGTCTCCTATATATGAATCAATAGTAATTATGTTGGTCGTTGTTATTTAAAGACATGACCCTAAATATATTAGGACATGACCCTAAGGAAATCTTCCTATTCTAAGCCTAAAGTGTTGGGTCATGTGCTTAAATCGACCAATGCAATAATGCCGTGTATTCATTCCTAATTAAGAGACACCAATGGCGATTATTGGACGTTATCTCATTCAAAGTAGTGGTTAGAGGGTTTTGTCCCTTGTACCAAATATGCCCAAGACACAGAATGTCTAAGGGTTTATTGATCGATCGTTTGTCACAATTTTTCTCTCCGAATAAATCATTTCAAGAAATACAATAACGTCATCCCTCGTACCCTATCGGCTTATTATCCCATGGTGAGCCACTATGTTCCGGGGGTTTCATCCATACCGAGACGCAAGACCCATAGTGTTGTGAAGAATGTCTTGTCTCCTATATATGAATCAATAGTCATTGTGTTGGTCGTTGTTATTTAAAGACATGACCCTAAATATATTAGGACATGACCCTAAGGAAATCTTCCTATTCTAAGCCTAAAGTGTTGGGTCATGTGCTTAAATCGACCAATGCAATAATGCCGTGTATTCATTCCTAGTTAAGAGACACCAATGGCGATTATTGGACGTTATCTCATTCAAAGTAGTGGTTAGAGGGTTTTGTCCCTTGTACCAAATATGCCCATGATACAGAGTGTCGGAGGGTTTATTGATCGATCGTTTGTCTCAATTTTTCTCTCTGAATAAATCATTTCAAGAAATACAATAACGTCATCCCTCGTACCCTATCGGCTTATTATCCCATGGTGAGCCACTATGTTCAGGGGGTTTCATCCATACCGAGACGCAAGACCCATAGTGTTGTGAAGAATGTCTTGTCTCCTATATATGAATCAATAGTCATTGTGTTGGTCGCTGTTATTTAAAGACATGACCCTAAATATATTAGGACATGACCCTAAGGAAATCTTCCTATTCTAAGCCTAAAGTGTTGGGTCATGTGCTTAAATCGACCAATGCAATAATGCCGTGTATTCATTCCTAGTTAAGAGACACCAATGGCGATTATTGGACGTTATCTCATTCAAAGTAGTGGTTAGAGGGTTTTGTCCCTTGTACCAAATATGCCCAAAGATACGAGTGTCGGAGGGTTTATTGATCGATCGTTTGTCTCAATTTTTCTCTCTGAATAAATCATTTTAAGAAATACAATAACGTCATCCCTCGTACCCTATCGGCTTATTATCCCATGGTGAGCCACTATGTTCCGGGGGTTTCATCCATACCGAGACGCAAGACCCATAGTGTTGTGAAGAATGTCTTGTCTCCTATATATGAATCAATAGTAATTGTGTTGGTCGTTGTTATTTAAAGACATGACCCTAAATATCTTAGGACATGACCCTAAGGAAATCTTCCTATTCTAAGCCTAAAGTGTTGGGTCATGTGCTTAAATCGACCAATGCAATAATGCCGTGTATTCATTCCTAATTAAGAGACACCAATGGCGATTATTGGACGTTATCTCATTCAAAGTAGTGGTTAGAGGGTTTCGTCCCTTGTACCAAATATGCCCAAGATACAGAGTGTCGGAGGGTTTATTGATCGATCGTTTGTCACAATTTTTCTCTCCGAATAAATCATTCCAAGAAATACAATAATGTCATCCCTCGTACCCTATCGGCTTATTATCCTATGGTCAGCCACTATGTTCTGGGGGTTTCATCCATACCGAGACGTAAGACCCATAGTGTTGTGAAAAATCTCTTGTCTCCTATATATGAATCAATAGTCATTGTGTTGGTCGTTGTTATTTTAAAGACATGACCCTAAATATATTAGGACATGACCCTAAGGAAATCTTCCTATTCTAAGCCTAAAGTGTTGGGTCATGTGCTTAAATCGACCAATGCAATAATGCCGTGTATTCATTCCTAATTAAGAGACACCAATGGCGATTATTGGACGTTATCTCATTCAAAGTAGTGGTTAGAGGGTTTTGTCCCTTGTACCAAATATGCCCAAGATACAGAGTGTCGGAGGGTTTATTGATCGATCGTTTGTCACAATTTTTCTCTCCGAATAAATCATTCCAAGAAATACAATAATGTCATCCCTCGTACCCTATCGGCTTATTATCCTATGGTCAGCCACTATGTTCTGGGGGTTTCATCCATACCGAGACGCAAGACCCATAGTGTTGTGAAGAATGTCTTGTCTCCTATATATAAATCAATAGTCATTGTGTTGGTCGATGTTATTTAAAGACATGACCCTAAATATATTAGGACATGACCCTAAGGAAATCTTCCTATTCTAAGCCTAAAGTGTTGGGTCATGTGCTTAAATCGACCAATGCAATAATGCCGTGTATTCATTCCTAATTAAGAGACACCAATGGCGATTACTGGACGTTATCTCATTCAAAGTAGTGGCTAGAGGATTTTGTTCCTTGTACCAAATATGCCAAGGATACAGAGTGTCGGAGGGTTTATTGATCGATCGTTTGTCACAATTTTTCTCTCCGACTAAATCATTCCAAGAAATACAATAATGTCATGCCTCGTACCCTATCGGCTTATTATCCTATGGCCAGCCACTATGTTCTGGGGGTTTCATCCATACCGAGACGCAAGACCCATAGTGTTGTGAAAAATGTCTTATCTCCTATATATGAATCAATAGTCATTGTGTTGGTCGCTGTTATTTAAAGACATGACCCTAAATATATTAGGACATGACCCTAAGGAAATCTTCCTATTCTAAGCCTAAAGTGTTGGGTCATGTGCTTAAATCGATCAATGCAATAATGCCGTGTATTCATTCCTAGTTAAGAGACACCAATGGCGATTATTGAACGTTATCTCATTCAAAGTAGTGGTTAGAGGGTTTTGTCCCTTGTACCAAATATGCCCAAAATACAGAGTGTCGGAGGGTTTATTCATCGATCGTTTGTCTCAATTTTTCTCTCCGAATAAATCATTTCAAGAAATACAATAACGTCATCCCTCGTACCCTATCGGCTTATTATCCCATGGTGAGCCACTATGTTCCGGGGGTTTCATCCATACCGAGACGCAAGACCCATAGTGTTGTGAAGAATGTCTTGTCTCCTATATATGAATCAATAGTAATTGTGTTGGTCGTTGTTATTTAAAGACATGACCCTAAATATCTTAGGACATGACCCTAAGGAAATCTACCTATTCTAAGCCTAAAGTGTTGGGTCATGTGCTTAAATCGACCAATGCAATAATGCCGTGTATTCATTCCTAATTAAGAGACACCAATGGCGATTATTGGACGTTATCTCCTTCAAAGTAGTGGTTAGAGGGTTTCGTCCCTTGTACCAAATATGCCCAAGATACAGAGTGTCGGAGGGTTTATTGATCGATCGTTTGTCACAATTTTTCTCTCCGAATAAATCATTCCAAGAAATACAATAATGTCATCCCTCGTACCCTATCGGCTTATTATCCTATGGTCAGCCACTATGTTCTGGGGGTTTCATCCATACCGAGACGCAAGACCCATAGTGTTGTGAAGAATGTCTTGTCTCCTATATATAAATCAATAGTCATTGTGTTGGTCGTTGTTATTTAAAGACATGACCCTAAATATATTAGGACATGACCCTAAGGAAATCTTCCTATTCTAAGCCTAAAGTGTTGGGTCATGTGCTTAAATCGACCAATGCAATAATGCCGTGTATTCATTCCTAATTAAGAGACACCAATGGCGATTATTGGACGTTATCTCCTTCAAAGTAGTGGTTAGAGGGTTTCGTCCCTTCTACCCAATATGCCCAAGATACAGAGTGTCGGAGGGTTTATTGATCGATCGTTTGTCACAATTTTTCTCTCCGAATAAATCATTCCAAGAAATACAATAATGTCATCCCTCGTACCCTATCGGCTTCTTATCCTATGGTCAGCCACTATGTTCTGGGGGTTTCATCCATACCGAGACGCAAGACCCATAGTGTTGTGAAGAATGTCTTGTCTCCTATATATAAATCAATAGTCATTGTGTTGGTCGATGTTATTTAAAGACATGACCCTAAATATATTAGGACATGACCCTAAGGAAATCTTCCTATTCTAAGCCTAAAGTGTTGGGTCATGTGCTTAAATCGACCAATGCAATAATGCCGTGTATTCATTCCTAATTAAGAGACACCAATGGCGATTACTGGACGTTATCTCATTCAAAGTAGTGGCTAGAGGATTTTGTCCCTTGTACCAAATATGCCAAGGATACAGAGTGTCGGAGGGTTTATTGATCGATCGTTTGTCACAATTTTTCTCTCCGACTAAATCATTCCAAGAAATACAATAATGTCATGCCTCGTACCCTATCGGCTTATTATCCTATGGTCAGCCACTATGTTCTGGGGGTTTCATCCATTCCGAGACGCAAGACCCATAGTGTTGTGAAAAATGTCTTATCTCCTATATATGAATCAATAGTCATTGTGTTGGTCGCTGTTATTTAAAGACATGACCCTAAATATATTAGGACATGACCCTAAATATATTAGGACATGACCCTAAGGAAATCTTCCTATTCTAAGCCTAAAGTGTTGGGTCATGTGCTTAAATCGATCAATGCAATAATGCCGTGTATTCATTCCTAGTTAAGAGACACCAATGGCGATTATTGGACGTTATCTCATTCAAGGTAGTGGTTAGAGGGTTTTGTCCCTTGTACCAAATATGCCCAGGATAAAGAGTGTCGGAGGGCTTATTGATCGATCGTTTGTCACAATTTTTCTCTCCGAATAAATCATTCTAAGAAATACAATAATGTCATCCCTCGTACCCTATCGGCTTATTATCCTATGATCAGCCACTATATTCTGGGAGTTTCATCCATACCGAGACGCAAGACCCATAGTGTTGTGAAGAATGTCTTGTCTCCTATATATGAATCAATAGTCATTGTGTTGGTCGCTGTTATTTAAAGACATGACCCTAAATATATTAGGACATGACCCTAAGGAAATCTTCCTATTCTAAGCCTAAAGTGTTGGGTCATGTGCTTAAATCGACCAATGCAATAATGCCGTGTATTCATTCCTAGTTAAGAGACACCAATGGCGATTATTGAACGTTATCTCATTCAAAGTAGTGGTTAGAGGGTTTCGTCCCTTGTACCAAATATGCCTAGGATACAGAGTGTCGGAGGGTTTATTGATCGATCGTTTGTCTCAATTTTTCTCTCTGAATAAATCATTTCAAGAAATACAATAACGTCATACCTCGTACCCTATCGGCTTATTATCCCATGGTGAGCCACTATGTTCCGGGGGTTTCATCCATACCGAGACGCAAGACCCATAGTGTTGTGAAGAATGTCTTGTCTCCTATATATGAATCAATAGTCATTGTGTTGGTCGCTATTATTTAAAGACATGACCCTAAATATATTAGGACATGACCCTAAGGAAATCTTCCTATTCTAAGCCAAAAGTGTTGGGTCATGTGCGTAAATCGACCAATGCAATAATGCCGTGTATTCATTCCTAGTTAAGAGACACCAATGGCGATTATTGGACGTTATCTCATTCAAAGTAGTGGTTAGAGGGTTTTGTCCCTTGTACCAAATATGCCCAAAATACAGAGTGTCGGAGGGTTTATTGATCGATCGTTTGTCTCAATTTTTCTCTCCGAATAAATCATTTCAAGAAATACAATAACGTCATCCCTCGTACCCTATCGGCTTATTATCCCATGGTGAGCCACTATGTTCCGGGGGTTTCATCCATACCGAGACGCAAGACCCATAGTGTTGTGAAGAATGTCTTGTCTCCTATATATGAATCAATAGTAATTGTGTTGGTCGTTGTTATTTAAAGACATGACCCTAAATATCTTAGGACATGACCCTAAGGAAATCTACCTATTCTAAGCCTAAAGTGTTGGGTCATGTGCTTAAATCGACCAATGCAATAATGCCGTGTATTCATTCCTAATTAAGAGACACCAATGGCGATTATTGGACGTTATCTCATTCAAAGTAGTGGTTAGAGGGTTTCGTCCCTTGTACCAAATATGCCCAAGATACAGAGTGTCGGAGGGTTTATTGATCGATCGTTTGTCACAATTTTTCTCTCTCCGAATAAATCATTCCAAGAAATACAATAATGTCATCCCTCGTACCCTATCGGCTTATTATCCTATGGTCAGCCACTATGTTCTGGGGGTTTCATCCATACCGAGACGCAAGACCCATAGTGTTGTGAAGAATGTCTTGTCTCCTATATATGAATCAATAGTAATTATGTTGGTCGTTGTTATTTAAAGACATGACCCTAAATATCTTAGGACATGACCCTAAGGAAATCTACCTATTCTAAGCCTAAAGTGTTGGGTCATGTGCTTAAATCGACCAATGCAATAATGCCGTGTATTCATTCCTAATTAAGAGACACCAATGGCGATTACTGGACGTTATCTCATTCAAAGTAGTGGTTAGAGGGTTTTGTCCCTTGTACCAAATATACCCGAAATACAGAGTGTCGGAGGGTTTATTGATCGATCGTTTGTCACAATTTTTGTCTCCGAATAAATCATTCCAAGAAATACAATAATGTCATCCCTCGTACCTTATCGGCTTATTATCCTATGGTCAGCCACTATGTTCTGGGGGTTTAGTCCATACCGAGACGCAAGACCCATAGTGTTGTGAAGACTGTCTTGTCTCCTATATATAAATCAATAGTCATTGTGTTGGTCGATGTTATTTAAAGACATGATCCTAAATATATTAGGACATGACCCTAAGGAAATCTTCCTATTCTAAGCCTAAAGTGTTGGGTCATGTGCTTAAATCGATCAATGCAATAATGCCGTGTATTCATTCCTAGTTAAGAGACACCAATGGCGATTATTGAACGTTATCTC
>CANSZD010003142.1:0-148031 GCA_947648045.1 Beta corolliflora
GACATGACCCTAAGGAAATCTACCAATTCTAAGCTTGAAATGTTGGGTCAGTGTGCTTAAATCGACCAATGCAATAATGTCGTGTATTCATTCCTAATTAAGAGACACCAATGGTGATTATTGGACGTGATCTCATTTAAAGTAGTGGTTATAGGGTTTCGTCCCTTGTACCAAATATGCCCCAGATACGGAGCGTCGGAGGGTTTATTGATCGATCGTTTGTCTCAATTCTTCCCTCCGAATAAATCATTCCAAGAAATACAATAACGTCATCCCTCGTACTCCTATCGGCTTATTATCAAATGGTGAGCCACTATGTTCGGGGGTTTCATCCATACCGAGACGCAAGACCCATAGTGTTGTGTAGAATGTCTTGTCTCCTATATATGAATCAATAGTCATTGTGTTGGTGGTTGTTATTTAAAGACATGACCCTAAATATCTTAGGACATGACCCTAAGGAAATCTACCAATTCTAAGCCCGAAGTGTTGGGTCATGTGCTTAAATCGACCAATGCAATAATGTCGTGTATTCTTTCCTAATTAAGAGACACCAATGGTGATTATTGGACGTTATCTCATTTAAAGTAGTGGTTATAGGGTTTCGTCCCTTGTACCAAATATCCCTAGATACGGAGCGTCGGAGGGTTTATTGATCGATCGTTTGTCTCAACTTCTTCCCTCCGAATAAATCATTCCAAGAAATACAATAACGTCATCCCTCGTACCCTATCGGCTTATTATCCCATGGTGAGCCACTATGTTCCAGGGTTTCATCCACACCGAGACGCAAGACCCATAGTGTTGTGTAGAATGTCTTGTCTCCTATATATGAATCAATAGTCATTGTGTTGGTCATTTGTTATTTAAAGACATGACCCTAAATATCTTAGGATTTGACCCTAAGGAAATCTACCAACCCTAAGCTCGAAGTGTTGGGTCATGTGCTTAAATCGACCAATGCAAAAATGTCGTGTATTCATTCCTAATTAAGAGACACCAATGGTGATTATTGGACGTTATCTCATTTAAAGTAGTGGTTATAGGGTTTCGTCCCTTGTACCAAATATGCCCAAGATACGAGCGTCGGAGGGTTTATTGATCGATCGTTTGTCTCAATTCTTCCCTCCGAATAAATCATTCCAAGAAATACAATAACGTCATCCCTCGTACCCTATCGGCTTATTATCAAATGGTGAGCCACTATGTTCCGTGGGTTTCATCCATACCGAGACGCAAGACCCATAGTGTTGTGTAGAATGTCTTGTCTCCTATATATGAATCAATAGTCATTGTGTTGGTCGATGTTATTTAAAGACATGACACTAAATATCTTAGGACATGACCCTAAGGAAATCTACCAATTCTTAGCCTGAAGTGTTGGGTCATGTGCTTAAATCGACCAATGCAATAATGTCGTGTATTCATTCCTAATTAAGAGACACCAATGGTGATTATTGGACGTTATCTCATTCAATGTAGTGGTTATAGGGGTTTCGTCCCTTGTACCAAATATGCCCAAGATACAGAGCGTCGGAGGGTTTATTGATCGATCGTTTGTCTCAATTTTTCCCTCCGAATAAATCATTCCAAGAAATACAATAACGTCATCCCTCGTACCCTATCGGCTTATTATCCCATGGTGAGCCACTATGTTCCGGGGGTTTCATCCATACCGGAGACGCTAAGACCCATAGTGTTGTGTAGAATGTCTTGTCTCCTATATATGAATCAATAGTCATTTTGTTGGTCGCTATTATTTAAAGACATGACCCTAAATATCTACATCCCAAGGAAATCTTCCTATTCTACGCCTAAAGTGTTGGGTCATGTGCTTAAATCGACCAATGCAATAATGTCGTGTATTCATTCCTAATTAAGAGACACCAATGGTGATTATTGGACGTTATCTCATTCAAAGTAGTGGTTATGAGGGTTTCGTCCCTTGTACCAAATATGCCCAAGATACGAGCGTCGGAGGGTTTATTGATCGATCGTTTGTCTCAATTTTTCTCTCCGAATAAATCATTCCAAGAAATACAATAACGTCATCCCTCGTACCCTATCGACTTATTATCAAATGGTGAGCCACTAAGTTCCGTGGGTTTCATCCATACCGAGACGCAAGACCCATATTGTTGTGTAGAATGTCTTGTCTCCTATATATGAATCAATAGTCATTGTGTTGGTCGCTGTTATTAAAAGACATGACCCTAAATATCTTAGGACATGACCCTAAGGAAATCTACCAATTCTAAGCCTGAAGTGTTGGGTCATGTGCTTAAATCGACCAATGCAATAATGTCGTGTATTCATTCCTAATTAAGAGACACCAATGGTGATTATTGGACGTTATCTCATTCAATGTAGTGGTTATAGGGTTTCGTCCCTTGTACCAAATATGCCCAAGATACGGGCGTCGGAGGGTTTATTGATCGATCGTTTGTCTCAATTTTTCCCTCCGAATAAATCATTCCAATAAATACAATAACGTCATCCCTCGTACCCTATCGGCTTATTATCCCATGGTGAGCCACTATGTTCCGTGGGTTTCATCCATACCGAGACGCAAGACCCATAGTGTTGTGTAGAATGTCTTGTCTCCTATATATAAATCAATAGTCATTGTGTTGGTCGCTGTTATTTAAAGACATGACCCTAAATATCTTAGGATTTGAACCTAAGGAAATCTACCAATTCTAAGCCTGAAGTGTTGGGTCATGTGCTTAAATCGACCAATGCAAAAATGTCGTGTATTCATTCCTAATTAAGAGACACCAATGGTGATTATTGGACGTTATCTCATTTAAAGTAGTGGTTATAGGGTTTCGTCCCTTGTACCAAATATGCCCAAGATACAGAGCGTCGGAGGGTTTATTGATCGATCGTTTGTCTCAATTCTTCCCTCCGAATAAATCATTCCAAGAAATACAATAACGTCATCCCTCGTACCCTATCGACTTATTATCAAATGGTGAGCCACTAAGTTCCGTGGGTTTCATCCATACCGAGACGCAAGACCCATATTGTTGTGTAGAATGTCTTGTCTCCTATATATGAATCAATAGTCATTGTGTTGGTCGCTGTTATTAAAAGACATGACCCTAAATATCTTAGGACATGACCCTAAGGAAATCTACCAATTCTAAGCCTGAAGTGTTGGGTCATGTGCTTAAATCGACCAATGCAATAATGTCGTGTATTCATTCCTAATTAAGAGACACCAATGGTGATTATTGGACGTTATCTCATTCAAAGTAGTGGTTATAGGGTTTCGTCCCTTGTACCAAATATGCCCTAGATACTGAGCGCGTCGGAGGGTTTATTGATCGATCGTTTGTCTCAATTTTTCCCTCCGAATAAATCATTCCAATAAATACAATAACGTCATCCCTCGTACCCTATCGGCTTATTATCACATGGTGAGCCACTATGTTCCGTGGGTTTCATCCATACCGAGACGCAAGACCCATAGTGTTGTGTAGAATGTCTTGTCTCCTATATATGAATCAATAGTCATTGTGTTGGTCGTCGTTATTTAAAGACATGACCCTAAATATCTTAGGACATGACCCTAAGGAAATCTACCAATTCTAAGCCCGAAGTGTTGGGTCATGTGCTTAAATCGACCAATGCAATAATGTCGTGTATTCATTCCTAATTAAGAGACACCAATGGTGATTATTGGACGTTATCTCATTCAAAGTAGTGGTTATAGGGTTTCGTCCCTTGTACCAAATATGCCCAAGATACAGAGCGTCGGAGGGTTTATTGATCGATCGTTTGTCTCAATTCTTCCCTCCGAATAAATCATTCCAAGAAATACAATAACGTCATCCCTCGTACCCTATCGGCTTATTATCAAATGGTGAGCCACTATGTTCCGTGGGTTTCATCCATACCGAGACGCAAGACCCATAGTGTTGTGTAGAATGTCTTGTCTCCTATATATGAATCAATAGTCATTGTGTTGGTCGTTGTTATTTAAAGACATGACCCTAAATATCTTAGGACATGACCCTAAGGAAATCTACCAATTCTAAGCCTGAAGTGTTGGGTCATGTGCTTAAATCGACCAATGCAATAATGTCGTGTATTCATTCCTAATTAAGAGACACCAATGGTGATTATTGGACGTTATCTCATTCAATGTAGTGGTTATAGGGTTTCGTCCCTTGTACCAAATATGCCCTAGATACAGAGCGTCGGAGGGTTTATTGATCGATCGTTTGTCTCAATTTTTCCCTCCGAATAAATCATTCCAATAAATACAATAACGTCATCCCTCGTACCCTATCGGCTTATTATCCCATGGTGAGCCACTATGTTCCGAGGGTTTCATCCATACCGAGACGCAAGACCCATAGTGTTGTGTAGAATGTCTTGTCTCCTATATATAAATCAATAGTCATTGTGTTGGTCGCTGTTATTTAAAGACATGACCCTAAATATCTTAGGATTTGACCCTAAGGAAATCTACCAATTCTAAGCCTGAAGTGTTGGGTCATGTGCTTAAATCGACCAATGCAAAAATGTCGTGTATTCATTCCTAATTAAGAGACACCAATGGTGATTATTGGACGTTATCTCATTTAAAGTAGTGGTTATAGGGTTTCGTCCCTTGTACCAAATATGCCCAAGATACAGAGCGTCGGAGGGTTTATTGATCGATCGTTTGTCTCAATTCTTCCCTCCGAATAAATCATTCCAAGAAATACAATAACGTCATCCCTCGTACCCTATCGGCTTATTATCAAATGGTGAGCCACTATGTTCCGTGGGTTTCATCCATACCGAGACGCAAAACCCATAGTGTTGTGTAGAATGTCTTGTCTCATATATATGAATCAATAGTCATTGTGTTGGTCGCTGTTATTTAAAGACATGACCCTAAATATCTTAGGACATGACCCTAAGGAAATCTACCAATTCTAAGCCTGAAGTGTTGGGTCATGTGCTTAAATCAACCAATGAAATAATGTCGTGTATTCTTTCCTAATTAAGAGACACCAATGGTGATTATTGGACCTTATCTCATTCAATGTAGTGGTTATAGGGTTTCGTCCCTTGTACCAAATATGCCCAAGATACAGAGCGTCGGAGGGTTTATTGATCGATCGTTTGTCTCAATTTTTCCCTCCGAATAAATCATTCCAAGAAATACAATAACGTCATCCCTCGTACCCTATCGGCTTATTATCCCATGGTGAGCCACTATGTTCGTGGGGTTTCATCCATACCGAGACGCAAGACCCATAGTGTTGTGTAGAATGTCTTGTCTCCTATATATGAATCAATAGTCATTTTGTTGGTCGCTATTATTTAAAGACATGACCTAAATATCTTAGGACATGACCCTAAGGAAATCTTCCTATTCTACGCCTAAAGTGTTGGGTCATGTGCTTAAATCGACCAATGCAATAATGCCGTATATTCATTCCTAATTAAGAGACACCAATGGTGATTATTGGACGTTGTCTCATTCAAAGTAGTGGTTAGAGGGTTTTGTCCCTTGTACCAAATATGCCCAAGATACAGAGCGTCGGAGGGTTTATTGATCGATCGTTTGTCTCAATTTTTCCCTCCGAATAAATCATTCCAAGAAATACAATAACGTCATCCCTCGTACCCTATCGGCTTATTATCCCATGGTGAGCCACTATGTTCCGGGGGTTTCATCCATACCGAGACGCAAGACCCATAGTGTTGTGTAGAATGTCTTGTCTCCTATATATGAATCAATAGTCATTGTGTTGGTCCTTATTATTTAAAGACATGACCCTAAATATCTTAGGACATGACCCTAAGGAAATCTACCAATTCTAAGCCTGAAGTGTTGGGTCATGTGCTTAAATCAACCAATGTAATAATGGCGTGTATTCTTTCCTAATTAAGAGACACCAATGGTGATTATTGGACCTTATCTCATTCAATGTAGTGGTTATAGGGTTTCGTCCCTTGTACCAAATATGCCCAAGATACAGAGCGTCGGAGGGTTTATTGATCGATCGTTTGTCTCAATTTTTCCCTCCGAATAAATCATTCCAATAAATACAAAAACGTCATCCCTCGTACCCTATCGGCTTATTATCCCATGGTGAGCCACTATGTTCCGGGGGTTTCATCCATACCGAGACGCAAGACCCATAGTGTTGTGTAGAATGTCTTGTGTCCTATATATGAATCAATAGTCATTGTGTTGGTCGCTGTTATTTAAAGACATGACCCTAAGTATCTTAGGACATGAACCTAAGGAAATCTTCCTATTCTAAGCCTAAAGTGTTGGGTCATGTGCTTAAATCGACCAATGCAATAATTTCGTGTATTCATTCCTAATTAAGAGACACCAATGGTGATTATTGGACGTTTTCTCATTCAAAGTAGTGGTTAGAGGGTTTTGTCCCTTGTACCAAATATGCCCAAGATACTGAGCGTCGGAGGGGTTATTGATCGATCGTTTGTCTCAATTCTTCCCACCTAATAAATCATTCCAAGAAATACAATAACGTCATCCCTCGTACCCTATCGGCTTATTCTCAAATGGTGAGCCACTATGTTCCGTGGGTTTCATCCATACTGAGACGCAAGACCCATAGTGTTGTTTAGAATGTCTTGTCTCCTATATATGAATCAATTGTCATTGTGTTGGTCGCTATTATTTAAAGACATGACCCTAAGGAAATCTTCCTATTCTAAGCCAAAAGTGTTGGGTCATGTGGTTAAATCGACCAATGCAATAATGTCGTGTATTCATTCCTAATTACGAGACACCAATGGTGATTATTGGACGTTATCTCATTCAAAGTAGTCGTTATAGGGTTTCGTCCCTTGTACCAAATATGCCCAAGATACAGAGCGTCGGAGGGTTTATTGATCGATCGTTTGTCTCAATTCTTCCCTCCGAATAAATCATTCCAAGAAATACAATAACGTCAACCCTCGTACCCTATCGGCTTATTATCCCATGGTGAGCCACTATGTTCCGGGGGTTTCATCCATACCGAGACGCAAGACCCATAGTGTTGTGTAGAATGTCTTGTCTCCTATATATAAATCAATAGTCATTGTGTTGGTCCCTGTTATTTAAATACATGACCCTAAATATTTTAGTTCATGACCCTAAGGAAATCTACCAATTCTAAGCCTGAAGTGTTGGGTCATGTGCTTAAATCGACCAATGCAAAAATGTCGTGTATTCATTCCGAATTAAGACACACCAATGGTGATTATTGGACGTTATCTCATTCAAAGTAGTGGTTATAGGGTTTCGTCCCTTGTACTAAATATGCCCAAGATACAGAGCGTCGGAGGGTTTATTGATCGATCGTTTGTCTCAATTCTTCCCTCCGAATAAATCATTCCAAGAAATACAATAACGTCATCCCTCGTACCCTATCGGCTTATTATCAAATGGTGAGCCACTATGTTCCGTGGGTTTCATCCACACCGAGACGCAAGACCCATAGTGTTGTGTAGAATGTCTTGTCTCCTATATATGAATCAATAGTCATTGTGTTGGTCGCTGTTATTTAAAGACATGACCCTAAATATCTTAGGACATGACCCTAAGGAAATCTACCAATTCTAAGCCTGAAGTGTTGGGTCATGTGCTTAAATCGACCAATGCAATAATGTCGTGTATTCATTCCTAATTAAGAGACACCAATGGTGATTATTGGACGTTATCTCATTCAATGTAGTGGTTATAGGGTTTCGTCCCTTGTACCAAATATGCCCAAGATACAGAGCGTCGGAGGGTTTATTGATCGATCGTTTGTCTCAATTTTTCTCTCCGAATAAATCATTTCAAGAAATACAATAACGTCATCCCTCGTACCCTATCTGTTTATTATCCCATGGTGAGCCACTATGGTCCGGGGGTTTCATCCATACCGAGACGCAAGACCCATAGTGTTGTGTAGAATGTCTTGTCTCCTATATATAAATCAATAGTCATTGTGTTGGTCGCTGTTATTTAAAGACATGACCCTAAATATCTTAGGACATGACCCTAAGGAAATCTACCAATTCTAAGCCTGAAGTGTTGGGTCATGTGCTTAAATCGACCAATGCAATAATGTCGTGTATTCATTCCTAATTAAGAGACACCAATGGTGATTATTGGACGTTTTCTCATTCAAAGTAGTGGTTAGAGGGTTTTGTCCCTTGTACCAAATATGCCCAAGATACTGAGCGTCGGAGGGTTTATTGATCGATCGTTTGTCTCAATTCTTCCCACCGAATAAATCATTCCAAGAAATACAATAACGTCATCCTTCGTACCCTATCGGCTTATTCTCAAATGGTGAGCCACTATGTTCCGTGGGTTTCATCCATACTGAGACGCAAGACCCATAATGTTGTTTAGAATGTCTTGTCTCCTATATATGAATCAATTGTCATTGTGTTGTGGTCGTTATTATTTAAAGACATGACATGACCCTAAGGAAATCTTCCTATTCTAAGCCAAAAGTGTTGGGTCATGTGGTTAAATCGAACAATGCAATAATGTCGTGTATTCATTCCTAATTACGAGACACCAATGGTGATTATTGGACGTTATCTCATTCAAAGTAGTGGTTATAGGGTTTCGTCCCTTGTACCAAATATGCCCAAGATACAGAGCGTCGGAGGGTTTATTGATCGATCGTTTGTCTCAATTCTTCCCTCCGAATAAATCATTCCAAGAAATACAATAACGTCATCCCTCGTACCCTATCGGCTTATTATCCCATGGTGAGCCACTATGTTCCGTGGGTTTCATCCATACCGAGACGCAAGACCCATAGTGTTGTGTAGAATGTCTTGTCTCCTATATATAAATCAATAGTCATTGTGTTGGTCCCTGTTATTTAAAGACATGACCCTAAATATCTTAGGACATGACCCTAAGGAAATCTACCAATTCTAAGCCTGAAGTGTTGGGTCATGTGCTTAAATCGACCAATGCAAAAATGTCGTGTATTCATTCCTAATTAAGAGACACCAATGGTGATTATTGGACGTTATCTCATTCAAAGTAGTGGTTATAGGGTTTCGTCCCTTGTACCAAATATGCCCAAGATACAGAGCGTCGGAGGGTTTATTGATCGATCGTTTGTCTCAATTCTTCCCTCCGAATAAATCATTCCAAGAAATACAATAACGTCATCCCTCGTACCCTATCGGCTTATTATCAAATGGTGAGCCACTATGTTCCAGTGGGTTTCATCCATACCGAGACGCAAGACCCATAGTGTTGTGTAGAATGTCTTGTCTCCTATATATGAATCAATAGTCATTGTGTTGGTCGCTGTTATTTAAAGACATGACCCTAAATATCTTAGGACATGACCCTAAGGAAATCTACCAATTCTAAGCCTAAAGTGTTGGGTCATGTGCTTAAATCGACCAATGCAATAATGTCGTGTATTCATTCCTAATTAAGAGACACCAATGGTGATTATTGGACGTTATCTCATTCAAAGTAGTGGTTATAGGGTTTTGTCCCTTGTACCAAATATGCCCAAGATACGGGAGTCGGAGGGTTTATTGATCGATCGTTTGTCTCAATTCTTCCCTCCGAATAAATCATTCCAAGAAATACAATAACGTCATCCCTCGTACCCTATCGGCTTATTATCAAATGGTGAGCCACTATGTTCCGTGGGTTTCATCCATACCGAGACGCAAGACCCATAGTGTTGTGTAGAATGTCTTGTGTCCTATATATGAATCAATAGTCATTCTGTGGGTCGTTGTTATTTAAAGACATGACCCTAAGTATCTTAGGACATGACCCTAAGGAAATCTTCCTATTCTAAGCCTAAAGTGTTGGGTCATGTGCTTAAATCGACCAATGCAATAATGTCGTGTATTCATTCCTAATTAAGAGACACCAATGGTGATTATTGGACGTTATCTCATTCAAAGTAGTGGTTAGAGGGTTTTGTCCCTTGTACCAAATATGCCCAAGATACAGAGCGTCGGAGGGTTTATTGATCGATCGTTTGTCTCAATTCTTCCCTCCGAATAAATCATTCCAAGAAATACAATAACGTCATCCCTCGTACCCTATCGGCTTATTATCAAATGGTGAGCCACTATGTTCCGTGGGTTTCATCCATACCGAGACGCAAGACCCATAGTGTTGTGTAGAATGTCTTGTCTCCTATATATGAATCAATAGTCATTGTGTAGGTCGCCGTTATTTAAAGACATGACCCTAAGTATCTTAGGACATGACCCTAAGGAAATCTTCCTATTCTAAGCCTAAAGTGTTGGGTCATGTGCTTAAATCGACCAATGCAATAATGTCGTGTATTCATTCCTAATTAAGAGACACCAATGGTGATTATTGGACGTTATCTCATTCAAAGTAGTGGTTATAGGGTTTCGTCCCTTGTACCAAATATGCCCAAGATACAGAGCGTCGGAGGGTTTATTGATCGATCGTTTGTCTCAATTTTTCCCTCCGAATAAATCATTCCAAGAAATACAATAACGTCATCCCTCGTACCCTATCGGCTTATTATCAAATGGTGAGCCACTATGTTCCAGGGGTTTCATCCATACCGAGACGCAAGACCCATAGTGTTGTGTAGAATGTCTTGTCTCCTATATATGAATCAATAGTCATTGTGTTGGTCGCTGTTATTTAAAGACATGACCCTAAATATCTTAGGACATGACCCTAAGGAAATCTACCAATTCTAAGCCTAAAGTGTTGGGTCATGTGCTTAAATCGACCAATGCAATAATATCGTGTATTCATTCCTAATTAAGAGACACCAATGGTGATTATTGGACGTTATCTCATTCAAAGTAGTGGTTATAGGGTTTCGTCCCTTGTACCAAATATGCCCAAGATACAGAGCGTCGGAGGGTTTATTGATCGATCGTTTGTCTCAATTTTTCCCTCCGAATAAATCATTCCAAGAAATACAATAACGTCATCCCTCGTACCCTATCGGCTTATTATCCCATGGTGAGCCACTATGTTCCGGGGGTTTCATCCATACCGAGACGCAAGACCCATAGTGTTGTGTAGAATGTCTTGTCTCCTATATATGAATCAATAGTCATTGTGTTGGTCGCTTTTATTTAAAGACATTACCCTAAATATCTTAGGACATGACCCTAAGGAAATCTACCAATTCTAAGCCTAAAGTGTTGGGTCATGTGCTTAAATCGACCAATGCAATAATGTCGTGTATTCATTCCTAATTAAGAGACACCAATGGTGATTATTGGACGTTATCTCATTCAAAGTAGTGGTTAGAGGGTTTTGTCCCTTGTACCAAATATGCCCAAGATACAGAGCGTCGGAGGGTTTATTGATCGATCGTTTGTCTCAATTTTCCTCCTCCGAATAAATCATTCCAAGAAATACAATAACGTCATCCCTCGTACCCTATCGGCTTATTATCCCATGGTGAGCCACTATGTTCCGGGGGTTTCATCCATACCGAGACGCAAGACCCATAGTGTTGTGTAGAATGTCTTGTCTCCTATATATGAATCAATAGTCATTCTGTTGGTCTCTTTTATTTAAAGACATGACCCTAAATATCTTAGGTCATGACCCTATGGATATCTACCAATTCTAAGCCTAAAGTGTTGGGTCATGTGCTTAAATCGACCAATGCAATAATGTCGTGTATTCATTCCTAATTAAGAGACACCAATGGTGATTATTGGACGTTATCTCATTCAAAGTAGTGGTTAGAGGGTTTCGTCCCTTGTACCAAATATGCCCAAGATACGGAGCGTCGGGAGGGTTTATTGATCGATCGTTTGTCTCAATTTTTCTCTCCGAATAAATCATTCCAAGAAATACAATAACGTCATCCCTCGTACCCTATCGGCTTATTATCCCATGGTGAGCCACTATGGTCCGGGGGTTTCATCCATACCGAGACGCAAGACCCATAGTGTTGTGTAGAATGTCTTGTCTCCTATATATGAATCAATAGTCATTGTGTTGGTCATCGTTATTTAAAGACATGACCCTAAATATCTTAGGACATTACCCTAAGGAAATCTACCAATTCTAAGCCTAAAGTGTTGGGTCATGTGCTTAAATCGACCAATGCAATAATGTCGTGTATTCATTCCTAATTAAGAGACACCAATGGTGATTATTGGACGTTATCTCATTCAAAGTAGTGGTTATAGGGTTTCGTCCCTTGTACCAAATATGCCCAAGATACGAGCGTCGGAGGGGTTTATTGATCGATCGTTTGTCTCAATTTTTCCTCCGAATAAATCATTCCAAGAAATACAATAACGTCATCCCTCGTACCCTATCGGCTTATTATCAAATGGTGAGCCACTATGTTCCGTGGGTTTCATCCATACCGAGACGCAAGACCCATAGTGTTGTGTAGAATGTCTTGTCTCCTATATATGAATCAATAGTCATTGTGTTGGTCGCTATTATTTAAAGACATGACCCTAAATATCTTAGGACATTACCCTAAGGAAATCTACCAATTCTAAGCCTAAAGTGTTGGGTCATGTGCTTAAATCGACCAATGCAATAATGTCGTGTATTCATTCCTAATTAAGAGACACCAATGGTGATTATTGGACGTTATCTCATTCAAAGTAGTGGTTATAGGGTTTCGTCCCTTGTACCAAATATGCCCAAGATACGGAGCGTCGGAGGGTTTATTGATCGATCGTTTGTCTCAATTCTTCCCTCCGAATAAATCATTCCAAGAAATACAATAACGTCATCCCTCGTACCCTATCGGCTTATTATCCAAATGGTGAGCCACTATGTTCCGTGGGTTTCATCCATACCGAGACGCAAGACCCATAGTGTTGTGTAGAATGTCTTGTCTCCTATATATGAATCAATAGTCATTGTGTTGGTCGCCGTTATTTAAAGACATGACCCTAAATATCTTAGGACATGACCCTAAGGAATCTACCAATTCTAAGCCTAAAGTGTTGGGTCATGTGCTTAAATCGACCAATGCAATAATGTCGTGTATTCATTCCTAATTAAGAGACACCAATGGTGATTATTGGACGTTATCTCATTCAAAGTAGTGGTTATAGGGTTTCGTCCCTTGTACCAAATATGCCCAAGATACGAGAGCGTCGGAGGGTTTATTGATCGATCGTTTGTCTCAAATTTTTCCCTCCGAATAAATCATTCCAAGAAATACAATAACGTCATCCCTCGTACCCTATCGGCTTATTATCAAATGGTGAGCCACTATGTTCCGTGGGTTTCATCCATACCGAGACGCAAGACCCATAGTGTTGTTTACAATGTCTTGTCTCCTATATATGAATCAATTGTCATTGTGTTGGTCGCTATTATTTAAAGACATGACCCTAAGGAAATCTTCCTATTCTAAGCCTAAAGTGTTGGGTCATGTGCTTAAATCGACCAATGCAATAATGTCGTATATTCATTCCTAATTAAGAGACACCAATGGTGATTATTGGACCTTGTCTCATTCAAAGTAGTGGTTAGAGGGTTTTGTCCCTTGTACCAAATATGCCCAAGATGCAGAGGGTCGGAGGGTTTATTGATCGATCGTTTGTCTCAATTTTTCTCTCCGAATAAATGATTTCAAGAAATACAATAACGTCATCCGTCGTACCTTATCGGCTAATTATCCCATGGTGAGCCACTATGGTCCGGGAGTTTCATCCATACCGAGACGCAAGACCCATAGTGTTGTGTGAAATGTCTTGTCTCCTATATATGAATCAATAGTCATTGTGTTGGTCGCTGTTATTTAAAGACATGACACTAAATATATTAGGACATGACCCTAAGGAAATTTACCAATTCTAAGCCTAAAGTGTTGGGGTCACGGGCTTAAATCGACCTGCCGTGTATTCATTCCTAATTAAGAGACACCAATGGCGTTTAATGGACGATATCTCATTCAAAGTAGTGGTTAGAGGGTTTCGTCCCTTGTACCAAATATGCCCAAGATACAGAGCGTCGGAGGGTTTATTGATCGATCGTTTGTCTCAATTTTTCTCTCCGAATAAATCATTCCAAGAAATACAATAAGGTCATCCCTCGTACCCTATCGGCTTATTATCCCATGGTGAGCCACTATGTTCCGGGGGTTTCATCCATACCGAGACGCAAGACCCATAGTGTTGTGTGGAATGTCTTGTCTCCTATATATAAATCAATAGTCATTGTGTTGGTCGCTGTTATTTAAATACATGACCCTAAATATCTTAGTTCATGACCCTAAGGAAATCTACCAATTCTAAACCTGAAGTGTTGGGTCATGTGCTTAAATCGACCAATGCAAAAATGTCGTGTATTCATTCCTAATTAAGAGACACCAATGGTGATTATTGGACGATATCTCATTCAAAGTAGTGGTTAGAGGATTTCGTGCCTTGTACCAAATATGCCCAAGATACAGAGCGTCGGAGGGGTTTATTGATCGATCGTTTGTCTCAATTTTTCTCTCCGAATAAATCATTTCAAGAAATACAATAATGTCATCCCTCGTACCCTATCGGCTTATTATCCCATGGTGAGCCACTATGGTCCGGGGGTTTCATCCATACCGAGACGCAAGACCCATAGTGTTGTGTAGAATGTCTTGTCTCCTATATATGAATCAATAGTCATTGTGTTGGTCACTGTTATTTAAAGACATGACACTAAATACCTTAGGACATTACCCTAAGGAAATCTACCAATTCTAAGCATAAAGTGTTGGGTCATGTGCTTAAATCGACCAATGCAATAATGTCGTGTATTCATTCCTTATTAAGAGACACCAATGGTGATTATTGGACGATATCTCATTCAAAGTAGTGGTTAGTGGATTTCGTGCCTTGTACCAAATATGCCCAAGATACAGAGCGTCGGAGGGGTTTATTGATCGATCGTTTGTCTCAATTTTTCTCTCCGAATAAATCATTTCAAGAAATACAATAACGTCATCCCTCGTACCCTATCGGCTTATTATCCCATGGTGTGCCACTATGTTCCTGGGGTTTCATCCATACCGAGACGCAAGACCCATAGTGTTGTTTAGAATGTCTTGTCTCCTATATATGAATTAATTGTCATTGTGTTGGTCGCTATTATTTAAAGACATGACCCTAAGGAAATCTTCCTATTCTAAGCCTAAAGTGTTGGGTCATGTGCTTAAATCGTCCAATGCAATAATGCCGTATATTTATTCCTAATTAAGAGACACCAATGGTGATTATTGGACGTTGTCTCATTCAAAGTAGTGGTTAGAGGGTTTTGTCCCTTGTACCAAATATGCCCAAGATACAGAGCGTCGGAGGGTTTATTGATCGATCGTTTGTCTCAATTTTTCTCTCCGAATAAATCATTCCAAGAAATACAATAACGTCATCCCTCGTACCCTATCGGCTTATTATCCCATGGTGAGCCACTATGATCCGGGGGTTTCATCCATACCGAGACGCAAGACCCATAGTGCTGTGTAGAATGTCTTCTCTCCTATATATAAATCAATAGTCATTGTGTTGGTCGCTGTTATTTAAATACATGACCCTAAATATCTTAGTTCATGACCCTAAGGAAATCTACCAATTCTAAGCCTGAAGTGTTGGGTCATGTGCTTAAATCGACCAATGCAAAAATGTCGTGTATTCATTCCTAATTAAGAGACACCAATGGTGATTATTGGACGATATTTCATTCAAAGTAGTGGTTAGAGGATTTCGTGCCTTGTACCAAATATGCCCAAGATACAGAGCGTCGGAGGGGTTTATTGATCGATCGTTTGTCTCAATTTTTCTCTCCGAATAAATCATTTCAAGAAATACAATAACGTCATCCCTCGTACCCTATCGGCTTATTATCCCATGGTGAGCCACTATGGTCCGGGGGTTTCATCCATACCGAGACGCAAGACCCATAGTGTTGTGTAGAATGTCTTGTCTCCTATATATGAATCAATAGTCATTGTGTTGGTCACTGTTATTTAAAGACATGACACTAAATACCTTAGGACATTACCTTAAGGAAATCTACCAATTCTAAGCATAAAGTGTTGGGTCATGTGCTTAAATCGACCAATGCAATAATGTCGTGTATTCATTCCTAATTAAGAGACACCAATGGTGATTATTGGACGTTATCTCATTCAAAGTAATGGTTATAGGGTTTCGTCCCTTGAACCAAATATGATCAAGATACAGAGCGTCAGAGGGTTTATTGATCGATTGTTTGTCTCAATTCTTCCCTCCGAATAAATCATTCCAAGAAATACAATAATGTCATCCCTCGTACCCTATCGGCTTATTATCAAATGGTGAGCCACTATGTTCCGTGGGTTTCATCCGTACCGAGACGAAAGACCCATAGTGTTGTGTAGAATGTCTTATCTCCTATATATGAATCAATAGTCATTGTGTTGGTCACTGTTATTTAAACACATGACACTAAATATCTAAGGACATTACCCTATGGAAATCTACCAATTCTAAGCCTAAAGTGTTGGGTCATGTGCTTAAATCGACCAATGCGATAATGTCGTGTATTGATTCCTAATTAAGAGACACCAATGGTGATTATTGGACGTTATCTCATTCAAAGTAGTGGTTATAGGGTTTCGTCCCTTGTACCAAATATGCCCAAGATACAGAGCGTCGGAGGGTTTATTGATCGATCGTTTGTCTCAATTCTTCCCTCCGAATAAATCATTCCAAGAAATACAATAACGTCATCCCTCGTTCCGTATCGGCTTATTATCAAATGGTGAGCCACTATGTTCCGTGGGTTTCATCCACACCGAGACGCAAGACCCATAGTGTTGTGTAGAATGTCTTGTCTCATATATATGAATCAATGGTCATTGTGTTGGTCGCTGTTATTTAAAGACATGACCCTAAATATCTTAGGACATGACCCTAAGGAAATCTACCAATTCTAAGCCTGAAGTGTTGGGTCATGTGCTTAAATCGACCAATGCAATAATGTCGTGTATTCATTCCTAATTAAGAGACACCAATGGTGATTATTGGACGTTATCTCATTCAATGTAGTGGTTATAGGGTTTCGTCCCTTGTACCAAATATGCCCAAGATACAGAGCGTCGGAGGGTTTATTGATTGATCGTTTGTCTTAATTTTTCCCTCCGAATAAATCATTCCAAGAAATACAATAACGTCATCCCTCGTACCCTATCGGCTTATTATCAAATGGTGAGCCACTATGTTCCGTGGGTTTCATCCATACCGAGACGCAAAACCCATAGTGTTGTGTAGAATGTCTTGTGTCCTATATATGAATCAATAGTCATTCTGTGGGTCGCTGTTATTTAAAGACATGACCCTAAGTATCTTAGGACATGACCCTAAGGAAATCTTCCTATTCTAAGCCTAAAGTGTTGGGTCATGTGCTTAAATCGACCAATGCAATAATGTCGTGTATTCATTCCTAATTAAGAGACACCAATGGTGATTATTGGACGTTTTCTCATTCAAAGTAGTGGTTAGAGGGTTTTGTCCCTCGTACCAAATATACCCAAGATACAGAGCGTCGGAGGGTTTATTGATCGATCGTTTGTCTCAATTCTTCCCTCCGAATAAATCATTCCAAGAAATACAATAACGTCATCCCTCGTACCCTATCGGCTTATTATCAAATGGTGAGCCACTATGTTCCGTGGGTTTCATCCATACCGAGACGCAAGACCCATAGTGTTGTGTAGAATGTCTTGTCTCCTATATATGAATCAATAGTCATTGTGTTGGTCGCTGTTATTTAAAGACATTACCCTAAATATCTTAGGACATGACCCTAAGGATATCTACCAATTCTAAGCCTGAAGTGTTGGGTCATGTGCTTAAATCGACCAATTCAATAATGTCGTGTATTCATTCCTAATTAAGAGACACCAATGGTGATTATTGGACGTTATCTCATTCAATGTAGTGGTTATAGGGTTTCGTCCCATGTACCAAATATGCCCAAGATACAGAGCGTCGGAGGGTTTATTGATCGATCGTTTGTCAAAAATTTTCCCTCCGAATAAATCATTCCAATAAATACAATAACGTCATCCCTCGTACCATATCGGCTTATTATCCCATGGTGAGCCACTATGTTCCGGGAGTTTCATCCATACCGAGACGCAAGACCCATAGTGTTGTTTAGAATGTCTTGTCTCCTATATATGAATCAATTGTCATTGTGTTGGTCGCTATTATTTAAAGACATGACCCTAAGGAAATCTTCCTATTCTAAGCCTAAAGTGTTGGGTCATGTGCTTAAATCGACCAATGCAATAAAGCCGTATATTCATTCCTAATTAAGAGACACCAATGGTGATTATTGGACGTTGTCTCATTCAAAGTAGTGTTTAGAGGGTTTTGTCCCTTGTACCAAATATGCCCAAGATGCAAAGCGTCGGAGGGTTTATTGATCGATCGTTTGTCTCAATTTTTCTCTCCGAATAAATGATTTCAAGAAATACAATAACGTCATCCGTCGTACCTTATCGGCTAATTATCCCATGGTGAGCCACTCTGGTCCGGGAGTTTCATCCATACCGAGACGCAAGACCCATAGTGTTGTGTGAAATGTCTTGTCTCCTATATATGAATCAATAGTCATTGTGTTGGTCACTGTTATTTAAAGACATGACACTAAATATATTAGGACATGACCCTAAGGAAATTTACCAATTCTAAGCCTAAAGTGTTGGGTCATGGGCTTAAATCGACCTGCCGTGTATTCATTCCTAATTAAGAGACACCAATGGTGATTATTGGACGTTATCTCATTCAAAGTAGTGGTTATAGGGTTTCGTCCCTTGAACCAAATATGATCAAGATACAGAGCGTCGGAGGGTTTATTGATCGATTGTTTGTCTCAATTCTTCCCTCCGAATAAATCATTCCAAGAAATACAAGAACGTCATCCCTCGTACCCTATCGGCTTATTATCAAATGGTGAGCCACTATGTTCCGTGGGTTTCATCCGTACCGAGACGCAAGACCCATAGTGTTGTGTAGAATGTCTTGTCTCCTATATATGAATCAATAGTCATTGTGTTGGTCACTGTTATTTGAACACATGACACTAAATATCTTAGGACATTACCCTATGGAAATCTACCAATTCTAAGCCTAAAGTGTTGGGTCATGTGCTTAAATCGACAAATGCGATAATGTCGTGTGTTGATTCCTAATTAAGAGACACCAATGGTGATTATTGGACGTTATCTCATTCAAAGTAGTGGTTATAGGGTTTCGTCCCTTGTACCAAATATGCCCAAGATACAGAGCGTCGGAGGGTTTATTGATCGATCGTTTGTCTCAATTCTTCCCTCCGAATAAATCATTCCAAGAAATACAATAACGTCATCCCTCGTTCCCTATCGGCTTATTATCAAATGGTGAGCCACTATGTTCCGTGGGTTTCATCCACACCGAGACGCAAGACCCATAGTGTTGTGTAGAATGTCTTGTCTCATATATATGAATCAATAGTCATTGTGTTGGTCGCTGTTATTTAAAGACATGACCCTAAATATCTTAGGACATGACCCTAAGGAAATCTACCAATTCTAAGCCTGAAGTGTTGGGTCATGTGCTTAAATCGACCAATGCAATAATGTCGTGTATTCATTCCTAATTAAGAGACACCAATGGTGATTATTGGACGTTATCTCATTCAATGTAGTGGTTATAGGGTTTCGTCCCTTGTACCAAATATGCCCAAGATACAGAGCGTCGGAGGGTTTATTGATTGATCGTTTGTCTTAATTTTTCCCTCCGAATAAATCATTCCAAGAAATACAATAACGTCATCCCTCGTACCCTATCGGCTTATTATCAAATGGTGAGCCACTATGTTCCGTGGGTTTCATCCATACCGAGACGCAAAACCCATAGTGTTGTGTAGAATGTCTTGTGTCCTATATATGAATCAATAGTCATTCCGTTGGTCGTCTGTTATTTAAAGACATGACCCTAATTATCTTAGGACATGACCCTAAGGAAATCTTCCTATTCTAAGCCTAAAGTGTTGGGTCATGTGCTTAAATCGACCAATGCAATAATGTCGTGTATTCATTCCTAATTAAGAGACACCAATGGTGATTATTGGACGTTTTCTCATTCAAAGTAGTGGTTAGAGGGTTTTGTCCCTCGTACCAAATATACCCAAGATACAGAGCGTCGGAGGGTTTATTGATCGATCGTTTGTCTCAATTCTTCCCTCCGAATAAATCATTCCAAGAAATACAATAACGTCATCCCTCGTACCCTATCGGCTTATTATCAAATGGTGAGCCACTATGTTCCGTGGGTTTCATCCATACCGAGACGCAAGACCCATAGTGTTGTGTAGAATGTCTTGTCTCCTATATATGAATCAATAGTCATTGTGTTGGTCGTCCGTTATTTAAAGACATTACCCTAAATATCTTAGGACATGACCCTAAGGATATCTACCAATTCTAAGCCTGAAGTGTTGGGTCATGTGCTTAAATCGACCAATTCAATAATGTCGTGTATTCATTCCTAATTAAGAGACACCAATGGTGATTATTGGACGTTATCTCATTCAATGTAGTGGTTATAGGGTTTCGTCCCATGTACCAAATATGCCCAAGATACAGAGCGTCGGAGGGTTTATTGATCGATCGTTTGTCAAAAATTTTCCCTCCGAATAAATCATTCCAATAAATACAATAACGTCATCCCTCGTACCATATCGGCTTATTATCCCATGGTGAGCCACTATGTTCCGGGAGTTTCATCCATACCGAGACGCAAGACCCATAGTGTTGTTTAGAATGTCTTGTCTCCTATATATGAATCAATTGTCATTGTGTTGGTCGCTATTATTTAAAGACATGACCCTAAGGAAATCTTCCTATTCTAAGCCTAAAGTGTTGGGTCATGTGCTTAAATCGACCAATGCAATAAAGCCGTATATTCATTCCTAATTAAGAGACACCAATGGTGATTATTGGACGTTGTCTCATTCAAAGTAGTGGTTAGAGGGTTTTGTCCCTTGTACCAAATATGCCCAAGATGCAAAGCGTCGGAGGGTTTATTGATCGATCGTTTGTCTCAATTTTTCTCTCCGAATAAATGATTTCAAGAAATACAATAACGTCATCCGTCGTACCTTATCGGCTAATTATCCCATGGTGAGCCACTTGTCCGTGGAGTTTCATCCATACCGAGACGCAAGACCCATAGTGTTGTGTGAAATGTCTTGTCTCCTATATATGAATCAATAGTCATTGTGTTGGTCTCTGTTATTTAAAGACATGACACTAAATATATTAGGACATGACCCTAAGGAAATTTACCAATTCTAAGCCTAAAGTGTTGGGTCATGGGCTTAAATCGACTGCGTCGTGTATTCATTCCTAATTAAGAGACACCAATGGTGATTATTGGACGTTATCTCATTCAAAGTAGTGGTTATAGGGTTTCGTCCCTTGAACCAAATATGATCAAGATACAGAGCGTCGGAGGGTTTATTGATCGATTGTTTGTCTCAATTCTTCCCACCGAATAAATCATTCCAAGAAATACAAGAACGTCATCCCTCGTACCCTATCGGCTTATTATCAAATGGTGAGCCACTATGTTCCGTGGGTTTCATCCGTACCGAGACGCAAGACCCATAGTGTTGTGTAGAATGTCTTGTCTCCTATATATGAATCAATAGTCATTGTGTTGGTCACTGTTATTTGAACACATGACACTAAATATCTTAGGACATTACCCTATGGAAATCTACCAATTCTAAGCCTAAAGTGTTGGGTCATGTGCTTAAATCGACCAATGCGATAATGTCGTGTATTGATTCCTAATGAAGAGACACCAATGGTGATTATTGGACGTTATCTCATTCAAAGTAGTGGTTATAGGGTTTCGTTCCTTGTACCAAATATGCCCAAGATACAGAGCGTCGGAGGGTTTATTGATCGATCGTTTGTATCAATTCTTCCCTCCGAATAAATCATTCCAAGAAATACAATAACGTCATCCCTCGTTCCCTATCGGCTTATTATCAAATGGTGAGCCACTATGTTCCGTGGGTTTCATCCACACCGAGACGCAAGACCCATAGTGTTGTGTAGAATGTCTTGTCTCCTATATATGAATCAATAGTCATTGTGTTGGTTGCTGTTATTTAAAGACATGACCCTAAATATCTTAGGACATGACCCTAAGGAAATCTACCAATTCTAAGCCTGAAGTGTTGGGTCATGTGCTTAAATCGACCAATGCAATAATGTCGTGTATTCATTCCTAATTAAGAGACACCAATGGTGATTATTGGACGTTATCTCATTCAATGTAGTGGTTATAGGGTTTCGTCCCTTGTACCAAATATGCCCAAGATACAGAGCGTCGGAGGGTTTATTGATTGATCGTTTGTCTCAATTTTTCCCTCCGAATAAATCATTCCAAGAAATACAATAACGTCATCCCTCGTACCCTATCGACTTATTATCAAATGGTGAGCCACTATGTTCCATGGGTTTCATTCATACCGAGACGCAAGACCCATAGTGTTGTGTAGAATGTCTTGTGTCCTATATATGAATCAATAGTCATTCTGTGGGTCGCTGTTATTTAAAGACATGACCCTAAGTATCTTAGGACATGACCCTAAGGAAATCTTCCTATTCTAAGCCTAAAGTGTTGGGTCATGTGCTTAAATCGACCAATGCAATAATGTCGTGTATTCATTCCTAATTAAGAGACACCAATGGTGATTATTGGACGTTTTCTCATTCAAAGTAGTGGTTAGAGGGTTTTGTCCCTTGTACCAAATATACCCAAGATACAGAGCGTCGGAGGGTTTATTGATCGATCGTTTGTCTCAATTCTTCCCTCCGAATAAATCATTCCAAGAAATACAATAACGTCATCCCTCGTACCCTATCGGCTTATTATCAAATGGTGAGCCACTATGTTCCGTGGGTTTCATCCATACCGAGACGCAAGACCCATAGTGTTGTGTAGAATGTCTTGTCTCCTATATATGAATCAATAGTCATTGTGTTGGTCGCTGTTATTTAAAGACATTACCCTAAATATCTTAGGACATGACCCTAAGGATATCTACCAATTCTAAGCCTGAAGTGTTGGGTCATGTGCTTAAATCGACCAATTCAATAATGTCGTGTATTCATTCCTAATTAAGAGACACCAATGGTGATTATTGGACGTTATCTCATTCAATGTAGTGGTTATAGGGTTTCGTCCCATGTACCAAATATGCCCAAGATACAGAGCGTCGGAGGGTTTATTGATCGATCGTTTGTCAAAATTTTTCCCTCCGAATAAATCATTCCAATAAATACAATAACGTCATCCCTCGTACCATATCGGCTTATTATCCCATGGTGAGCCACTATGTTCCGAGGGTTTCATCCATACCGAGACGCAAGACCCATAGTGTTGTTTAGAATGTCTTGTCTCCTATATATGAATCAATTGTCATTGTGTTGGTCGCTATTATTTAAAGACATGACCTTAAGGAAATCTTCCTATTCTAAGCCTAAAGTGTTGGGTCATGTGCTTAAATCGACCAATGCAATAATGCCGTATATTCATTCCTAATTAAGAGACACCAATGGTGATTATTGGACGTTGTCTCATTCAAAGTAGTGGTTAGAGGGTTTTGTCCCTTGTACCAAATATGCCCAAGATGCAGAGCGTCGGAGGGTTTATTGATCGATCGTTTGTCTCAATTTTTCTCTCCGAATAAATGATTTCAAGAAATACAATAACGTCATCCGTCGTACCTTATCGGCTAATTATCCCATGGTGAGCCACTCTGGTCCGGGAGTTTCATCCATACCGAGACGCAAGACCCATAGTGTTGTGTGAAATGTCTTGTCTCCTATATATGAATCAATAGTCATTGTGTTGGTCACTGTTATTTAAAGACATGACACTAAATATATTAGGACATGACCCTAAGGAAATTTACCAATTCTAAGCCTAAAGTGTTGGGTCATGGGCTTAAATCGACCTGCCGTGTATTCATTCCTAATTAAGAGACACCAATGGCGATTATTGGACGATATCTCATTCAAAGTAGTGGTTAGAGGGTTTCGTCCCTTGTACCAAATATGCCCAAGATACAGAGCGTCGGAGGGTTTATTGATCGATCGTTTGTCTCAATTTTTCTCTCCGAATAAATCATTCCAAGAAATACAATAACGTCATCCCTCGTACCCTATCGGCTTATTATCCCATGGTGAGCCACTATGTTCCGGGGGTTTCATCCATACCGAGACGCAAGACCCATAGTGTTGTGTAGAATGTCTTGTCTCATATATATAAATCAATAGTCATTGTGTTGGTCGCTGTTATTTAAATACATGACCCTAAATATCATAGTTCATGACCCTAAGGAAATCTACTAATTCTAAGCCTGAAGTGTTGGGTCATGTGCTTAAATCGACCAATGCAAAAATGTCGTGTATTCATTCCTAATTAAGAGACACCAATGGTGATTATTGGACGATATCTCATTCAAAGTAGTGGTTAGAGGATTTCGTGCCTTGTACCAAATATGCCCAAGATACAGAGCGTCGGAGGAGTTTATTGATCGATCGTTTGTCTCAATTTTTCTCTCCGAATAAATCATTTCAAGAAATACAATAACGTCATCCCTCGTACCCTATCGGCTTATTATCCCATGGTGAGCCACTAAGGTCCGGGGGTTTCATCCATACCGAGACGTAAGACCCATTGTGTTGTGTAGAATGTCTTGTCTCCTATATATGAATCAATAGTCATTCTGTTGGTCACTGTTATTTAAAGACATGACACTAAATACCTTAGGACATTACCCTAAGGAAATCTACCAATTCTAAGCATAAAGTGTTGGGTCATGTGCTTAAATCGACCAATGCAATAATGTCGTGTATTTATTCCTAATTAAGAGACACCAATGGCGATTATTGGACGATATCTCATTCAAAGTAGTGGTTAGAGGGTTTCGTCCCGTGTACCAAATATGCCCAAGATACAGAGCGTCGGAGGGTTTATTGATCGATCGTTTGTCTCAATTTGAGCTATTTCACTTCCCAAAACTACCTACATGTTACATATAGGAGCAAAACTAACACACACCACTTACTTTATGTATAGTTGAAGTATATAAGTCATATTTATGTGCAAAAGATTAGAATTTCAATTTTTAGGTTCGTTTCGGGGTCGCTTTTTGTGAATTTGAGCTATTTCACTTCCCAAAACTACCTACATGTTACATATAGGAGCAAAACTAACACACACCACTTACTTTATGCATAGTTGAAGTGTTAATGTCATATTTAGGTGCAAAAGATTAGAAGTTCAATTTTTAGGTTCGTTTCGGGGTCGTTTTTTGCGAATTTGAGCTATATTCACTTCCCAAAACTAGCTACATGTTACATATAGGAGCAAAACTAACACACACCACTTACTTTATGCATAGTTGAAGTGTTAATGTCATATTTTGGTGCAAAAGATTAGAAGATCAATTTTTAGGTTCGTTTCGGGGTCGTTTTTTGTGAATTGGAGCTATTTCACTTCCCAAAACTACCTACATGTTACATATAGGAGCAAAACTAACACACACCACTTACTTTATGTATAGTTGAAGTATATAAGTCATATTTAGGTGCAAAAGATTAGAATTTCAATTTTTAGGTTCGTTTCGGAGTCGTTTTTTGCGAATTTGAGCTATATTCACTTCCCAAAACTACCTACATGTTACATATAGGAGCAAAACTAACACACACCACTTACTTTATGTATAATTGAAGTATTTCGTTTCGGGGTCGCTTTTTGTGAATTTGAGCTATTTCACTTCCCAAAACTACCTACATGTTACATATAGGAGCAAAACTAACACACACCACTTACTTTATGCATAGTTGAAGTGTTAATGTCATATTTTGGTGCAAAAGATTAGAAGATCAATTTTTAGGTTCGTTTCGGGGTCGTTTTTTGTGAATTGGAGCTATTTCACTTCCCAAAACTACCTACATTTTACATATAGGAGCAAAACTAACACACACCACTTACTTTATGCATAGTTGAAGTGTTAATGTCATATTTAGGTGCAAAAGATTAGAAGTTCAATTTTTAGGTTCGTTTCGGGGTCTTTTTTCGTGAATTGGAGCTATTTCACTTCCCAAAACTACCTACATGTTACATATTGGAGCAAAACTAACACACACCACTTACTTTATGTATAGTTGAAGTATATAAGTCATATTTAGGTGCAAAAGATTAGAATTTCAATTTTTAGGTTCGTTTCGGGGTCGTTTTTTGCGAATTTGAGCTATATTCACTTCCCAAAACTACCTACATGTTACATATAGGAGCAAAACTAACACACACCACTTACTTTATGTATAATTGAAGTATATAAGTCATATTTAGGTGCAAAAGATTAGAAGATCAATTTTTAGGTTCGTTTCGGGGTCGTTTTTTGTGAATTGGAGCTATTTCACTTCCCAAAACTACCTACATGTTACATATAGGAGCAAAACTAACACACACCACTTACTTTATGCATAGTTGAAGTGTTAATGTCATATTTTGGTGCAAAAGATTAGAAGATTAATTTTTAGGTTCGTTTCGGGGTCGTTTTTTGTGAATTGGAGCTATTTCACTTCCCAAAACTACCTACATGTTACATATAGGAGCAAAACTAACACACACCACTTACTTTATGTATAGTTGAAGTATATAAGTCATATTTAGGTGCAAAAGATTAGAAGTTCAATTTTTAGGTTCGTTTCGGGGTCGCTTTTTGTGAATTTGAGCTATTTCACTTCCCAAAACTACCTACATGTTACATATAGGAGCAAAACTAACACACACCACTTACTTTATGCATAGTTGAAGTGTTAATGTCATATTTTGGTGCAAAAGATTAGAAGTTCAATTTTTAGGTTCGTTTCGGGGTCGATATGATTATAGTTAATTTATGCTACAATTTCCAAAATAAACTAATTCTTATCTATCAATTTAATCTAAATTAAATAAACTAATTAGTTACATACCTTTTGAAGATAATCGATGTCAGTACAACGATTGACTATATCAAACATGTACCGCAGTACGTAATAGCCACAATCAACACCATTCTTTTGTTGCGGACACTGAAATTCACCAAATTTAAACATCCAAAAACATTCATGTTAAATTTAAAGTATATGAAAATAAATGGTTAGACATAAGATTCACCAAAGTAGTTACCTCAACTGATATCCAAAGAGGAGCTTTTCCTAATCGAAGTCCAAGTCCATAATGGTGCTTCATCACACTACATCAATACATTATAAGATGTTTATTATATATATATATATAAATGTGTAATATTAGGTACACATATTGTTCTAGTTAAGTTACCTATTCAATAGTGACTTGACTAGTAAGCTCCGTGGTGGTTGTCGACGAAGAGAATCAAAGTGGTAAACGTGATTATTTGACAAACATATCACAATGAGCGTCCAATGGAGACTATATAAGGAAATAATATAAAGTTACTTATTCAACAATTCGGTGAATTTTGTTATCAATATATATGGAACAAGAAGGCAAGTTATCTAAACAAGGAAATAAAGTTATAGAAAATAAAGTAAAGCATCAAGTTTGGTATAACAAGCTTACGCTTCAATATATGGAACAAGGATGAACTTCTCTTCTAACCGATGTGATTGTTTGAAACTAGTATCGAGATATTCTTTCACATCGGTTTTGTTTTTTAAACAATTGTCATCTCGCATCATACTTGGACATAACCAACCAATCTTTGTCTCACTCATTTTTTCATTCAATTCAGTACACAATAACCTGAGAAATTAAAGCATATAATAAAAAGTAAACATACTTATCATGTATGGAAGTTGAAAACTATTATAAACTTGTAAAGTAAGATATGTATGTATCACCTCATGAAAGCTTGTATCATTGTTCCACTCAACATTTCTCCACGTAAGAATTCTTTAACATCGTCTTTGGAAATCCATGTAGATGACTCATCAGCGTAGTTGAATTGTTCCTTCCCCAAAGGAACATGTATTGGAGCATTATCGGGCAAATCGCTAACACACTCATGCAACCAATAACATGCCTTAGTAAGGCCTTGCACCACCAACGGCTCGAGAAGTGGATTGTTTGACATACTAACTTGGTCATCGAACACATTTGGTTCAATTTCAGCACGTCCAATTGCCTCCTTAGCCATCTTGTTTTGTGAACCGACCTTTTTAGCCTTCTTGTCATGTGAACCAGCCTTCCTTGAAACCTATTAAAAAGTAATAATAAGAATATTACTAATTATTATATATATGACATAGAAAAGTAATATAATCGGAGTTGATTATTACATAAACTAACGCATATATATATGTATGTTTATCGGTGTACCTCATCTGAAAATCGCACCCATGCACGCGGCCACAGAACATAACTACCATGGGCGTCACTCAGTGTATGTAGACTAACCTCCGGTTTTGGCATCGGAAGACCTAAGTCTTCAAAACCAGGCTCAATGTAGTCGATGCTCACCACATAGTGATCATTGTTCACTATCTGGTGATGCACTCGTACTCGATCACCGGGAGGTCGTGCATGGCCACTAGCTACCACAATCAGACTATCAGAATCATTTTCTCGAACTAATAGTCGGCATGGGGTCTCCTCCTTTGAATCAAAACAAGTCATTAATAGTTAATTGCGATGAAACAACATATTTAGAATTGCATGCACTTAGGGACAATACATATTTAATTAATAAAGCACAGTGATTAAGCGTGATAAATTAAACCAAATACAGTGATTACCTTCAACTCGGGTATTGGTGGATCAGGTGCAGGTATCGTTTGATTATCTGATGTTTGTGGAACACCGATCGGCTGGCTAGATGGAACATCACTACCTTTCTTCAATGGGAAGGTCGGTAAACCCATTTGCTCCATCATAGCATTGAAGTTATGTGTCATCTCCTCTCTAAGCTCCTCCCGAATTGCAGATTTGATAGCCTCCACATCTACCGACGCCGAATTCACACTACTTGCACTTGATTTTGACGTTGTAGTGTATTGTTAACCATATACCTTTCGCACGCCGAGACGGACACCTCCCACGTCCCTCACACGACCACTGTGGTCCTTTCCTAGAGTTTCGTGCAAAGCATCCATGTGTGCGGTAGGAGTGAAATCACCTGTTGCCTCCTTTTCCTTTAATCCGATCTACAAATAAAACAACAGAAAATTGGACGTTAAAATTTTTCAAAAAACAAAACGTACTACCGAATAAGTTGCCGGCAAGAAGAATAGCGGCCAGCCGGCGAAAGCCCGGCGGCGGTGGCGGCCCGGCCGGTTTTGCCCTTTGTGGCTGGCGGGCCGCGCTGCCAGCTGCTGCTCGCCGCTTGCGCCCGGCAGCGGGGCGTGCAAGCGGGGGGGGGGGGGATGCGGGTGCGGGGGTGTGGGGGGTGGGGTTACTTGAATAATGGAAATAAACGAAAAACATATCAAATTAGCAAAATACGCCTAAAATGATCTTTATTTTCCCGAAATCCGACCAACAACAAAGTAGCACCTATAAATCTACTTAATAGCAATATTTTAGGTTATATTATCATGTTTCACAAGAAATTGGAGCCCAAGTGACTCAAAGTATTCGAAAATGACATGAAATGGCCGAAATAAGCCTAAAATGATATTTACGTTCCCGAAATCCGACCAATAACAAAGTAGAACCTATAAATCTACTTAATAGAAATATTTTAGGTTATATTATCATGTTTCACAAGAAATTGGAGCCCAAAGTGACTCAAACTATTCGAAAATGACATGAAATGGCCGAAATAGGCCTAAAATGATATTTACGTTCCCGAAATCCGACCAATAACAAAGTAGAACCTATAAATCTACTTAATAGCAATATTTTAGGTTATATTATCATGTTTCACAAGAAATTGGAGCCCAAGTGACTCAAACTATTCGAAAATGACATGAAATGGCCGAAATAAGCCTAAAATGATATTTACGTTCCCGAAATCCGACCAATAACAAAGTAGAACCTATAAATCTACTTAATAGCAATATTTTAGGTTATATTATCATGTTTCACAAGAAATTGGAGCCAAGTGACTCAAACTATTCGAAAATGACATGAAATGGCCGAAATAAGCCTAAAATGATATTTACGTTCCCGAAATCCGACCAATAACAAAGTAGAACCTATAAATCTACTTAATAGCAATATTTTAGGTTATATTATCATGTTTCACAAGAAATTGGAGCCAAGTGACTCAAACTATTCGAAAATGACATGAAATGACCGAAATAAGCCTAAAATGATATTTACGTTCCCGAAATCCGACCAATAACGAAGTAGAACCTATAAATCTACTTAATAGCAATATTTTAGGTTATATTATCATGTTTCACAAGAAATTGGAGCCCAAGTGACTCAAACTATTCGAAAATGACATGAAATGGCCGAAATAAGCATAAAATGATATTTACGTTCCCGAAATCCGACCAATAACAAAGTAGAACCTATAAATCTACTTAATAGCAATATTTTAGGTTATATTATCATGTTTCACAAGAAATTGGAGCCCAAGTGACTCAAACTATTCGAAAATGACATGAAATGACCGAAATAGGCCTAAAATGATATGTACTTACAATGGCATTGGCTATCTTTTCTGTAACGGGATCAGGTAACACTTTGTTTCCCTTTGCATCAACCCCATGCATCGAACACCACCAATCAAGGACCCCGTGTCGGTTGACGAGCCGGGTGTAAGCGATGTGGTTGTAGAGGTAGTTGTCGTTGTCGAATCCGTGTGGGGTAATGGGCAAACATCCACTTTTTTCTCGCCTCATCGTAGGAATGGGCACCCAAATGATGATAATATTTCCTTGCTTTTGCACTCGTGCTTTTTTTCTCACGTCTTGCCTGAAAAAACACATAATTACAAACAAAAGATTAGGTGTTATATACAATCATACTCGAGCTAAGTGTGGTAAATATAATTAAAATCCTTTGCTTACAACGACTTAGGGGTAGTATTTTTGGCAACAAATGCTTCCCACTCTTCGAGTTTGATATTTCTCCATATTTGATATGGTAATGTGGTGGGTTCCTCTGAATTTTCCAATGCAGCCTCACCTTCGATTTGCTTTTCTCCCCCATAAATTTTCTTCTTCTTTGTACCCGTTCTTTTCCTCCGCTTAGTAATCCAACCGGACACTAACTTAGCCTTGAAATCTCGAAATCTCTGAGCAAGCGCGGATAAAAATAGATTCTTCTTGGCTTCATCATCTTCGATATTGAAGAGATTCTACAAAAAAACGAACAAAAATATTAGTTTCCACATTTGTTGTAATAGATTAAATTCTATCATTAGTACTACATACACATACATTTATTAAAATAAGAAACTAAATGGTAGTATGAAACTTACCATAGTGTCATTCCATAGTAATTTCTTCATCCCCTCGGGCACCTCTTGCCATGAATACAAAATGGAGAGCCTCCGGACACAAAGGCCAATATGTTTAGCATACTTAGAACGCCACACACCACAAGGTTGACCCAAGTTATCGTACTCTAAAGTCATATGCAAGTGAGTAGCACTTATTGACTTTGTAGGTCCTCTTCCCTTTCTCTTTTTCATCACTTTCGATTTTCTTTGTTGTTGATTTGTTTGTAACTCCCGTTGTTGACCTTCTTTCCTACAAACTTGTTGTGCTTTCACAATTGTACCACTTTTTGGATGAAGTTCTTGAAGATCTCGATCTTCGAGATCACCTTTATCTGGGTCCTTCCTCACATCATAAGATTCATCCTCGGTTGTGTGTTCACTAGTCGTCATCTCATCCATATGTAGTAATTATCCCTGCAATTATAAACACATAGAAATTAATATAAACGTACAAGTTAAAAAAAATAACAAATTGATTAAGGACCAACAATAATGGAACATCGGAAATCGTGGGCCACTAGCGGCAAGAGGCCGGCAGCGGCGGCAAGCTTCTTTGCCGCCGCGTTGCTGCTTTGCGGGGGGATGTGCAAGGGGGGGAAGTAGTTAGGGGTTGGACGGGGGGAGCGGGGGCTGGCAAGGGGGGAAGCGGGAGGCTCGAAATATATAAAAAGACATAAATCGGCCGAAATATATAGGCCTAAAATGATATTTATTTTCCCGAAATCCAACCATCAACAAAGTAGATCGTATAAATCTACTTAATAGCAACATTTTAGGTTATAAGATCATATTTCACAACAAATTGGATTACCATGACTCGAAATACACGAAAATGACATGAAACGGCCGAAATAGGCTTAAAATGACGTTTACTTTCCCGAAATCCAACCATGAACAAAGTAGCACCTATAAACCTACTTCGTAGTCGTATTTTATGCAATATTATTACATTCAACAAGAAATTGGAGTCACATGACTCGAAATAAACGAAAATGACATGAAACGGACGAAATAGGCCTAAAATGACCCTTACTTTCCCAAAATCCAACCAACAACAAAGTAGCACCTATAAACCTACTTAGTAGTCGTATTTTATGCAATATTATCACATTCAACAAGAAATTGGAGTCACATGACTCGAAATACACGAAAATGACATGAAACGGCCGAAATAGGCTTAAAATGACGTTTACTTTCCCGAAATCCAACCATGAACAAAGTAGCACCTATAAACCTACTTAGTAGTCGTATTTTATGCAATATTATCACATTCAACAAGAAATTGGAGTCACATGACTCGAAATACACGAAAATGACATGAAACGGCCGAAATAACCTTAAAATGATGTTTACTTTCCCGAAATCCAACCAACAACAAAGTAGCACCTATAAATCTACGTAATAGTCGTATTTTTGGCTATATTATCATATTCAACAAGAAAATTGAGTCACATGACTCGAAATATATGAAAATGACATGAAATGGACGAAATAGAGATAAACCTGAGTATATGTCTCATGATTTGTTGACCTTCCGCCGTTTCTTAGGAGTTTCAACATGTATCCCTTCCAGTGTGATCAACACGCATATAGTTCTCGGACATATTTACATCATCTTCCACGCTATTTTCGGGATAGGTAAAAGTTGGGATGTCCTCAAATGCATCATACTCTTCCTCATCCTCAACATCACCGATGCCCAGAATACTCCTTTTGCCAGGTACAACAATTGACCACTTATTATCAGCAGGATTAGTTACATAGAATACTTGTTTAGCTTGTGATGCAAGTACAAATGGCTCTTCAGTTTCACGTAGACGACCCATGTCCACAAGAGTGAATCCGCAAGGATCATCTTTTTTTACGCAACGTCGATTATCATCAACCCAATTGCAACAAAAGAGACAAATATGAAAAGCTGAGTAGTCAAGCTCCCATATTTCTTGAATTCGCCCATAATAGTTGGTGGCAGCAAGAACGGGAGACTTATCTTTCGAGCTTGCGTATTGTGTAGATGACGCCACAAGTGAAACACCACTATTCTGTCGCGATGTCGACTTATGATCTTGACGTTCAGTCCAAAACGTATACCCGTTAATATCATAACCCTCATAAGAGTGTACAGATTCACGGGGACCAAATGCTAACCACTTGACTGTTTCAGAAACATTTTCATCTAAATCATCCACTACTCGATGATGAAACCAATCAATGAACGTCTTATTATGCATTTGTTTCAATGCCCTTATTCCTTTTCCAGGGTTGCTAACACGTAATTCCACCATATGCTCATTTAAATAAGGATGGACAGCTGCCACGTGATGCAACACAAATAAGTGAGCTTGTGCACGCTTGTCGACAGAAGGTGAGATCAATTTTGAGCCAATCGTACCCTTGCCCTCGAGTCTGCCCTCGTGTCGAGATATCGGAACGCCAATAGGATCAACACCAGCAACATACTCTGCCACAAAATTACTGACCTCTTCAGCCACAATCCCTTGAATAATGCTACCTTCTGGTTGTGCAAGATTTCGAACTTTATCCTTCAAAGTACCCATATATCTCTCAAAAGGATAGCACCACCTCAAAAACACTGGACCACACAACTTAATTTCTCGAACTAGGTGGACAATGAGATGCACCATAATGTCAAAGAATGCAGGGGGGAACATCATCTCAAATTTGCATAAAGTTTCCACTATTCTAGCCTCGCAAGTCATCGAGTATCGACGGTTTGTAGCACTTTTTGCCGCATATTGTATGAAAAAATGAACAAAGTTCTCGTAATGGTGTGCCTCACATGCTTTGGAAGTATCCCACGAATTGCAATCGGTAAGAATACTTGCATCATGACATGACAATCGTGAGATTTCATACTCGATAACTTCAACTCACCATTTAAGGTAACAAATCGCTTCATATTCGATGAGTACCCGGTTGGAACCTTAATACCATACAATGACTCGCAAAAAATCCGTTTCTCGGCTTTCGACGGCGTGTAGCAAGCCGGGTGGCAAATAATTCTTCTCCGAATCATCCACCTTTTTTCTTTTCCCAATTTCCTTATCAACCCCTTCCTCCACTACTTTCTTTTTCCTTCCCGCCCTTTTTTGAGCCCACAACTCCGGTCGAAGCTTATTTTTTTCCAAGTGAAGACGTGACGCTTTAACATCCTTTGTCTTACCCGGAATATTCATAAGTGTCGCCGGAATAGCATCACAAACATTCTTCTCAATGTGCATGACATCCAAACAATGTCGACTTTTAAATCTTTCCAATATGGGAGTTTCCAAAAAATAGACTCCTTTTTCCATAATCCCGTAGTTCCATCAACTTCATTCGCGGGTTTACCATAGATCGTTTCAATGCCCTTAACCCGATTATAAACTTCAAGTACCGGTTAATGGTCTACGAGCAACTTCCTCTTCAACCGTCCTATCGAAGGCCTTTTTCTTAAATCGATAGGGATGGTCGCGTCTAAGGAGCCTTCGTGTGCGCATATAGACATGTTTGCGGCCTTTAATGTGTGTACACTTCATGTCATCTATACAAATCGGGCACGGTTTTTTTCCTTTGGTCTTATACCCGGATAAGTTCCCATAAGTCTGGAAAGTCGTTCATTGTACGAGAAAAGCATGGCACGCAGAGTGAACATCTCATTAGCATACGCATTAAATACCGACACTCCTTCGTTCCACATCTTACGTAAATCTTCAATAAGTGGTTGAAGGTATACATCTATGTCATTTCCGGGTTGTTTCGGCCCCGATATGAGAAGCGACAACATGATGTACTTGCGTTTCATGCACAACCAAGGAGGCAAGTTATAAATCACTAAAACTACGGCCATGTACTATGCCGAGAACTAAGATTGCCAAAGGGATTCATGCCATCCGTACATAATCCAAGCCTCAAATTCCTATCCTCGTTACCAAACGGCTTATGCACCCTATTGATACTTTTCCACTCGGGGGAATCGGCTAGGATGCTCAAAGAAACCGTCTTTCTTCCTACGATCTGCATGCCACCGCATATTCTTCGCATCTTTTTTTAGTGAGAACATGCGCTTAAATCTAGGTATTATGGGAAGATACCACAACACCTTAGCTGGTGGTCCTTCACTACCCCCAGCCCCTTCACGCCTGTACCTTGATAATCCACAACGTGGACACTCATCTAAATGCTCATACTCATTACGATAAAGCACACAATCGTTTGGACAAGCATGTATCCTCCGGTACTCTAAACCGAAAGGACACATGAGTTTCTTAGCATAATAGTTCGACTTTGTGGATCATTTCCATCGGGGAGCATATCGCCTAAAACTTTCAACAACGACGTGAAACCGCAATCCGTCCAACTCGCTTTCGACTTAATATTGAAGAGTGTTATCACAGCGGAAAGTTTGGTGTACTTCGTACAACCTGGATACAATGGCCTTTCGGCAGCCTCAGACATAGACTCAAACATACGAGGTCGTTTGCAAGACTGATCTTCAACCTCTTGTATCATCTCGTCTACCCGATCTCTATCATCATCCCCATATTCATCATCCCCATACTCACCATCCTCGAAATCATCACCTAATTTATCCTTCTCCTCTTCACATACATCGTTCATTATCCTACGACTTCTTGCATATCTCCCCTCCTCACCATGCCAAACCCATACGTGGTATTGAGGCCTAAACCCACGACGAAAGACATGCTCCCTAAGCAAATGAATACTACTAACCTTGCTCACATTTCCACAATCTAAACAAGGACAATAAAAGTCGATCGCTCCGGAAGATGCTTGGTATTCTAATGCGGATTTACAAAATTCCGAGACCCCATTCACAAACTCAATCGATTCACGGCTACCATACATCCAAGTACGATCCATCTCATTCATGAAAACCTCTAATTAAACACAACCAATTATAAGTATCAATCATTTAAGCACATTCACATGCAAGATAATCACATATTGAAAACACGCACATACAAATGGAGGCTAAGAGATTCACATGTGCAAATGTATGCATGCATCCGAAGGTCCTTATCACTCCAACCTAACCCATCCTTGGACGTTTAATCTCACTAGTGAATATATGCCAACTTTTCAATTCTAAGGAAAATCCGGCAAGCATTTCCCTACAGTTCTCCAAGTACACAATGTAGATAATTGATTATCTACATATGTACACAGAGAACAATGTAGAGAAACGACAAGCCAAGACTTTCCTTAGAATTGAAAATAAGACATACATTCACCACCTAAGTGAGATCAAACGTCCAAGGACAAGCCCCAAACAGGGGACTATTCAAGACTTACTCCTAATGAGCAAGTCTTGAACGGGTATCTAGGCATATGATTGATGATGATGATTCATATAACTTATACATTTCATAGCTTAATTAAATTATTTTCATCCAATCTCATATCAAGAAATATAGATACACATAGATTGAATCTACATATATACACAATAAATGAAGATATATAATGAATTGTCTTTTTCATAAATACATACCAATAACAACTAATATGGAGATCGATCTTTATATATACTCTGCGCTATCTCGTAGTTGATTTGCCGCTTCCAATATGCTAATATCTAATACACATAAAATCGAAAAAATTATTAGCATATAGTAAATGCAAATTGCATATTATTATAAGAAATACATTAATATATATAAATTATCATATCTTACCCACATTGAAACACATTACAACAAAATTCAAGTCATATTCCACTAGTAAAATTACAACTTAAGGAGCATATTATGGAGCATATTGAGGTTTTTGATCAACCAAATTACTGTTTTCAAAGATCCCACCTCTAGAAACATATATGAAGAAAAATATCAAAGGATAGAACTATAAGATAACATAAAAATTAATGCTTTTGACTTTCTAGGTGTGTAAAAGAAGGTTAATCTAGTGAAAAACAACATTAAATTCAGAAAATCGCAAACCTAGCTATAGGCCGACGCGGTGGTTCGGTGGTGGCTGACCCTGGGTAGTGCCGCGCGATGGCGTGAGAGGGGGTGGGTGGCGCACAACCGCAGCCCTTTTACAACAGCAATTGACAATTTTTCCTCTAGTGATTGTGTTGGTCGCTGTTATTTAAAGACATGACCCTAAATATCTTAGGACATGACCCTAAGGAAATCTACCAATTCTAAGCCTGAAGTGTTGGGTCATGTGCTTAAATCGACCAATGCAATAATGTCGTGTATTCATTCCTAATTAAGAGACACCAATGGTGATTATTGGACGTTATCTCATTCAATGTAGTGGTTATAGGGTTTCGTCCCTTGTACCAAATATGCCCAAGATACAGAGCGTCGGAGGGTTTATTGATTGATCGTTTGTCTCAATTTTTCCCTCCGAATAAATCATTCCAAGAAATACAATAACGTCATCCCTCGTACCCTATCGGCTTATTATCAAATGGTGAGCCACTATGTTCCGTGGGTTTCATCCATACCGAGACGCAAGACCCATAGTGTTGTGTAGAATGTCTTGTGTCCTATATATGAATCAATAGTCATTCTGTGGGTCGCTGTTATTTAAAGACATGACCCTAAGTATCTTAGGACATGACCCTTAGGAAATCTTCCTATTCTAAGCCTAAAGTGTTGGGTCATGTGCTTAAATCGACCAATGCAATAATGTCGTGTATTCATTCCTAATTAAGAGACACCAATGGTGATTATTGGACGTTTTCTCATTCAAAGTAGTGGTTAGAGGGTTTTGTCCCTTGTACCAAATATACCTAAGATACAGAGCGTCGGAGGGTTTATTGATCGATCGTTTGTCTCAATTCTTCCCTCCTAATAAATCATTCCAAGAAATACAATAACGTCATCCCTCGTACCCTATCGGCTTATTATCAAATGGTGAGCCACTATGTTCCGTGGGTTTCATCCATACCGAGACGCAAGACCCATAGTGTTGTGTAGAATGTCTTGTGTCCTATATATGAATCAATAGTCATTACGTGGGTCGTCGTTATTTAAAGACATGACCCTAAGTATCTTAGGACATGACCCTAAGGAAATCTTCCTATTCTAAGCCTAAAGTGTTGGGTCATGTGCTTAAATCGACCAATGCAATAATGTCATGTATTCATTCCTAATTAAGAGACACCAATGGTGATTATTGGACGTTTTCTCATTCAAAGTAGTGGTTAGAGGGTTTTGTCCCTTGTACCAAATATACCCAAGATACAGAGCGTCGGAGGGTTTATTGATCGATCGTTTGTCTCAATTCTTCCCTCCGAATAAATCATTCCAAGAAATACAATAACGTCATCCCTCGTACCCTATCGGCTTATTATCAAATGGTGAGCCACTATGTTCCGTGGGTTTCATCCATACCGAGACGCAAGACCCATAGTGTTGTGTAGAATGTCTTGTCTCCTATATATGAATCAATAGTCATTGTGTTGGTCGCTGTTATTTAAAGACATTACCCTAAATATCTTAGGACATGACCCTAAGGATATCTACCAATTCTAAGCCTGAAGTGTTGGGTCATGTGCTTAAATCGACCAATTCAATAATGTCGTGTATTCATTCCTAATTAAGAGACACCAATGGTGATTATTGGACGTTATCTCATTCAATGTAGTGGTTATAGGGTTTCGTCCCATGTACCAAATATGCCCAAGATACAGAGCGTCGGAGGGTTTATTGATCGATCGTTTGTCAAAAATTTTCCCTCCGAATAAATCATTCCAATAAAAACAATAACGTCATCCCTCGTACCATATCGGCTTATTATCCCATGGTGAGCCACTATGTTCCGGGGGTTTCATCCATACCGAGACGCAAGACCCATAGTGTTGTTTAGAATGTCTTGTCTCCTATATATGAATCAATTGTCATTGTGTTGGTCGCTATTATTTAAAGACATGACCCTAAGGAAATCTTCCTATTCTAAGCCTAAAGTGTTGGGTCATGTGCTTAAATCGACCAATGCAATAATGCCGTATATTCATTCCTAATTAAGAGACACCAATGGTGATTATTGGACGTTGTCTCATTCAAAGTAGTGGTTAGAGGGTTTTGTCCCTTGTACCAAATATGCCCAAGATGCAGAGCGTCGGAGGGTTTATTGATCGATCGTTTGTCTCAATTTTTCTCTCCGAATAAATGATTTCAAGAAATACAATAACGTCATCCGTCGTACCTTATCGGCTAATTATCCCATGGTGAGCCACTCTGGTCCGGGAGTTTCATCCATACCGAGACGCAAGACCCATAGTGTTGTGTGAAATGTCTTGTCTCCTATATATGAATCAATAGTCATTGTGTTGGTCACTGTTATTTAAAGACATGACACTAAATATATTAGGACATGACCCTAAGGAAATTTACCAATTCTAAGCCTAAAGTGTTGGGTCATGGGCTTAAATCGACCTGCCGTGTATTCATTCCTAATTAAGAGACACCAATGGCGATTATTGGACGATATCTCATTCAAAGTAGTGGTTAGAGGGTTTCGTCCCTTGTACCAAATATGCCCAAGATACAGAGCGTCGGAGGGTTTAGTGATCGATCGTTTGTCTCAATTTTTCTCTCCGAATAAATCATTCCAAGAAATACAATAACGTCATCCCTCGTACCCTATCGGCTTATTATCCCATGGTGAGCCACTATGTTCCGGGGGTTTCATCCATACCGAGACGCAAGACCCATAGTGTTGTGTAGAATGTCTTGTCTCCTATATATAAATCAATAGTCATTGTGTTGGTCGCTGTTATTTAAATACATGACCCTAAATATCTTAGTTCATGAACCTAAGGAAATCTACTAATTCTAAGCCTGAAGTGTTGGGTCATGTGCTTAAATCGACCAATGCAAAAATGTCGTGTATTCATTCCTAATTAAGAGACACCAATGGTGATTATTGGACGATATCTCATTCAAAGTAGTGGTTAGAGGATTTCGTGCCTTGTACCAAATATGCCCAAGATACAGAGCGTCGGAGGGGTTTATTGATCGATCGTTTGTCTCAATTTTTCTCTCCGAATAAATCATTTCAAGAAATACAATAACGTCATCCCTCGTACCCTATCGGCTTATTATCCCATGGTGAGCCACTATGGTCCGGGGGTTTCATCCATACCGAGACGCAAGACCCATAGTGTTGTGTAGAATGTCTTGTCTCCTATATATGAATCAATAGTCATTGTGTTGGTCACTGTTATTTAAAGACATGACACTAAATACCTTAGGACATTACCCTAAGGAAATCTACCAATTCTAAGCATAAAGTGTTGGGTCATGTGCTTAAATCGACCAATGCAATAATGTCGTGTATTCATTCCTAATTATGAGACACCAATGGCGATTATTGGACGATATCTCATTCAAAGTAGTGGTTAGAGGGTTTCGTCCCTTGTACCAAATATGCCCAAGATACAGAGCGTCGGAGGGTTTATTGATCGATCGTTTTTCTCAATTTTTCTCTCCGAATAAATCATTCCAAGAAATACAATAACGTCATCCCTCGTACCCTATCGGCTTATTATCCCATGGTGAGCCACTATGATCCGGGGGTTTCATCCATACCGAGACGCAAGACCCATAGTGTTGTGTAGAATGTCTTGTCTCCTATATATAAATCAATAGTCATTGTGTTGGTCGCTGTTATTTAAATACATGACCCTAAATATCTTAGTTCATGACCCTAAGGAAATTTACCAATTCTAAGCCTGAAGTGTTGGGTCATGTGCTTAAATCGACCAATGCAAAAATGTCGTGTATTCATTCCTAATTAAGAGACACCAATGGTGATTATTGGACGATATCTCATTCAAAGTATTGGTTAGAGGATTTCGTGCCTTGTACCAAATATGCCCAAGATACAGAGCGTCGGAGGGGTTTATTGATCGATCGTTTGTCTCAATTCTTCCCTCCGAATAAATCATTCCAAGAAATACAATAACGTCATCCCTCGTTCCCTATCGGCTTATTATCAAATGGTGAGCCACTATGTTCCGTGGGTTTCATCCATACCGAGACGCAAGACCCATAGTGTTGTGTAGAATGTCTTGTCTCCTATATATGAATCAATAGTCATTGTGTTGGTCATCTGTTATTTAAAGACATGACCCTAAATATCTTAGGACATGACCCTAAGGAAATCTACCAATTCTAAGCCTAAAGTGTTGGGTCATGTGCTTAAATCGACCAATGCAAAAATGTCGTGTATTCATTCCTAATTAAGAGACACCAATGGTGATTATTGGACGATATCTCATTCAAAGTAGTGGTTAGAGGGTTTCGTCCCTTGTACCAAATATGCCCAAGATACGGAGCGCTCGGAGGGGTTTATTGATCGATCGTTTGTCTCAATTTTTCTCTCCGAATAAATCATTTCAAGAAATACAATAACGTCATCCCTCGTACCCTATCGGCTTATTATCCCATGGTGAGCCACTATGGTCCGGGGGTTTCATCCATACCGAGACGCAAGACCCATAGTGTTGTCGTAGAATGTCTTGTCTCCTATATATGAATCAATAGTCATTGTGTTGGTCATCGTTATTTAAAGACATGACACTAAATACCTTAGGACATTACCCTAAGGAAATCTACCAATTCTAAGCATAAAGTGTTGGGTCATGTGCTTAAATCGACCAATGCAATAATGTCGTGTATTCATTCCTAATTAAGAGACACCAATGGTGATTATTGGAAGTTATCTCATTCAAAGTAGTGGTTATAGGGTTTCGTCCCTTGTACCAAATATGCCCAAGATACGGAGCGTCGGAGGGTTTATTGATCGATTGTTTGTCTCAATTCTTCCCTCCGAATAAATCATTCCAAGAAATACAATAACGTCATCCCTCGTTCCCTATCGGCTTATTATCAAATGGTGAGCCACTATGTTCCGTGGGTTTCATCCACACCGAGACGCAAGACCCATAGTGTTGTGTAGAATGTCTTGTCTCCTATATATGAATCAATAGTCATTGTCTTGGTCACTGTTATTTAAACACATGACACTAAATATCTTAGGACATTACCCTATGGAAATCTACCAATTCTAAGCCTAAAGTGTTGGGTCATGTGCTTAAATCGACCAATACGATAATGTCGTGTATTGATTCCTAATTAAGAGACACCAATGGTGATTATTGGACGTTATCTCATTCAAAGTAGTGGTTATAGGGTTTCGTCCCTTGTACCAAATATGCCCAAGATACAGAGCGTCGGAGGGTTTATTGATCGATCGTTTGTCTCAATTTTTCCCTCCGAATAAATCATTCCAAGAAATACAATAACGTCATCCCTCGTACCCTATCGGCTTATTATCAAATGGTGAGCCACTATGTTCCGTGGGTTTCATCCATACCGAGACGCAAGACCCATAGTGTTGTGTAGAATGTCTTGTCTCCTATATATGAATCAATAGTCATTGTGTTGGTCGCTGTTATTTAAAGACATGACCCTAAATATCTTAGGACATGACCCTAAGGAAATCTACCAATTCTAAGCCTGAAGTGTTGGGTCATGTGCTTAAATCGACCCAATGCAATAATGTCGTGTATTCATTCCTAATTAAGAGACACCAATGGTGATTATTGGACGTTATCTCATTCAATGTAGTGGTTATAGGGTTTCGTCCCTTGTACCAAATATGCCCAAGATACAGAGCGTCGGAGGGTTTATTGATCGATCGTTTGTCTCAATTTTTCCCTCCGAATAAATCATTCCAAGAAATACAATAACGTCATCCCTCGTACCCTATCGGCTTATTATCAAATGGTGAGCCACTATGTTCCGTGGGTTTCATCCATACCGAGAGGCAAGACCCATAGTGTTGTGTAGAATGTCTTGTCTCCTATATATGAATCAATAGTCATTGTGTTGGTCGCTGTTATTTAAAGACATGACCCTAAATATCTTAGGACATGACCCTAAGGAAATCTTCCTATTCTAAGCCTAAAGTGTTGGGTCATGTGCTTAAATCGACCAATGCAATAATGTCGTGTATTCATTCCTAATTAAGAGACACCAATGGTGATTATTGGACGTTATCTCATTCAAAGTAGTGGTTAGAGGGTTTTGTCCCTTGTACCAAATATGCCCAAGATACAGAGCGTCGGAGGGTTTATTGATCGATCGTTTGTCTCAATTTTTCCCTCCGAATAAATCATTCCAAGAAATACAATAACGTCATCCCTCGTACCCTATCGGCTTATTATCCCATGGTGAGCCACTATGTTCCGGGGGTTTCATCCATACCGAGACGCAAGACCCATAGTGTTGTGTAGAATGTCTTGTCTCCTATATATGAATCAATAGTCATTGTGTTGGTCGCTGTTATTTAAAGACATGACCCTAAATATCTTAGGACATGACCCTAAGGAAATCTACCAATTCTAAGCCTGAAGTGTTGGGTCATGTGCTTAAATCGACCAATGCAAAAATGTCGTGTATTCATTCCTAATTAAGAGACACCAATGGTGATTATTGGACGATATCTCATTCAAAGTAGTGGTTAGAGGGTTTCGTCCCTTGTACCAAATATGCCCAAGATACAGAGCGTCGGAGGGGTTTATTGATCGATCGTTTGTCTCAATTTTTCTCTCCGAATAAATCATTTCAAGAAATACAATAACGTCATCCCTCGTACCCTATCGGCTTATTATCCCATGGTGAGCCACTATGGTCCGGGGTTTCATCCATACCGAGACGCAAGACCCATAGTGTTGTGTAGAATGTCTTGTCTCCTATATATGAATCAATAGTCATTGTGTTGGTCACTGTTATTTAAAGACATGACACTAAATACCTTAGGACATTACCCTAAGGAAATCTACCAATTCTAAGCATAAAGTGTTGGGTCATGTGCTTAAATCGACCAATGCAATAATGTCGTGTATTCATTCCTAATTAAGAGACACCAATGGTGATTATTGGACGTTATCTCATTCAAAGTAGTGGTTATAGGGTTTCGTCCCTTGTACCAAATATGCCCAAGATACAGAGCGTCGGAGGGTTTATTGATCGATCGTTTGTCTCAATTTTTCCCTCCGAATAAATCATTCCAAGAAATACAATAACGTCATCCCTCGTACCCTATCGGCTTATTATCAAATGGTGAGCCACTATGTTCCGTGGGTTTCATCCATACCGAGACGCAAGACCCATAGTGTTGTGTAGAATGTCTTGTCTCCTATATATGAATCAATAGTCATTGTGTTGGTCATTGTTATTTAAAGACATGACACTAAATATCTTAGGACATTACCCTAAGGAAATCTACCAATTCTAAGCCTAAAGTGTTGGGTCATGTGCTTAAATCGACCAATGCAATAATGTCGTGTAGTCATTCCTAATTAAGAGACACCAATGGTGATTATTGGACGTTATCTCATTCAAAGTAGTGGTTATAGGGTTTCGTCCCTTGTACCAAATATGCCCAAGATACGAGCGTCGGAGGGTTTATTGATCGATCGTTTGTCTCAATTTTTCCCTCCGAATAAATCATTCCAAGAAATACAATAACGTCATCCCTCGTACCCTATCGGCTTATTATCCAAATGGTGAGCCACTATGTTCCGGGGGTTTCATCCATACCGAGACGCAAGACCCATAGTGTTGTGTAGAATGTCTTGTCTCCTATATATGAATCAATAGTCATTGTGTTGGTCAGCCGTTATTTAAAGACATGACCCCTAAATATCTTAGGACATGACCCTAAGGAAATCTACCAATTCTAAGCCTAAAGTGTTGGGTCATGTGCTTAAATCGACCAATGCAATAATGTCGTGTATTCATTCCTAATTAAGAGACACCAATGGTGATTATTGGACGTTATCTCATTCAAAGTAGTGGTTATAGGGTTTCGTCCCTTGTACCAAATATGCCCAAGATACAGAGCGTCGGAGGGTTTATTGATCGATCGTTTGTCTCAATTTTTCCCTCCGAATAAATCATTCCAAGAAATACAATAACGTCATCCCTCGTACCCTATCGGCTTATTATCAAATGGTGAGCCACTATGTTCCGTGGGTTTCATCCATACCGAGACGCAAGACCCATAGTGTTGTTTAGAATGTCTTGTCTCCTATATATGAATCAATAGTCATTGTGTTGGTCATTGTTATTTAAAGACATGACCTTAAATATCTTAGGACATGACCCTAAGGAAATCTACCAATTCTAAGCCTAAAGTGTTGGGTCATGTGCTTAAATCGACCAATGCAATAATGTCGTGTAGTCATTCCTAATTAAGAGACACCAATGGTGATTATTGGACGTTATCTCATTCAAAGTAGTGGTTATAGGGTTTCGTCCTTTGTACCAAATATGCCCAAGATACAGAACGTCGGAGGGTTTATTGATCGATCGTTTGTCTCAATTCTTCCCTCCGAATAAATCATTCCAAGAAATACAATAACGTCATCCCTCGTACCCTATCGACTTATTATCAAATGGTGAGCCACTAAGTTCCGTGGGTTTCATCCATACCGAGACGCAAGACCCATATTGTTGTGTAGAATGTCTTGTCTCCTATATATGAATCAATAGTCATTGTGTTGGTCATTTGTTATTTAAAGACATGACCCTAAATATCTTAGGACATGACCCTAAGGAAATCTACCAATTCTAAGCCTGAAGTGTTGGGTCATGTGCTTAAATCGACCAATGCAATAATGTCGTGTATTAATTCCTAATTAAGAGACACCAATGGTGATTATTGGACGTTATCTCATTCAATGTAGTGGTTATAGGGTTTCGTCCCTTGTACCAAATATGCCCAAGATACAGAGCGTCGGAGGGTTTATTGATCGATCGTTTGTCTCAATTTTTCCCTCCGAATAAATCATTCCAATAAATACAATAACGTCATCCCTCGTACCCTATCGGCTTATTATCCCATGGTGAGCCACTATGTTCCGTGGGTTTCATCCATACCGAGACGCAAGACCCATAGTGTTGTGTAGAATGTCTTGTCTCCTATATATAAATCAATAGTCATTGTGTTGGTCATTGTTATTTTAAGACATGACACTAAATATCTTAGGACATGACCCTAAGGAAATTTACCAATTCTAAGCCTAAAGTGTTGGGTCATGTGCTTAAATCGACCAATGCATAATGCCGTGTATTCATTCCTAATTAAGAGACACCAATGGCGATTATTGGACGTTATCTCATTCAAAGTAGTGGTTAGAGGGTTTCGTCCCTTGTACCAAATATGCCCAAGATACAGAGCGTCGGAGGGTTTATTGATCGATCGTTTGTCTCAATTTTTCTCTCCGAATAAATCATTTCAAGAAATACAATAACGTCATCCCTCGTACCCTATCGGCTTATTATCAAATGGTGAGCCACTATGTTCCGTGGGTTTCATCCATACCGAGACGCAAGACCCATAGTGTTGTGTAGAATGTCTTGTCTCCTATATATGAATCAATAGTCATTGTGTTGGTCACTGTTATTTAAACACATGACACTAAATATCTTAGGACATTACCCTAAGGAAATCTACCAATTCTAAGCCTAAAGTGTTGGGTCATGTGCTTAAATCGACCAATACGATAATGTCGTGTATTCATTCCTAATTAAGAGACACCAATGGTGATTATTGGACGTTATCTCATTCAAAGTAGTGGTTATAGGGTTTCGTCCCTTGTACCAAATATGCCCAAGATACGAGCGTCGGAGGGTTTATTGATCGATCGTTTGTCTCAATTCTTCCCTCCGAATAAATCATTCCAAGAAATACAATAACGTCATCCCTCGTACCCTATCGGCTTATTATCAAATGGTGAGCCACTATGTTCCGTGGGTTTCATCCATACCGAGACGCAAGACCCATAGTGTTGTGTAGAATGTCTTGTCTCCTATATATGAATCAATAGTCATTGTGTTGGTCATTGTTATTTAAAGACATGACCCTAAATATCTTAGGACATGACCCTAAGGAAATCTACCAATTCTAAGCCTGAAGTGTTGGGTCATGTGCTTAAATCGACCAATGCAATAATGTCGTGTATTCATTCCTAATTAAGAGACACCAATGGTGATTATTGGACGTTATCTCATTCAATGTAGTGGTTATAGGGTTTCGTCCCTTGTACCAAATATGCCCAAGATACAGAGCGTCGGAGGGTTTATTGATTGATCGTTTGTCTCAATTTTTCCCTCCGAATAAATCATTCCAAGAAATACAATAACTTCATCCCTCGTACCCTATCGGCTTATTATCAAATGGTGAGCCACTATGTTCCGTGGGTTTCATCCATACCGAGACGCAAGACCCATAGTGTTGTGTAGAATGTCTTGTCTCCTATATATGAATCAATAGTCATTGTGTTGGTCTTGTTATTTAAAGACATGACCCTAAGTATCTTAGGACATGACCCTAAGGAAATCTTCCTATTCTAAGCCTAAAGTGTTGGGTCATGTGCTTAAATCGACCAATGCAATAATGTCGTGTATTCATTCCTAATTAAGAGACACCAATGGTGATTATTGGACGTTTTCTCATTCAAAGTAGTGGTTAGAGGGTTTTGTCCCTTGTACCAAATATACCCAAGATACAGAGCGTCGGAGGGTTTATTGATCGATCGTTTGTCTCAATTCTTCCCTCCGAATAAATCATTCCAAGAAATACAATAACGTCATCCCTCGTACCCTATCGACTTATTATCAAATGGTGAGCCACTATGTTCCGTGGGTTTCATCCATACCGAGACGCAAGACCCATAGTGTTGTGTAGAATGTCTTGTCTCCTATATATGAATCAATAGTCATGGTGTTGGTCGCTGTTATTTAAAGACATTACCCTAAATATCTTAGGACATGACCCTAAGGATATCTACCAATTCTAAGCCTGAAGTGTTGGGTCATGTGCTTAAATCGACCAATTCAATAATGTCGTGTAGTCATTCCTAATTAAGAGACACCAATGGTGATTATTGGACGTTATCTCATTCAATGTAGTGGTTATAGGGTTTCGTCCCATGTACCAAATATGCCCAAGATACGGGCGTCGGAGGGTTTATTGATCGATCGTTTGTCAAAATTTTTCCCTCCGAATAAATCATTCCAATAAATACAATAACGTCATCCCTCGTACCATATCGGCTTATTATCCCATGGTGAGCCACTATGTTCCGGGGGTTTCATCCATACCGAGACGCAAGACCCATAGTGTTGTTTAGAATGTCTTGTCTCCTATATATGAATCAATTGTCATTGTGTTGGTCGTTATTATTTAAAGACATATGACATGACCCTAAGGATATCTTCCTATTCTAAGCCTAAAGTGTTGGGTCATGTGCTTAAATCGACCAATGCAATAATGCCGTATATTCATTCCTAATTAAGAGACACCAATGGTGATTATTGGACGTTGTCTCATTCAAAGTAGTGGTTAGAGGGTTTTGTCCCTTGTACCAAATATGCCCAAGATGCAGAGCGTCGGAGGGTTTATTGATCGATCGTTTGTCTCAATTTTTCTCTCCGAATAAATGATTTCAAGAAATACAATAACGTCATCCCTCGTACCTTATCGGCTAATTATCCCATGGTGAGCCACTATGTTCGGGAGTTTCATCCATACCGAGACGCAAGACCCATAGTGTTGTGTGAAATGTCTTGTCTCCTATATATGAATCAATAGTCATTGTGTTGGTCACTGTTATTTAAAGACATGACACTAAATATATTAGGACATGACCCTAAGGAAATTTACCAATTCTAAGCCTAAAGTGTTGGGTCATGGGCTTAAATCGACTGCGTCGTGTATTCATTCCTAATTAAGAGACACCAATGGTGATTATTGGACGTTATCTCATTCAAAGTAGTGGTTATAGGGTTTCGTCCCTTGTACCAAATATGCCCAAGATACAGAGCGTCGGAGGGTTTATTGATCGATCGTTTGTCTCAATTTTCTCTCTCCGAATAAATCATTCCAAGAAATACAATAACGTCATCCCTCGTACCTCCTATCGGCTTATTATCCCATGGTGAGCCACTATGTATCGGGGGTTTCATCCATACCGAGACGCAAGACCCATAGTGTTGTGTAGAATGTCTTGTCTCCTATATATAAATCAATAGTCATTGTGTTGGTCGCTGTTATTTAAATACATGACCCTAAATATCTTAGTTCATGACCCTAAGGAAATCTACCAATTCTAAGCCTGAAGTGTTGGGTCATGTGCTTAAATCGACCAATGCAAAAATGTCGTGTATTCATTCCTAATTAAGAGACACCAATGGTGATTATTGGACGATATCTCATTCAAAGTATTGGTTAGAGGATTTCGTCCCTTGTACCAAATATGCCCAAGATACGGAGCGTCGGGAGGGTTTATTGATCGATCGTTTGTCTCAATTTTTCTCTCCGAATAAATCATTTCCAAGAAATACAATAACGTCATCCCTCGTACCCTATCGGCTTATTATCCCATGGTGAGCCACTATGGTCCGGGGGTTTCATCCATACCGAGACGCAAGACCCATAGTGTTGTGTAGAATGTCTTGTCTCCTATATATGAATCAATAGTCATTGTGTTGGTCGCTGTTATTTAAAGACATTACCCTAAATATCTTAGGACATGACCCTAAGGAAATCTACCAATTCTAAGCCTGAAGTGTTGGGTCATGTGCTTAAATCGACCAATGCAAAAATGTCGTGTATTCATTCCTAATTAAGAGACACCAATGGTGATTATTGGACGTTATCTCATTCAAAGTAGTGGTTATAGGGTTTCGTCCCTTGTACCAAATATGCCCAAGATACAGAGCGTCGGAGGGTTTATTGATCGATCGTTTGTCTCAATTCTTCCCTCCGAATAAATCATTCCAAGAAATACAATAACGTCATCCCTCGTACCCTATCGACTTATTATCAAATGGTGAGCCACTATGTTCCGTGGGTTTCATCCATACCGAGACGCAAGACCCATAGTGTTGTGTAGAATGTCTTGTCTCCTATATATGAATCAATAGTGATTGTGTTGGTCACTGTTATTTAAACACATGACACTAAATATCTTAGGACATTACCCTAAGGAAATCTACCAATTCTAAGCCTAAAGTGTTGGGTCATGTGCTTAAATCGACCAATGCGATAATGTCGTGTATTGATTCCTAATTAAGAGACACCAATGGTGATTATTGGACGTTATCTCATTCAAAGTAGTGGTTATAGGGTTTCGTCCCTTGTACCAAATATGCCCAAGATACAGAGCGTCGGAGGGTTTATTGATCGATCGTTTGTCTCAATTCTTCCCTCCGAATAAATCATTCCAAGAAATACAATAACGTCATCCCTCGTACCCTATCGGCTTATTATCAAATGGTGAGCCACTATGTTCCGTGGGTTTCATCCATACCGAGACGCAAGACCCATAGTGTTGTGTAGAATGTCTTGTCTCCTATATATGAATCAATAGTCATTGTGTTGGTCGCTGTTATTTAAAGACATTACCCTAAATATCTTAGGACATGACCCTAAGGATATCTACCAATTCTAAGCCTGAAGTGTTGGGTCATGTGCTTAAATCGACCAATTCAATAATGTCGTGTAGTCATTCCTAATTAAGAGACACCAATGGTGATTATTGGACGTTATCTCATTCAATGTAGTGGTTATAGGGTTTCGTCCCATGTACCAAATATGCCCAAGATACAGAGCGTCGGAGGGTTTATTAATCGATCGTTTGTCAAAATTTTTCCCTCCGAATAAATCATTCCAATAAATACAATAACGTCATCCCTCGTACCATATCGGCTTATTATCCCATGGTGAGCCACTATGTTCCGGGGGTTTCATCCATACCGAGACGCAAGACCCATAGTGTTGTTTATAATGTCTTGTCTCCTATATATGAATCAATTGTCATTGTGTTGGTCGCTATTATTTAAAGACATGACCCTAAGGAAATCTTCCAATTCTAAGCCTAAAGTGTTGGGTCATGTGCTTAAATCGACCAATGCAATAATGTCGTATATTCATTCCTAATTAAGAGACACCAATGGTGATTATTGGACGTTGTCTCATTCAAAGTAGTGGTTAGAGGGTTTTGTCCCTTGTACCAAATATACCCAAGATACGGAGCGTCGGAGGGTTTATTGATCGATCGTTTGTCTCAATTCTTTCCCTCCGAATAAATCATTCCAAGAAATACAATAACGTCATCCCTCGTACCCTATCGGCTTATTATCAAATGGTGAGCCACTATGTTCCGTGGGTTTCATCCATACCGAGACGCAAGACCCATAGTGTTGTGTAGAATGTCTTGTCTCCTATATATGAATCAATAGTCATTGTGTTGGTCGCTGTTATTTAAAGACATTACCCTAAATATCTTAGGACATGACCCTAAGGATATCTACCAATTCTAAGCCTGAAGTGTTGGGTCATGTGCTTAAATCGACCAATTCAATAATGTCGTGTAGTCATTCCTAATTAAGAGACACCAATGGTGATTATTGGACGTTATCTCATTCAATGTAGTGGTTATAGGGTTTCGTCCCATGTACCAAATATGCCCAAGATACAGAGCGTCGGAGGGTTTATTGATCGATCGTTTGTCAAAATTTTTCCCTCCGAATAAATCATTCCAATAAATACAATAACGTCATCCCTCGTACCATATCGGCTTATTATCCCATGGTGAGCCACTATGTTCCGGGGGTTTCATCCATACCGAGACGCAAGACCCATAGTGTTGTTTATAATGTCTTGTCTCCTATATATGAATCAATTGTCATTGTGTTGGTCGCTATTATTTAAAGACATGACCCTAAGGAAATCTTCCAATTCTAAGCCTAAAGTGTTGGGTCATGTGCTTAAATCGACCAATGCAATAATGCCGTATATTCATTCCTAATTAAGAGACACCAATGGTGATTATTGGACGTTGTCTCATTCAAAGTAGTGGTTAGAGGGTTTTGTCCCTTGTACCAAATATGCCCAAGATGCAGAGCATCGGAGGGTTTATTGATCGATCGTTTGTCTCAATTTTTCTCTCCGAATAAATGATTTCAAGAAATACAATAACGTCATCCGTCGTACCTTATCGGCTAATTATCCCATGGTGAGCCACTATGGTCCGGGAGTTTCATCCATACCGAGACGCAAGACCCATAGTGTTGTGTGAAATGTCTTGTCTCCTATATATGAATCAATAGTCATTGTGTTGGTCACTGTTATTTAAAGACATGACACTAAATATATTAGGACATGACCCTAAGGAAATTTACCAATTCTAAGCCTAAAGTGTTGGGTCATGGGCTTAAATCGACTGCTATGTGTATTCATTCCTAATTAAGAGACACCAATGGCGATTATTGGACGTTATCTCATTCAAAGTAGTGGTTAGAGGGTTTCGTCCCTTGTACCAAATATGCCCAAGATACAGAGCGTCGGAGGGTTTATTGATCGATCGTTTGTCTCAATTTTTCTCTCGGAATAAATCATTCCAAGAAATACAATAACGTCATCCCTCGTACCCTATCGGCTTATTATCCCATGGTGAGCCACTATGTTCCGGGGTTTCATCCATACCGAGACGCAAGACCCATAGTGTTGTGTAGAATGTCTTGTCTCCTATATATAAATCAATAGTCATTGTGTTGGTCGCTGTTATTTAAATACATGACCCTAAATATCTTAGTTCATGACCCTAAGGAAATCTACTAATTCTAAGCCTGAAGTGTTGGGTCTTGTGCTTAAATCGACCAATGCAAAAATGTCGTGTATTCATTCCTAATTAAGAGACACCAATGGTGATTATTGGACGATATCTCATTCAAAGTAGTGGTTAGAGGATTTCGTGCCTTGTACCAAATATGCCCAAGATACAGAGCGTCGGAGGGGTTTATTGATCGATCGTTTGTCTCAATTTTTCTCTCCGAATAAATCATTTCAAGAAATACAATAACGTCATCCCTCGTACCCTATCGTCTTATTATCCCATGGTGAGCCACTATGTTCCGGGGGTTTCATCCATACCGAGACGCATGACCCATAGTGTTGTGTAGAATGTCTTGTCTCCTATATATAAATCAATAGTCATTGTGTTGGTCGCTGTTATTTAAATACATGACTCTAAATATCTTAGTTCATGACCCTAAGGAAATCTACCAATTCTAAGCCTGAAGTGTTGGGTCATGTGCTTAAATCGCCAATGCAAAAATGTCGTGTATTCATTCCTAATTAAGAGACACCAATGGTGATTATTGGACGATATCTCATTCAAAGTTGTGGTTAGAGGGTTTCGTGCCTTGTACCAAATATGCCCAAGATACAGAGCGTCGGAGGGTTTATTGATCGATCGTTTGTCTCAATTTTTCTCTTCGAATAAATCATTTCAAGAAATACAATAACGTCATCCCTCGTACCCTATCGGCTTATTATCCCATGGTGAGCCACTATGGTCCGGGGGTTTCATCCATACCGAGACGCAAGACCCATAGTGTTGTGTAGAATGTCTTGTCTCCTATATATGAATCAATAGTCATTGTGTTGGTCACTGTTATTTAAATACATGACACTAAATATCTTAGGACATTACCCTAAGGAAATCTACCAATTCTAAGCATAAAGTGTTGGGTCATGTGCTTAAATCGACCAATGCAATAATGTCGTGTATTCATTCCTAATTAAGAGACACCAATGGTGATTATTGGACGTTGTCTCATTCAAAGTAGTGGTTATAGGGTTTCGTCCCTTGTACCAAATATGATCAAGATACAGAGCGTCGGAGGGTTTATTGATCGATCGTTTGTCTCAATTCTTCCCTCCGAATAAATCATTCCAAGAAATACAATAACGTCATCCCTCGTATCCTATCGGCTTATTATCAAATGGTGAGCCACTATGATCCGTGGGTTTCATCCGTACCGAGACGCAAGACCCATAGTGTTGTGTAGAATGTCTTGTCTTCTATATATGAATCAATAGTCATTATGTTGGTCGCTGTTATTTAAAGACATTACCCTAAATATCTTAGGACATGACCCTAAGGAAATCTACCAATTCTAAGCCTGAAGTGTTGGGTCATGTGCTTAAATCGACCAATGCAATAATGTCGTGTATTCATTCCTAATTAAGAGACACCAATGGTGATTATTGGACGTTATCTCATTCAATGTAGTGGTTATAGGGTTTCGTCCCATGTACCAAATATGCCCATGATACAGAACGTCGGAGGGTTTATTGATCGATCGTTTGTCTCAATTTTTCCCTCCGAATAAATCATTCCAATAAATACAATAACGTCATCCCTCGTACCATATCGGCTTATTATCCCATGGTGAGCCACTATGTTCCGGAGGTTTCATCCATACCGAGACGCAAGACCCATAGTGTTGTGTAGAATGTCTTGTGTCCTATATATGAATCAATAGTCATTCTGTTGGTCGCTGTTATTTAAAGATATGATCCTAAATATCTTAGGACATGACCCTAAGGAAATCTTCCTATTCTAAGCCTAAAGTGTTGGGTCATGTGCTTAAATCGACCAATGCAATAATGCCGTGTATTCATTCCAAATTAAGAGACACCAATGCTGATTATTGGACGTTGTCTCATTCAAAGTAGTGGTTAGAGGGTTTTGTCCCTTGTACCAAATATGCCCAAGATACAGAGCGTCGGAGGGTTTATTGATCGATCGTTTGTCTCAATTTTTCTCTCCGAATAAATCATTTCAAGAAATACAATAACGTCATCCCTCGTATCCTATCGGCTTATTATCAAATGGTGAGCCACTATGATCCGTGGGTTTCATCCGTACCGAGACGCAAGACCCATAGTGTTGTGTAGAATGTCTTGTCTTCTATATATGAATCAATAGTCATTATGTTGGTCGCTGTTATTTAAATACATGACCCTAAATATCTTAGGACTTGACCCTAAGGAAATCTACCAATTCTAAGCCTGAAGTGTTGGGTCATGTGCTTAAATCGACCAATGCAAAAATGTCGTGTATTCATTCCTAATTAAGAGACACCAATGGTGATTATTGGACGATATCTCATTCAAAGTAGTGATTAGAGGGTTTCGTCCCTTATACCAAATATGCCCCAAGATACGGAGCGTCGGAGGGTTTATTGATCGATCGTTTGTCTCAATTTTTCTCTCCGAATAAATCATTTCAAGAAATACAATAACGTCATCCCTCGTACCCTATCGGCTTATTATCCCATGGTGAGCCACTATGGTCCGGGGGTTTCATCCATACCGAGACGCAAGACCCATAGTGTTGTGTAGAATGTCTTGTCTCCTATATATGAATCAATAGTCATTGTTTTGGTCACTGTTATTTAAAGACATTACACTAAATATCTTAGGACATTACCCTAAGGAAATCTACCAATGCTATAATGTCGTGTATTCATTCCTAATTAAGAGACACCAATGGTGATTATTGGACGTTATCTCATTCAAAGTAGTGGTTATAGGGTTTCTTCCCTTGTACCAAATATGCCCAAGATACAGAGCGTCGGAGGGTTTTTTGATCGATCCTTTGTCTCAATTCTTCCCTCCGAATAAATCATTCCAAGAAATACAATAACGTCATCCCTCGTACCCTATCGGCTTATTATCAAATGGTGAGCCACTATGTTCCGTGGGTTTCATCCATACCGAGACGCAAGACCCATATTGTTGTGTAGAATGTCTTGTCTCCTATATATTAATCAATAGTCATTGTGTTGGTCGCTGTTATTTAAAGACATGACCCTAAATATCTTTGGACATGATCCTAAGGAAATCTACCAATTCTAAGCCTGAAGTGTTGGGTCATGTGCTTAAATCAACCAATGTCATAATGTCGTGTATTCATTCCTAATTAAGAGAGACCAATGGTGATTATTTGACGTTATCTCATTCAATGTAGTGGTTATAGGGTTTCGTCCCTTGTGCCAAATATGCCCAAGATACAGAGCGTCGGAGGGTTTATTGATCGATCGTTTGTCTCGATTTTTCTCTCCGAATAAATCATTCCAAGAAATACAATAACGTCATCCCTCGTACCCTATCGGCTTATTATCCCATGGTGAGCCACTATGTTCGGGGGTTTCATCCATCCGAGGGACGCAAGACCCATAGTGTTGTGTAGAATGTCTTGTCTCCTATATATAAATCAATAGTCATTGTGTTGGTAGTTGTTATTTAAAGACATGATCCTAAATATCTTAGGACATGACCCTAAGGAAATCTACCAATTCTAAGCCTGAAGTGTTGGGTCATGTCCTTAAATCGACCAATGCAAAAATGTCGTGTATTCATTCCTAATTAAGAGACACCAATGGTGATTATTGGACGATATCTCATTCAAAGTAGTGGTTAGAGGGTTTCGTCCCTTGTACCAAATATGCCCCAGATACGGGCGTCGGAGGGTTTATTGATCGATCGTTTGTCTCAATTTTTCTCTCCGAATAAATCATTTCAAGAAATACAATAACGTCATCCCTCGTACCATATCGGCTTATTATCCCATGGTGAGCCACTATGGTCAGGGGTTTCATCCATACGAGACCGCAAGGCCCATAGTGTTGTGTAGAATGTCTTGTCTCCTATATATGAATCAATAGTCATTGTGTTGGTCCTTTGTTATTTAAAGACATGACACCTAAATATCTTAGGACATTACCCTAAGGAAATCTACCAATTCTAAGCCTAAATTGTTGGGTCATGTGCTTAAAACGACCAATGCAATAATGTCGTGGATTCATTCCTAATTAAGAGACACCAATGGTGATTATTGGACGTTATCTCAATCAAAGTAGTGGTTATAGGGTTTCATCCCTTGTACCAAATATGCCCAAGATACGAGTGTCGGAGGGTTTATTGATCGATCATTTGTCTCCATTCTTCCCTCCGAATAAATCATTCCAAGAAATACAATAACGTCATCCCTCGTACCCTATCGGCTTATTATCAAATGGTGAGCCACTATGTTCCATGGGTTTCATCCATACCGAGACGCAAGACCCATTATGTTGTGTAGAATGTCTTGTCTCCTATATATGAATCAATAGTCATTGTTTTGGTCCCTTTGTTATTTAAAGACATTACACTAAATATCTTAGGACATTACCCTAAGGAAATCTACCAATGCTATAATGTCGTGTATTCATTCCTAATTAAGAGACACCAATGGTGATTATTGGACGTTATCTCATTCAAAGTAGTGGTTATAGGGTTTCGTCCCTTGTACCAAATATGCCCAAGATACGGAGGCGTCGGAGGGTTTTTGATCGATCGTTTGTCTCAATTCTTCCCTCCGAATAAATCATTCCAAGAAATACAATAACGTCATCCCTCGTACCCTATCGGCTTATTATCAAATGGTGAGCCACTATGTTAAGTGGGTTTCATCCATACAGGACCAAGACCCATATTGTTGTGTAGAATGTCTTGTCTCCTATATATTAATCAATAGTCATTGTGTTGGTCGCTGTTATTTAAAGACATGACCCTAAATATCTTTGGACATGACCCTAAGGAAATCTACCAATTCTAAGCCTGAAGTGTTGGGTCATGTGCTTAAATCAACCAATGCCATAATGTCGTGTATTCATTCCTAATTAAGAGAGACCAATGGTGATTATTTGACGTTATCTCATTCAATGTAGTGGTTATAGGGTTTCGTCCCTTGTACCAAATATGCCCTAGATACAGAGCGTCGGAGGGTTTATTGATCGATCGTTTGTCTCAATTTTTCCCTCCCGAATAAATCATTCCAATAAATACAATAACGGCATCCCTCGTACCCTATCGGCTTATTATCCCATGGTGAGCCACTATGTTTCGGAGGTTTCATCCATACCGAGACTGAAGACCCATAGTGTTGTGTAGAATGTCTTGTGTCCTATATATGAATCAATAGTCATTACGTTGGGTCGTTGTTATTTAAAGACATGTCCCTAAATATCTTAGGACATGACCCTAAGGAAATCTTCCTATTCAAAGCCTAAAGTGTTGGGTCATGTGCTTAAATCGACCAATGCGTTAATGCTGTGTATTCATTCCTAATTAAGAGACAGCAATGGTGATTATTGGACGTTATCTCATTCAAAGTAGTAGTTATCGGGTTTCGTCCCTTGTGCCAAATATGCCCAAGATACAGAGCGTCGGAGGGTTTATTGATCGATCGTTTGTCTCAATTTTTCTCTCCGAATAAATCATTCCAAGAAATACAATAACGTCATCCCTCGTACCCTATCGGCTTATTATCCCATGGTGAGCCACTATGTTCCGTGGGTTTCATCCATCCGAGACGCCAAGACCCATAGTGTTGTGTAGAATGTCTTGTCTCCTATATATAAATCAATAGTCATTGTGTTGGTCGCTGTTATTTAAAGACATGATCCTAAATATCTTAGGACATGACCCTAAGGAAATCTACCAATTCTAAGCCTGAAGTGTTGGGTCATGTACTTAAATCGACCAATGCAAAAATGTCGTGTATTCATTCCTAATTAAGAGACACCAATGGTGATTATTGGACGATATCTCATTCAAAGTAGTGGTTAGAGGGTTTCGTCCCTTGTACCAAATATGCCCCAAGATACGGAGCGTCGGAGGGTTTATTGATCGATCGTTTGTCTCAATTTTTCACTCCGAATAAATCATTTCAAGAAATACAATAACGTCATCCCTCGTACCATATCGGCTTATTATCCCATGGTGAGCCACTATGTTCAGGGGTTTCATCCATCCGAGGCCAAGGCCCATAGTGTTGTGTAGAATGTCTTGTCTCCTATATATGAATCAATAGTCATTGTGTTGGTCCTTTGTTATTTAAAGACATGACACTAAATATCTTAGGACATTACCCTAAGGAAATCTACCAATTCTAAGCCTAAAGTGTTGGGTCATATGCTTAAATCGACCAATGCAATAATGTCGTGTATTCATTCCTAATTAAGAGACACCAATGGTGATTATTGGACGTTATCTCATTCAAAGTAGTGGTTATAGGGTTTCGTCCCTTGTACCAAATATGCCCAAGATACGAGTGTCGGAGGGTTTATTGATCGATCGTTTGTCTCAATTCTTCCCTCCGAATAAATCATTCCAAGAAATACAATAACGTCATCCCTCGTACCCTATCGGCTTATTATCAAATGGTGAGCCACTATGTTCCATGGGTTTCATCCATACCGAGACCTAAGACCCATAATGTTGTGTAGAATGTCTTGTCTCCTATATATGAATCAATAGTCATTGTTTTGGTCACTGTTATTTAAAGACATTACACTAAATATCTTAGGACATTACCCTAAGGAAATCTACCAATGCTATAATGTCGTGTATTCATTCCTAATTAAGAGACACCAATGGTGATTATTGGACGTTATCTCATTCAAAGTAGTGGTTATAGGGTTTCGTCCCTTGTACCAAATATGCCCCAAGATACGGGGCGTCGGAGGGTTTTATTGATCGATCGTTTGTCTCAATTCTTCCCTCCGAATAAATCATTCCAAGAAATACAATAACGTCATCCCTCGTACCCTATCGGCTTATTATCAAATGGTGAGCCACTATGTTCAGTGGGTTTCATCCATACCGAGACGCAAGACCCATAGTGTTGTGTAGAATGTCTTGTCTCCTATATATTAATCAATAGTCATTGTGTTGGTCGCTGTTATTTAAAGACATGACCCTAAATATCTTTGGACATGATCCTAAGGAAATCTACCAATTCTAAGCCTGAAGTGTTGGGTCATGTGCTTAAATCGACCAATGCAAAAATGTCGTGTATTCATTCCTAATTAAGAGACACCAATGGTGATTATTGGACGATATCTCATTCAAAGTAGTGGTTAGAGGGTTTCGTCCCTTGTACCAAATATGCCCAAGATACAGAGCGTCGGAGGGTTTATTGATCGATCGTTTGTCTCAATTTTTCTCTCCGAATAAATCATTCCAAGAAATACAATAACGTCATCCCTCGTACCCTATCGGCTTATTATCCCATGTTGAGCCACTATGTTCCGGGGGTTTCATCCATACCGAGACGCAAGACCCATAGTGTTGTGTAGAATGTCTTGTCTCCTATATATTAATCAATAGTCATTGTGTTGGTCGCTGTTATTTAAAGACATGACCCTAAATATCTTTGGACATGACCCTAAGGAAATCTACCAATTCTAAGCCTGAAGTGTTGGGTCATGTGCTTAAATCGACCAATGCAAAAATGTCGTGTATTCATTCCTAATTAAGAGACACCAATGGTGATTATTGGACGATATCTCATTCAAAGTAGTGGTTAGAGGGTTTCGTCCCTTGTACCAAATATGCCCAAGATACAGAGCGTCGGAGGGTTTATTGATCGATCGTTTGTCTCAATTTTTCTCTCCGAATAAATCATTTCAAGAAATACAATAACGTCATCCTTCGTACCATATCGGCTTATTATCCCATGGTGAGCCACTATGGTCCGGGGGTTTCATCCATACCGAGACGCAAGACCCATAGTGTTGTGTAGAATGTCTTGTCTCCTATATATGAATCAATAGTCATTGTGTTGGTCACTGTTATTTAAAGACATGACACTAAATATCTTAGGACATTACCCTAAGGAAATCTACCAATTCTAAGTGTAAAGTGTTGGGTCATGTGCTTAAATCGACCAATGCAATAATGTCGTGTATTCATTCCTAATTAAGAGATACCAATGGTGATTATTGGACGTTATCTCATTCAAAGTAGTGGTTATAGGGTTTCGTCCCTTGTACCAAATATGCCCAGGATACGGAGCGTCGGAGGGTTTATTGATCGATCGTTTGTCTCAATTTTTCTCTCCAGAATAAATCATTTCAAGAAATACAATAACGTCATCCCTCGTACCTTATCGGTTAATTATCCCATGGTGAACCACTATGGTCCGGGAGTTTCATCCATACCGAGACGCAAGACCCATAGTGTTGTGTAGAATGTCTTGTCTCCTATATATGAATCAATAGTCATTGGGTTGGTCGCTGTTATTTAAAGACATGACCCTAAATATCTTAGGACATGACCCTAAGGAAATCTACCAATTCTAAGCCTAAAGTGTTGGGTCATGTGCTTAAATCGACTAATGCAATAATGTCGTGTATTCATTCCTAATTAAGTGACACCAATGGTGATTATTGGACGTTATATCATTCAATGTAGTGGTTATAGGGTTTCGTCCCTGGTACCAAATATGCCCAAGATACAGAGTGTCGGAGGGTTTATTGATCGATCATTTGTCTCAATTCTTCCCTCCGAATAAATCATTCCAAGAAATACAATAAAGTCATCCCTCGTACCCTATCGGCTTATTATCAAATGGTGAGCCACTATGTTCCATGGGTTTCATCCATACCGAGACGCAAGACCCATTATGTTGTGTAGAATGCCTTGTCTCCTATATATGAATCAATAGTCATTGTTTTGGTCACTGTTATTTAAAGACATTACACTAAATATCTTAGGACATTACCCTAAGGAAATCTACCAATGCTATAATGTCGTGTATTCATTCCTAATTAAGAGAGACCAATGGTGATTATTTGACGTTATCTCATTCAATGTAGTGGTTATAGGGTTTCGTCCCTTGTACCAAATATGCCCTAGATACAGAGCGTCGGAGGGTTTATTGATCGATCGTTTGTCTCAATTCTTCCCTCCGAATAAATCATTCCAATAAATACAATAACGACATCCCTCGTACCCTATCGGCTTATTATCCCATGGTGAGCCACTATGTTCCGGAGGTTTCATCCATACCGAGACGCAAGACCCATAGTGTTGTGTAGAATGTCTTGTCTCCTATATATGAATCAATAGTCATTGTGTTGGTCATTGTTATTTAAAGACATGTCCCTAAATATCTTAGGACATGACCCTAAGGAAATCTTCCTATTCAAAGCCTAAAGTGTTGGGTCATGTGCTTAAATCGACCAATGCATTAATGCTGTGTATTCATTCCTAATTAAGAGACAGCAATGGTGATTATTGGACGTTATCTCATTCAAAGTAGTAGTTATCGGGTTTCGTCCCTTGTGCCAAATATGCCCCGAGATACGGAGCGTCGGAGGGTTTATTGATCGATCGTTTGTCTCAATTTTTCTCTCCGAATAAATCATTCCAAGAAATACAATAACGTTATCCCTCGTACCCTATCGGCTTATTATCCCATGGTGAGCCACTATGTTCGGGGTTTCATCCATACGAGACGCTAAGACCCATAGTGTTGTGTAGAATGTCTTGTCTCCTATATATAAATCAATAGTCATTGTGTTGGTCGCTGTTATTTAAAGACATGATCCTAAATATCTTAGGACATGACCCTAAGGAAATCTACCAATTCTAAGCCTGAAGTGTTGGGTCATGTACTTAAATCGACCAATGCAAAAATGTCGTGTATTCATTCCTAATTAAGAGACACCAATGGTGATTATTGGACGATATCTCATTCAAAGTAGTGGTTAGAGGGTTTCGTCCCTTGTACCAAATATGCCCAAGATACAGTGCGTCGGAGGGTTTATTGATCGATCGTTTGTCTCAATTTTTCACTCCGAATAAATCATTTCAAGAAATACAATAACGTCATCCCTCGTACCCTATCGGCTTATTATCCCATGGTGAGCCACTATGGTCCGGGGTTTCATCCATACTGAGACGCAAGGCCCATAGTGTTGTGTAGAATGTCTTGTCTCCTATATATGAATCAATAGTCATTGTGTTGGTCACTGTTATTTAAAGACATGACACTAAATATCTTAGGACATTACCCTAAGGAAATCTACCAATTCTAAGCCTAAAGTGTTGGGTCATATGCTTAAATCGACCAATGCAATAATGTCGTGGATTCATTCCTAATTAAGAGACACCAATGGTGATTATTGGACGTTATCTCATTCAAAGTAGTGGTTATAGGGTTTCGTCCCTTGTACCAAATATGCCCAAGATACAGAGTGTCGGAGGGTTTATTGATCGATCATTTGTCTCAATTCTTCCCTCCGAATAAATCATTCCAAGAAATACAATAACGTCATCCCTCGTACCCTATCGGCTTATTATCAAATGGTGAGCCACTATGTTCCATGGGTTTCATCCATACCGAGACGCAAGACCCATTATGTTGTGTAGAATGTCTTGTCTCCTATATATGAATCAATAGTCATTGTTTTGGTCCTTTGTTATTTAAAGACATTACACTAAATATCTTAGGACATTACCCTAAGGAAATCTACCAATGCTATAATGTCGTGTATTCATTCCTAATTAAGAGACACCAATGGTGATTATTGGACGTTATCTCATTCAAAGTAGTGGTTATAGGGTTTCGTCCCTTGTACCAAATATGCCCAAGATACAGAGCGTCGGAGGGTTTTTTGATCGATCGTTTGTCTCAATTCTTCCCTCCGAATAAATCATTCCAAGAAATACAATAACGTCATCCCTCGTACCCTATCGGCTTATTATCAAATGGTGAGCCACTATGTTCAAGTGGGTTTCATCCATCTACGAGACTGCAAGACCCATATTGTTGTGTAGAATGTCTTGTCTCCTATATATTAATCAATAGTCATTGTGTTGGTTCTTTGTTATTTAAAGACATGACCCTAAATATCTTTGGACATGACCCTAAGGAAATCTACCAATTCTAAGCCTGAAGTGTTGGGTCATGTGCTTAAATCGACCAATGCCATAATATCGTGTATTCATTCCTAATTAAGAGAGACCAATGGTGATTATTGGACGTTATCTCATTCAATGTAGTTGTTATAGGGTTTCGTCCCTTGTACCCAAATATGCCCTAGATACGGGCGTCGGAGGGTTTATTGATCGATCGTTTGTCTCAATTTTTCCCTCCGAATAAATCATTCCAATAAATACAATAACGTCATCCCTCGTACCCTATCGGCTTATTATCCCATGGTGAGCCACTATGTTCCGGAGGTTTCATCCATACCGAGACGCAAGACCCATAGTGTTGTGTTGAATGTCTTGTGTCCTATATATGAATCAATAGTCATTCTGTTGGTCGCTGTTATTTAAAGACATGTCCCTAAATATCTTAGGACATGACCCTAATCTTCCTATTCAAAGCCTAAAGTGTTGGGTCATGTGCTTAAATCGACCAATGCAATAATGCTGTGTATTCATTCCTAATTAAGAGACACCAATGGTGATTATTGGACGTTATCTCATTCAAAGTAGTCGTTATCGGGTTTCGTCCCTTGTACCAAATATGCCCAAGATACAGAGCGTCGGAGGGTTTATTGATCGATCGTTTGTCTCAATTTTTCTCTCCGAATAAATCATTTCAAGAAATACAATAACGTCATCCTTCGTACCATATCGGCTTATTATCCCATGGTGAGCCACTATGGTCCGGGGGTTTCATCCATACCGAGATGCAAGGCCCATAGTGTTGTGAAGAATGTCTTGTCTCCTATATATGAATCAATAGTCATTGTGTTGGTCACTGTTATTTAAAGACATGACACTAAATATCTTAGGACATTACCCTAAGGAAATCTACCAATTCTAAGTGTAAAGTGTTGGGTCATGTGCTTAAATCGACCAATGCAATAATGTCGTGTATTCATTCCTAATTAAGAGATACCAATGGTGATTATTGGACGTTATCTCATTCAAAGTAGTGGTTATAGGGTTTCGTCCCTTGTACCAAATATGCCCAAGATACAGAGCGTCGGAGGGTTTATTGATCGATCGTTTGTCTCAATTCTTCCCCCCCAATAAATCATTCCAAGAAATACAATAACGTCATCCCTCGGACCATATCGGCTTATTATCAAATGGTGAGCCACTATGTTCCGTGGGTTTCATCCATACCGACACGCAAGACCCATATTGTTGTGTAGAATATCTTGTCTCCAATATATGAATCAATAGTCATTGGGTTGGTCGCTGTTATTTAAAGACATGACCCTAAATATCTTAGGACATGACCCTAAGGAAATCTACCAATTCTAAGCCAGAAGTGTTGGGTCATGTGCTTAAATCGACCAATGCAATAATGTCGTGTATTCATTCCTAATTAAGTGACACCAATGGTGATTATTGGACGTTATATCATTCAATGTAGTGGTTATAGGGTTTCGTCCCTTGAACCAAATATGCCCAACATACAGAGCGTCGGAGGGTTTATTGATCGATCGTTTGTCTCAATTTTTCCCTCCGAATAAATCAATCCAATAAATACAATAACGTCATCCCTCGTACCCTATCGGCTTATTATCCCATGGTGAGCCACTATGTTCCGGAGGTTTCATTCATACCGAGACGCAAGACCCATAGTGTTGTGTAGAATGTCTTGTGTCCTATATATGAATCAATAGTCATTCTGTTGGTCGCTGTTATTTAAAGACATGACCCTAAATATCTTAGGACATGACCCTAAGGAAATCTTCATATTCTAAGCCTAAGATGTTGGGTCATGTGCTTAAATCGACCAATGCAATAATGCCGTGTATTCATTCCTAATTAAGAGACACCAATGGTGATTATTGGACGTTGTCTCATTCAAAGTAGTGGTTAGAGGGTTTTGTCCCTTGTACCAAATATGCCCAAGATACAGAGCGTCGGAGGGTTTATTGATCGATCGTTTGTCATAATTTTTCTCTCCGAATAAATCATTTCAAGAAATACAATAACGTCATCCCTCGTACCTTATCGGTTAATTATCCCATGGTGAACCACTATGGTCCGGGAGTTTCATCCATACCGAGACGCAAGACCCATAGTGTTGTGTAGAATGTCTGGTCTCCTATATATGAATCAATAGTCATTGTGTTGGTCGCTGTTATTTAAAGACATGACACTAAATATCTTTGGACATGACCCTAAGGAAATTTACCAATTCTAAGCCTAAAGTGTTGGGTCATGTGCTTAAATCGACCTGTCGTGTATTCATTCCTAATTACGAGACACCAATGGCGATTATTGGACGTTATCTCATTCAATGTAGTGGTTAGAGGGTTTTGTCCCTTGTACCAAATATGCCCAAGATACAGAGCGTCGGAGGATTTATTGATCGATCGTTTGTCTCAATTTTCCTCTCCGAATAAATTATTCCAAGAAATACAATAACGTCATCCCTCGTACCCTATCGGCTTATTATCCCATGGTGAGCCACTATGTTCGGGGGTTTCATCCATAACGAGACGCAAGACCCATAGTGTTGTTTAGAATGTCTTGTCTCCTATATATGAATCAATTGTCATTGTGTTGGTCGCTATTATTTAAAGACATGACCCTAAGGAAATCTTTATATTCTAAGCCTAAAGTGTTGGGTCATATGCTTAAATCGACCAATGCAATAATGCCGTGTATTCATTCCTAATTAAGAGACACCAATGGTGATTATTGGACGTTATCTCATTCAAAGTAGTCGTTATCGGGTTTCGTCCCTTGTACCAAATATGCCCAAGATACAGAGCGTCGGAGGGTTTATTGATCGATCGTTTGTCTCAATTTTTCACTCCGAATAAATCATTCCAAGAAATACAATAACGTCATCCCACGTACCCTATCGGCTTATTATCCCATGATGAGCCACTATGTTCCGGGGGTTTCATCCATACCAAGACGCAAGACGCATAGTGTTGTTTAGAATGTCTTGTCTCCTATATATGAATCAATAGTCATTGTGTTGGTCGCTAGCTATTATTTAAAGACATGACCCTAAGGAAATCTACCAATTCTAAGCCTGAAGTGTTGGGTCATGTGCTTAAATCGACCAATGCAAAAATGTCGTGTATTCATTCCTAATTAAGAGACACCAATGGTGATTATTGGACGATATCTCATTCAAAGTAGTGGTTAGAGGGTTTCGTCCCTTGTACCAAATATGCCCAAGATACAGAGCGTCAGAGGGTTTATTGATCGATCGTTTGTCTCAATTTTTCTCTCCGAATAAATCATTTCAAGAAATACAATAACGTCATCCCTCGTACCCTATCGACTTATTATCCCATGATGAGCCACTATGTTCCGGGGGTTTCATCCATACCAAGACGCAAGACCCATAGTGTTGTGTAGAATGTCTTGTCTCCTATATATGAATCAATAGTCATTGTGTTGGTCACTGTTATTTAAAGACATGACACTAAATATCTTAGGACGTTACCCTAAGGAAATCTACCAATTCTAAGCCTAAAGTGTTGGGTCATGTGCTTAAATCGACCAATGCAATAATGTCGTGTATTCATTCCTAATTAAGAGACACCAATGGTGATTATTGGACTTTATCTCATTCAAAGTAGTGGTTATAGGGTTTCGTCCCTTGTACCAAATATGCCCAAGATACAGAGCGTCGGAGGGTTTATTGATCGATCGTTTGTCTCAATTCTTCCCTCCCAATAAATCATTCCAAGAAATACAATAAAGTCATCCCTCGTACCATATTGGCTTATTATCAAATGGTGAGCCACTATGTTCCGTGGCATTCATCCATACCGAGACGCAAGACCCATATTGTTGTGTAGAATGTCTTGTCTCCTATATATGAATCAATAGTCATTGTGTTAGTCGCTGTTATTTAAAGACATGACCCTAAATATCTTAGGACATGACCCTAAGGAAATCTCCCAATTCTAAGCCTGAAGTGTTGGGTCATGTGCTTAAATCGACCAATGCAATAATGTCGTGTATTCATTCCTAATTAAGAGACAACAATGGTGATTATTGGACGTTATCTCATTCAATGTAGTGGTTATAGGGTTTCGTCCCTTGTACCAAATATGCCCTAGATACAGAGCGTCGGAGGGTTTATTGATCGATCGTTTGTCTCAATTTTTCCCTCCAAATACATCATTCCAATAAATACAATAACGTCATCCCTCGTACCCTATCGGCTTATTATCCCATGGTGAGCCACTATGTTCCGGAGGTTTCATCCATACCGAGACGCAAGACCCATAGTGTTGTTTAGAATGTCTTGTCTCCTATATAAGAATCAATTGTCATTGTGTTGGTCGCTATTATTTAAAGACATGACCCTAAGGAAATCTTCCTATTCTAAGCCTAAAGTGTTGGGTCATGTGCTTAAATCAACCAATGCAATAATGCCGTGTATTCATTCCTAATTAAGAGACACCAATGGTGATTATTAGACGTTATCTCATTCAAAGTAGTCGTTATAGGGTTTCGTCCCTTGTACCAAATATGCCCAAGATACAGAGCGTCGGAGGGTTTATTGATCGATCGTTTGTCTTAATTTTTCCCTCCGAATAAATCATTACATGAAATACAATAACGTCATCCCTCGTACCCTATCGGCTTATTATCCCATGGTGAGCCACTATGTTCCGGGGGTTTCATCCATACCGAGACGCAAGACCCATAGTGTTGTGTAGAATGTCTTGTCTCCTATATATAAATCAATAGTCATTGTGTTGGTCGCTGTTATTTAAAGACATGACCCTAAATATCTTAGGACATGACCCTAAGGAAATCTACCAATTCTAAGCCTGAAGTGTTGGGTCATGTGCTTAAATCGACCAATGCAAAAATGTCGTGTATTCATTCCTAATTAAGAGACACCAATGGTGATTATTGGACGATATCTCATTCAATGTAGTGGTTAGAGGGTTTCGTCCCTTGTACCAAATATGCCAAAGATACAGAGCATCGTAGGGTTTATTGATCGATCGTTTGTCACAATTTTTCTCTCCGAATAAATCATTTCAAGAAATACAATAACGTCATCCCTCGTACCCTATCGGCTTATTATCCCATGGTGAGCCACTATGGTCCGGGGGTTTCATCTATACCGAGACGCAAGACCCATAGTGTTGTGTAGAATGTCTTGTCTCCTATATATGAATCAATAGTCATTGTGTTGGTCACTGTTATTTAAAGACATGACACTAAATATCTTAGGACGTTACCCTAAGGAAATCTACCAATTCTAAGCCTAAAGTGTTGGGTCATGTGCTTAAATCGACCAATGCAATAATGTCGTGTATTCATTCCTAATTAAGAGACACCAATGGTGATTATTGGACGTTATCTCATTCAAAGTAGTGGTTAGAGGGTTTCGTCCCTTGTACCAAATATGCCAAATATACAGAGCGTCGGAGGGTTTATTGATCGATCGTTTGTCTCAATTTTCCTCTCCGAATAAATCATTTCAATAAATACAATAACTTCATCCCTCGTACCTTATCGGCTAATTATCCCATGGTGATCAACTATGATCCGGGGTTTCATCCATACCGAGACGCAAGACCCATAATGTTGTGTAGAATGTCTTGTCTCCTATATATGAATCAATAGTCATTGTGTTGGTCGCTGTTATTTAAAGACATGACACTAAATATTTTAGGACATTACCCTAAGGAAATCTACCAATTCTAAGCCTAAAGTGTTGGGTCATGTGCTTAAATCGACCAATGCAATAATGTCGTGTATTCATTCCTAATTAAGAGACACCAATGGTGATTATTGGACGTTATCTCATTCAAAGTAGTGGTTAGAGGGTTTCGTCCCTTGTACCAAATATGCCCAAGATACAGAGCGTCGGAGGGTTTATTGATCGATCGTTTGTCTCAATTTTCCTCTCCGAATAAATCATTTCAATAAATACAATAACTTCATCCCTCGTACCTTATCGGCTAATTATCCCATGGTGATCAACTATGATCCGGGGTTTCATCCATACCGAGACGCAAGACCCATAATGTTGTGTAGAATGTCTTGTCTCCTATATATGAATCAATTGTCATTGTGTTGGTCGCTGTTATTTAAAGACATGACCCTAAATATCTTATGACATGACCCTAAGTAAATCTACCAATTCTATGATTAATGTGTTGGTTCATGTGCTTAAATCGACCAATGCAATAATGTCGTAGTGGTTAGAGGGTTTCGTCCCTCGTACAAAATATGCCCAAGATACAAAGCGTCGGAGGGTTTATTGATCGATCGTTTGTCTCAATTTTTCTCTCCGAATAAATCATTTCAAGAAATACAATAACGTCATCCCTCGTACCTTATCGGCTTAATATCCCATGGTGAGCCACTATGGTCCGGGGGTTTCATCCATATCGAGACGCAAGACCCATAGTGTTGTTTAGAATGTCTTGTCTCCAATATATGAATCTATAGTCATTCTGTTGGTCGCTGTTATTTAAAGACATGACCCTAAATATCTTAGGACATGACCCTAAGGAAATCTACCAATTCTAAGCCTAAAGTGTTGGGTCATGTGCATAAATCGACCAATGCAATAATTAAGAGACACCAATGGCGATTATTGGACGTTATCTCATTCAAAGTAGTGGTTAGAGGGTTTTGTCCCTTGTAGCAAATATGCCCAAGATACAGAGCGTCGGAGGGTTTATTGATCGATCGTTTGTCTCAATTTTTCTCTCCGAATAAATCAGTTCAAGAAATACAATAACGTCATCCCTCGTACCTTATCGGCTAATTATCCCATGGTGAGCCACTATGGTCCGGGAGTTTCATCCATACCGAGACGCAAGACCCATAGTGTTGTGTAGAATGTCTTGTCTCCTATATATGAATCAATAGTCATTGTGTTGGTCGCGGTTATTTAAAGACATGACACTAAATATCTTAGGACAGACCCTAAGGAAATTTACCAATTCTAAGCCTAAAGTGTTGGGTCTTGTGCTTAAATCGACCTGCTGTGTATTCATTCCTAATTAAGAGACACCAATGGCGATTATTGGACGTTATCTTATTCAAAGTAGTGGTTAGAGGGTTTTGTCCCTTGTACCAAATATGCCCATGATGCAGAGCGTCGGAGGGTTTATTGATCGATCGTTTGTTTCAATTTTTCTCTCCGAATAAATCATTTCAAGAAATACAATAACGTCATCCCTCGTACCTTATCGGCTAATTATCCCATAGTGAGCCACTATGGTCCGGGGGTTTCATCCATACGGAGACGCAAGACCCATAATGTTGTTTAGAATGTCTTGTCTCCTATATATGAATCAATTGTCATTGTGTTGGTCGCTATTATTTCAAGACATGACCTAAATATCTTAGGACATCTACCTATTCTAAGCCTAAAGTGTAGGGTCATGTGCTTAAATCGACCAATGCAATAATGCCGTGTATTCATTCCTAATTAAGAGACACCAATGGTGATTATTGGACGTTATCTCATTCAAAGTAGTGGTTAGAGGGTTTCGTCCCTTGTACCAAATATGCCCAAGGATACGGGCGTCGGAGGGTTTATTGATCGATCGTTTGTCTCAATTTTTCTCTCCGAATAAATCATTTCAAGAAATACAATAACGTCATCCCTCGTACCTTATCGGCTTATTATCCCATGGTGAGCCACTATGGTCGGGGTTTCATCCATACGGAGACGCAAGACCCATAGTGTTGTTTAGAATGTCTTGTCTCCTATATATGAATCAATAGTCATTGTGTTGGTCGTTATTTAAAGACATGACCCTAAATATCTTTAAGGAAATCTTCCAATTCTAAGCCTAAAGTGTTGGGTCATGTGCTTAAATCGACCAATGCAATAATGTCGTGTATTCATTCCTAATTAAGAGACACCAATGGTGATTATTGGACGTTATCTCATTCAAAGTAGTGGTTAGAGGGTTTCGTCCCTTGTACCAAATATGCCAAAGATACGGAGCGTCGGAGGGTTTATTGATCGATCGTTTGTCTCAATTTTTCTCTCCGAATAAATCATTTCAAGAAATACAATAACGTCATCCCTCGTACCTTATCGGCTAATTATCCCATGGTGAGCCACTATGGTCGGGGTTTCATCCATACCGAGGCCGCAAGACCCATAGTGTTGTGTAGAATGTCTTGTCTCCTATATATGAATCAATAGTCATTGTGTTGGTCGCGTTATTTAAAGACATGACCCTAAATATCTTAGGACATGACCCTAAGGAAATCTACCAATTCTAAGCCTAAAGTGTTGGGTCATGTGCTTAAATCGACCAATGCAATAATGTCGTGTATTCATTCCTAATTAAGAGACACCAATGGTGATTATTGGACGTTATCTCATTCAAAGTAGTGGTTAGAGGGTTTCGTCCCTTGTACCAAATATGCCCAAGATACAGAGCGTCGGAGGGTTTATTGATCGATCGTTTGTCTCAATTTTTCTCTCCGAATAAATCATTTCAAGAAATACAATAACGTCATCCCTCGTACCTTATCGGCTAATTATCCCATGGTGAGCCACTATGGTCAGGGGGTTTCATCCATACCGAGACGCAAGACCCATAGTGTTGTGTAGAATGTCTTGTCTCCTATATATGAATCAATAGTCATTGTGTTGGTGTTGTTATTTAAAGACATGACCCTAAATATCTTAGGACATGACCCTAAGGAAATCTACCAATTCTAAGCCTAAAGTGTTGGGTCATGTGCTTAAATCGACCAATGCAATAATGTCGTGTATTCATTCCTAATTAAGAGACACCAATGGTGATTATTGGACGTTATCTCATTCAAAGTAGTGGTTAGAGGGTTTCGTCCCTTGTACCAAATATGCCCAAGATACAGAGCGTCGGAGGGTTTATTGATCGATCGTTTGTCTTAATTTTTCTCTCCGAATAAATCATTTCAAGAAATACAATAACGTCATCCCTCGTACCTTATCGGCTAATTATCCCATGGTGAGCCACTATGGTCCGGGGGTTTCATCCATACCGAGACGCAAGACCCATAGTGTTGTGTAGAATGTCTTGTCTCCTATATATGAATCAATAGTCATTGTGTTGGTCGCTGTTATTTAAAGACATGACACTAAATATCTTAGGACATGACCCTAAGGAAATCTACCAATTCTAAGCCTAAAGTGTTGGGTCATGTGCTTAAATCGACCAATGCAATAATGTCGTGTATTCATTCCTAATTAAGAGACACCAATGGTGATTATTGGACGTTATCTCATTCAAAGTAGTGGTTAGAGGGTTTCGTCCCTTGTACCAAATATGCCCAAGATACAGAGCGTCGGAGGGTTTATTGATCGATCGTTTGTCTTAATTTTTCTCTCCGAATAAATCATTTCAAGAAATACAATAACGTCATCCCTCGTACCTTATCGGCTAATTATCCCATGGTGAGCCACTATGGTCCGGGGGTTTCATCCATACGGAGACGCAAGACCCATAGTGTTGTTTAGAATGTCTTGTCTCCTATATATGAATCAATAGTCATTGTGTTGGTCGCTGTTATTTAAAGACATGACACTAAGGAAATCTACCTATTCTAAGCCTAAAGTGTAGGGTCATGTGCTTAAATCGACCAATGCAATAATGTCGTGTATTCATTCCTAATTAAGAGACACCAATGGTGATTATTGGACGTTATCTCATTTAAAGTAGTGGTTATAGGGTTTCGTCCCTTTTACCAAATATGCCCAAGATACGGAGCGTCGGAGGGTTTATTGATCGATCGTTTGTCTCAATTTTCTCTCCGAATAAATCATTTCAAGAAATACAATAACGTCATCCCTCGTACCTTATCGGCTAATTATCCCATGGTGAGCCACTATGGTCAGGGGTTTCATCCTTACCGAGACGCAAGACCCATAGTGTTGTTTAGAATGTCTTGTCTCCAATATATGAATCAATAGTCATTACGTGTTGGTCGTTATTTAAAGACATGACCCTAAATATCTTAGGACATGACCCTAAGGAAATCTACCAATTCTAAGCCTAAAGTGTTGGGTCATGTGCTTAAATCGACCAATGCAATAATGTGTATTCATTCCTAATTAAGAGACACCAATGGCGATTATTGGACGTTATCTCATTCAAAGTAGTGGTTAGAGGGTTTTGTCCCTTGTACCAAATATGCCCAAGATACGGGCGTCGGAGGGTTTATTGATCGATCGTTTGTCTCAATTTTTCTCTCGAATAAATCATTTCAAGAAATACAATAACGTCATCCCTCGTACCTTATCGGCTAATTATCCCATGGTGAGCCACTATGGTCCGGGGGTTTCATCCATACCGAGACGCAAGACCCATAGTGTTGTGTAGAATGTCTTGTCTCCTATATATGAATCAATAGTCATTGTGTTGGTCGCTGTTATTTAAAGACATGACCCTAAATATCTTAGGACATGACCCTAAGGAAATCTACCAATTCTAAGCCTAAAGTGTTGGGTCATGTGCTTAAATCGACCAATGCAATAATGTCGTGTATTCATTCCTAATTAAGAGACACCAATGGTGATTATTGGACGTTATCTCATTCAAAGTAGTGGTTATAGGGTTTCGTCCCTTGTACCAAATATGCCCAAGATACAGAGCGTCGGAGGGTTTATTGATCGATCGTTTGTCTCAATTTTTCTCTCCGAATAAATCATTTCAAGAAATACAATAACGTCATCCCTCGTACCCTATCGGCTTATTATCCAATGGTGAGCCACTATGGTCCGGGGTTTCATCCATACCGAGACGCAAGACCCATAGTGTTGTGTAGAATGTCTTGTCTCCTATATATGAATCAATAGTCATTGTGTTGGTCGCTGTTATTTAAAGACATGACCCTAAATATCTTAGGACATGACCCTAAGGAAATCTACCAATTCTAAGCCTAAAGTGTTGGGTCATGTCCTTAAATCGACCAATGCAATAATGTCGCGTATTCATTCCTAATTAAGAGACACCAATGGTGATTATTGGACGTTATCTCATTCAATGTAGTGGTTAGAGGGTTTCGTCCCTTGTACCAAATATGCCCAAGATACAGAGCGTCGGAGGGTTTATTGATCGATCGTTTGTCTCAATTTTTCTCTCCGAATAAATCATTTCATGAAATACAATAACGTCATCCCTCGTACCCTATCGGCTTATTATCCAATGGTGAGCCACTATGGTCCGGGGTTTCATCCATACCGAGACGCAAGACCCATAGTGTTGTGTAGAATGACTTGTCACCTATATATGAATCAATAGTCATTGTGTTGGTCGTTTGTTATTTAAAGACATGACCCTAAATATCTTAGGACATGACCCTAAGGAAATCTACCAATTCTAAGCCTAAAGTGTTGGGTCATGTGCTTAAATCGACCAATGCAATAATGTCGTGTATTCATTCCTAATTAAGAGACACCAATGGTGATTATTGGACGTGATCTCATTCAAAGTAGTGGATAGAGGGTTTCGTCCCTTGTACCAAATATGCCCAAGATACAGAGCGTCGGAGGGTTTATTGATCGATCGTTTGTCTCAATTTTTCTCTCCGAATAAATCATTTCAAGAAATACAATAACGTCATCCCTCGTACCTTATCGGCTAATTATCCCATGGTGAGCCACTATGGTCGGGGTTTCATCCATACGGAGACGCAAGACCCATAGTGTTGTTTAGAATGTCTTGTCTCCTATATATGAATCAATAGTCAATGTGTTGGTCGTTATTATTTAAAGACATGACCCTAAGGAAATCTTCCTATTCTAAGCCTAAAGTGTAGGGTCATGTGCTTAAATCGACCAATGCAATAATGCCGTGTATTCATTCCTAATTAAGAGACACCAATGGTGATTATTGGACGTTATCTCATTCAAAGTAGTGGTTATAGGGTTTCGTCCTTTGTACCAAATATGCCCAAGATACGAGCGTCGGAGGGTTTATTGATCGATCGTTTGTCTCAATTTTTCTCTCGAATAAATCATTTCAAGAAATACAATAACGTCATCCCTCGTACCCTATCGGCTTATTATCCCATGGTGAGCCACTATGGTCGGGGGTTTCATCCATACGGAGACGCAAGACCCATAGTGTTGTGTAGAATGTCTTGTCTCCTATATATGAATCAATAGTCATTGTGTTGGTGCCGTTATTTAAAGACATGACCCTAAATATCTTAGGACATGACCCTAAGGAAATCTACCAATTCTAAGCCTAAAGTGTTGGGTCATGTGCTTAAATCGACCAATGCAATAATGTCGTGTATTCATTCCTAATTAAGAGACACCAATGGTGATTATTGGACGTTATCTCATTCAAAGTAGTGGTTAGAGGGTTTCGTCCCTTGTACCAAATATGCCCAAGATACGGAGCGTCGGAGGGTTTATTGATCGATCGTTTGTCTCAATTTTTCTCTCCGGAATAAATCATTTCAAGAAATACAATAACGTCATCCCTCGTACCTTATCGGCTTATTATCCCATGGTGAGCCACTATGGTCTGGGGTTTCATCCATACGGAGACGCAAGACCCATAGTGTTGTGTAGAATGTCTTGTCTCCTATATATGAATCAATAGTCATTTTGTTGGTCGCTGTTATTTAAAGACTTATGACATGACCCTAAGGAAATCTACCAATTCTAAGCCTAAAGTGTTGGGTCATGTGCTTAAATCGACCAATGCAATAATGTCGTGTATTCATTCCTAATTAAGAGACACCAATGGTGATTATTGGACGTTATCTCATTCAAAGTAGTGGTTAGAGGGTTTCGTCCCTTGTACCCAAATATGCCCAAGATACAGGGCGTCGGAGGGGTTTATTGATCGATCGTTTGTCTTAATTTTTCTCTCCGAATAAATCATTTCCAAGAAATACAATAACGTCATCCCTCGTACCTTATCGGCTAATTATCCCATGGTGAGCCACTATGGTCCGGGGTTTCATCCATACCGAGACTGCAAGACCCATAGTGTTGTGTAGAATGTCTTGTCTCCTATATATGAATCAATAGTCATTGTGTTGGTCGTTATTATTTAAAGACATGACCCTAAGGAAATCATCCTATTCTAAGCCTAAAGTGTTGGGTCATGTGCTTAAATCGACCAATGCAATAATGTCGTGTATTCATTCCTAATTAAGAGACACCAATGGTGATTATTGGACGTTATCTCATTCAAAGTAGTGGTTAGAGGGTTTCGTCCTTTGTACCAAATATGCCAAAGATACGGAGCGTCGGAGGGTTTATTGATCGATCGTTTGTCTCAATTTTTCTCTCCGAATAAATCATTTCCAAGAAATACAATAACGTCATCCCTCGTACCTTATCGGCTAATTATCCCATGGTGAGCCACTATGGTCCGGGGGTTTCATCCATACCGAGACGCAAGACCCATAGTGTTGTTTAGAATGTCTTGTCTCCTATATATGAATCAATAGTCATTATGTTGGTCGCTTGTTATTTAAAAGACATGACCCTAAATATCTTAGGACATGACCCTAAGGAAATCTACCAATTCTAAGCCTAAAGTGTTGGGTCATGTGCTTAAATCGACCAATGCAATAATGTCGTGTATTCATTCCTAATTAAGAGACACCAATGGTGATTATTGGACGTTATCTCATTCAAAGTAGTGGTTAGAGGGTTTCGTCCCTTGTACGCAAATATGCCCAAGATACAGGGCGTCGGAGGGTTTATTGATCGATCGTTTGTCTCAATTTTTCTCTCCGAATAAATCATTTCAAGAAATACAATAACGTCATCCCTCGTACCTTATCGGCTAATTATCCCATGGTGAGCCACTATGGTCCTGGGGTTTCATCCATACCGAGACGCCTAAGACCCATAGTGTTGTGTAGAATGTCTTGTCTCCTATATATGAATCAATAGTCATTGTGTTGGTCGCTGTTATTTAAAGACATGACCCTAAATATCTTAGGACATGACCCTAAGGAAATCTACCAATTCTAAGCCTAAAGTGTTGGGTCATGTGCTTAAATCGACCAATGCAATAATGTCGTGTATTCATTCCTAATTAATAGACACCAATGGTGATTATTGGACGTGATCTCATTCAAAGTAGTGGTTAGAGGGTTTCGTCCCTTGTACCAAATATGCCCAAGATACAGAGCGTCGGAGGGTTTATTGATCGATCGTTTGTCTCAATTTTTCCCTCCGAATAAATCATTCCAAGAAATACAATAACGTCATCCCTCGTACCCTATCGGCTTATTATCCAATGGTGAGCCACTATGGTCCGGGGTTTCATCCATACCGAGACGCAAGACCCATAGTGTTGTGTAGAATGTCTTGTCTCCTATATATGAATCAATAGTCATTGTGTTGGTCGCTGTTATTTAAAGACATGACACTAAATATCTTAGGACATGACCCTAAGGAAATCTACCAATTCTAAGCCTAAAGTGTTGGGTCATGTGCTTAAATCGACCAATGCAATAATGTCGTGTATTCATTCCTAATTAAGAGACACCAATGGTGATTATTGGACGTGATCTCATTCAAAGTAGTGGTTAGAGGGTTTCGTCCCTTGTACCAAATATGCCCAAGATACAGAGCGTCGGAGGGTTTATTGATCGATCGTTTGTCTCAATTTTTCTCTCCGAATAAATCATTTCAAGAAATACAATAACGTCATCCCTCGTACCTTATCGACTAATTATCCCATGGTGAGCCACTATGGTCCGGGGTTTCATCCATACGGAGACGCAAGACCCATAGTGTTGTTTAGAATGTCTTGTCTCCTATATATGAATCAATTGTCATTGTGTTGGTCGTTATTATTTAAAGACATGACCCTAAGGAAATCTTCCTATTCTAAGCCTAAAGTGTAGGGTCATGTGCTTAAATCGACCAATGCAATAATGTCGTGTATTCATTCCTAATTAAGAGACACCAATGGTGATTATTGGACGTTATCTCATTCAAAGTAGTGGTTATAGGGTTTCATCCTTTGTACCAAATATGCAAAAGATACAGAGCGTCGGAGGGTTTATTGATCGATCGTTTGTCTCAATTTTTCCCTCCGAATAAATCATTCCAAGAAATACAATAACGTCATCCCTCGTACCCTATCGGCTTAATATCCCATGGTGAGCCACTATGTTCCGGGGGTTTCATCCATACCGAGACGCAAGACCCATAGTGTTGTGTAGAATGTCTTGTCTCCTATATATGAATCAATAGTCATTGTTTTGGTCGCTGTTATTTAAAGACATGACCCTAAATATCTTAGGACATGACCCTAAGGAAATCTACCAATTCTAAGCCTGAAGTGTTGGGTCATGTACTTAAATCGACCAATGCAATAATGTCGCGTATTCATTCCTAATTAAGAGACACCAATGGTGATCATTGGACGTTATCTCATTCAATGTAGTGGTTAGAGGGTTTCGTCCCTTGTACCAAATATGCCCAAGATACAGAGCGTCGGAGGGTTTATTGATCGATCGTTTGTCTCAATTTTTCTCTCCGAATAAATCATTTCATGAAATACAATAACGTCATCCCTCGTACCCTATCGGCTTATTATCCAATGGTGAGCCACTATGGTCCGGGGGTTTCATCCATACCGAGACGCAAGACCCATAGTGTTGTGTAGAATGACTTGTCTCCTATATATGAATCGATAGTCATTGTGTTGGTCGCCTTGTTATTTAAAGACATGACACTAAATATCTTAGGACATGACCCTAAGGAAATCTACCAATTCTAAGCCTAAAGTGTTGGGTCATGTGCTTAAATCGACCAATGCAATAATGTCGTGTATTCATTCCTAATTAAGAGACACCCAATGGTGATTATTGGACGTGATCTCATTCAAAGTAGTGGTTAGAGGGTTTCGTCCCTTGTACCAAATATGCCCAAGATACAGAGCGTCGGAGGGTTTATTGATCGATCGTTTGTCTCAATTTTTCTCTCCGAATAAATCATTTCAAGAAATACAATAACGTCATCCCTCGTACCTTATCGGCTAATTATCCCATGGTGAGCCACTATGGTCCGGGGTTTCATCCATACCGAGACGCAAGACCCATAGTGTTGTTTAGAATGTCTTGTCTCCTATATATGAATCAATTGTCAATGTGTTGGTCGCTATTATTTAAAAGACATGACCCTAAGGAAATCTTCCTATTCTAAGCCTAAAGTGTTGGGTCATGTGCTTAAATCGACCAATGCAATAATGTCGTGTATTCATTCCTAATTAAGAGACACCAATGGTGATTATTGGACGTTATCTCATTCAAAGTAGTGGTTATAGGGTTTCATCCTTTGTACCAAATATGCAAAAAGATACGGAGCGTCGGAGGGTTTATTGATCGATCGTTTGTCTCAATTTTTCCCTCCGAATAAATCATTCCAAGAAATACAATAACGTCATCCCTCGTACCTTATCGGCTAATTATCCCATGGTGAGCCACTATGTTCGGGGTTTCATCCATACCGAGACGCAAGACCCATAGTGTTGTGTAGAATGTCTTGTCTCCTATATATGAATCAATAGTCATTGTTTTGGTAGTCGTTATTTAAAGACATGACCCTAAATATCTTAGGACATGACCCTAAGGAAATCTACCAATTCTAAGCCTGAAGTGTTGGGTCATGTACTAAAATCGACCAATGCAATAATGTCGAGTATTCATTCCTAATTAAGAGACACCCAATGGTGATCATTGGACGTTATCTCATTCAATGTAGTGGTTAGAGGGTTTCGTCCCTTGTACCAAATATGCCCAAGATACGAGCGTCGGAGGGTTTATTGATCGATCGTTTGTCTCAATTTTTCTCTCCGAATAAATCATTTCATGAAATACAATAACGTCATCCCTCGTACCCTATCGGCTTATTATCCAATGGTGAGCCACTATGGTCCGGGGTTTCATCCATACCGAGACGCAAGACCCATAGTGTTGTGTAGAATGACTTGTCTCCTATATATGAATCAATAGTCATTGTGTTGGTCGCTGTTATTTAAAGACATGACACTAAATATCTTAGGACATGACCCTAAGGAAATCTACCAATTCTAAGCCTAAAGTGTTGGGTCATGTGCTTAAATCGACCAATGCAATAATGTCGTGTATTCATTCCTAATTAAGAGACACCAATGGTGATTATTGGACGTGATCTCATTCAAAGTAGTGGTTAGAGGGTTTCGTCCCTTGTACCAAATATGCCCAAGATACAGAGCGTCGGAGGGTTTATTGATCGATCGTTTGTCTCAATTTTTCTCTCCGAATAAATCATTTCAAGAAATACAATAACGTCATCCCTCGTACCTTATCGGCTAATTATCCCATGGTGAGCCACTATGGTCCGGGGGTTTCATCCATACGGAGACGCAAGACCCATAGTGTTGTTTAGAATGTCTTGTCTCCTATATATGAATCAATTGTCATTGTGTTGGTCGCTATTATTTAAAGACATGACCCTAAGGAAATCTTCCTATTCTAAGCCTAAAGTGTAGGGTCATGTGCTTAAATCGACCAATGCAATAATGCCGTGTATTCATTCCTAATTAAGAGACACCAATGGTGATTATTGGACGTTATCTCATTCAAAGTAGTGGTTATAGGGTTTCATCCTTTGTACCAAATATGCAAAAGATACAGAGCGTCGGAGGGTTTATTGATCGATCGTTTGTCTCAATTTTTCCCTCCGAATAAATCATTCCAAGAAATACAATAACGTCATCCCTCGTACCTCTATCGGCTTAATATCCCATGGTGAGCCACTATGTTTAGGGGGTTTCATCCATACCGAGACGCAAGACCCATAGTGTTGTGTAGAATGTCTTGTCTCCTATATATGAATCAATAGTCATTGTTTTGGTCGCTGTTATTTAAAGACATGACCCTAAATATCTTAGGACATGACCCTAAGGAAATCTACCAATTCTAAGCCTGAAGTGTTGGGTCATGTACTAAAATCGACCAATGCAATAATGTCGCGTATTCATTCCTAATTAAGAGACACCAATGGTGATCATTGGACGTTATCTCATTCAATGTAGTGGTTAGAGGGTTTCGTCCCTTGTACCAAATATGCCCAAGATACAGAGCGTCGGAGGGTTTATTGATCGATCGTTTGTCTCAATTTTTCTCTCAGAATAAATCATTTCATGAAATACAATAACGTCATCCCTCGTACCCTATCGGCTTATTATCAAATGGTGAGCCACTATGGTCCGGGGGTTTCATCCATACCGAGACGCAATACCCATAGTGTTGTGTAGAATGACATGTCTCCGATATATGAATCGATAGTCATTGTGTTGGTGTCGTTATTTAAAGACATGACACTAAATATCTTAGGACATGACCCTAAGGAAATCTACCAATTCTAAGCCTAAAGTGTTGGGTCATGTGCTTAAATCGACCCAATGCAATAATGTCTTGTATTCATTCCTAATTAAGAGACACCAATGGTGATTATTGGACGTGATCTCATTTAAAGTAGTGGTTAGAGGGTTTCGTACCTTGTACCAAATATGCCCAAGATACAGAGCGTCGGAGGGTTTATTGATCGATCGTTTGTCTCAATTTTTCTCTCCGAATAAATCATTTCAAGAAATACAATAACGTCATCCCTCGTACCTTATCGGCTAATTATCCCATGGTGAGCCACTATGGTCCGGGGGTTTCATCCATACCGAGACGCAAGACCCATAGTGTTGTTTAGAATGTCTTGTCTCCTATATATGAATCAATAGTCATTGTGTTGGTCGCTATTATTTAAAGACATAGGACATGACCCTAAGGAAATCTTCCTATTCTAAGCCTAAAGTGTAGGGTCATGTGCTTAAATCGACCCAATGCAATAATGTCGTGTATTCATTCCTAATTAAGAGACACCAATGGTGATTATTGGACGTTATCTCATTCAAAGTAGTGGTTATAGGGTTTCATCCCTTGTACCAAATATGCCCAAGATACGGGCGTCGGAGGGTTTATTGATCGATCGTTTGTCTCAATTTTTCCCTCCGAATAAATCATTCCAAGAAATACAATAACGTCATCCCTCGTACCTTATCGGCTTATTATCCCATGGTGAGCCACTATGTTCAGGGGGTTTCATCCATACCGAGACGCAAGACCCATAGTGTTGTGTAGAATGTCTTGTCTCCTATATATGAATCAATAGTCATTGTGTTGGTCGTTATTTAAAGACATGACCCTAAATATCTTAGGACATGACCCTAAGGAAATCTACCAATTCTTAGCCTAAAGTGTTGGGTCATGTGCTTAAATCGACCAATGCAATAATGTCGTGTATTCATTCCTAATTAAGAGACACCAATGGTGATTATTGGACGTTATCTCATTCAAAGTAGTGGTTAGAGGGTTTCGTCCCTTGTACCAAATATGCCCAAGATACGGAGCGTCGGAGGGTTTATTGATCGATCGTTTGTCTCAATTTTTCTCTCGAATAAATCATTTCATGAAATACAATAACGTCATCCCTCGTACCCTATCGGCTTATTATCCCATGGTGAGCCACTATGGTCCGGGGGTTTCATCCATACCGAGACGCAAGACCCATAGTGTTGTGTAGAATGTCTTGTCTCCTATATATGAATCAATAGTCATTGTGTTGGTCGTTGTTATTTAAAGACATGACCCTAAATATCTTAGGACATGACCCTAAGGAAATCTACCAATTCTAAGCCTAAAGTGTTGGGTCATGTGCTTAAATCGACCCAATGCAATAATGTCGCGTATTCATTCCTAATTAAGAGACACCTTGGTGATTATTGGACGTTATCTCATTCAATGTAGTGGTTAGAGGGTTTCGTCCCTTGTACCAAATATGCCCAAGATACGGAGCGTCGGAGGGTTTATTGATCGATCGTTTGTCTCAATTTTTCTCTCCGAATAAATCATTTCATGAAATACAATAACGTCATCCCTCGTACCTTATCGGCTAATTATCCCATGGTGAGCCACTATGGTCGGGGTTTCATCCATACCGAGACGCAAGACCCATAGTGTTGTGTAGAATGTCTTGTCTCCTATATATGAATCAATAGTCATTGTGTTGGTCGCTATTATTTAAAGACATGACCCTAAGGAAATCTACCAATTCTAAGCCTAAAGTGTTGGGTCATGTGCTTAAATCGACCCAATACAATAATGTCGTGTATTCATTCCTAATTAAGAGACACCAATGGTGATTATTGGACGTGATCTCATTCAAAGTAGTGGTTAGAGGGTTTCGTCCCTTGTACCAAATATGCCCAAGATACGGGCGTCGGAGGGTTTATTGATCGATCGTTTGTCTCAATTTTTCTCTCCGAATAAATCATTTCAAGAAATACAATAACGTCATCCCTCGTACCTTATCGGCTAATTATCCCATGGTGAGCCACTATGGTCCGGGGTTTCATCCATACGGAGACGCAAGACCCATAGTGTTGTTTAGAATGTCTTGTCTCCTATATATGAATCAATTGTCATTGTGTTGGTCGCTATTATTTAAAGTGAACTGACATGACCCTAAGGAAATCTTCCTATTCTAAGCCTAAAGTGTAGGGTCATGTGCTTAAATCGACCAATGCAATAATGTCGTGTATTCATTCCTAATTAAGAGACACCAATGGTGATTATTGGACGTTATCTCATTCAAAGTAGTGGTTATAGGGTTTCATCCTTTGTACCAAATATGCAAAAGATACGGAGCGTCGGAGGGTTTATTGATCGATCGTTTGTCTCAATTTTTCCTCTCGAATAAATCATTTCAAGAAATACAATAACGTCATCCCTCGTACCCTATCGGCTTAATATCCCATGGTGAGCCACTATATTCCGGGGTTTCATCGATACCGAGACGCAAGACCCATAGTGTTGTGTAGAATGTCTTGTCTCCTATATATGAATCAATAGTCATTGTGTTGGTCGCTGTTATTTAAAGACATGACCCTAAATATCTTAGGACATGACCCTAAGGAAATCTACCAATTCTAAGCCTAAAGTGTTGGGTCATGTACTTAAATCGACCAATGCAATAATGTCGCGTATTCATTCCTAATTAAGAGACACCAATGGTGATTATTGGACGTTATCTCATTCAATGTAGTGGTTAGAGGGTTTCGTCCCTTGTACCAAATATGCCCAAGATACAGAGCGTCGGAGGGTTTATTGATCGATCGTTTGTCTCAATTTTTCTCTCCGAATAAATCATTTCATGAAATACAATAACGTCATCCCTCGTACCTTATCGGCTTATTATCAAATGGTGAGCCACTATGGTCAGGGGTTTCATCCATACCGAGACGCAAGACCCATAGTGTTGTGTAGAATGACTTGTCTCCTATATATGAATCGATAGTCATTGTGTTGGTCGCTATTATTTAAAGACATGACCCTAAGGAAATCTACCAATTCTAAGCCTAAAGTGTTGGGTCATGTGCTTAAATCGACCCAATGCAATAATGTCTTGTATTCATTCCTAATTAAGAGACACCAATGGTGATTATTGGACGTGATCTCATTCAAAGTAGTGGTTAGAGGGTTTCGTCCCTTGTACCAAATATGCCCAAGATACAGAGCGTCGGAGGGTTTATTGATCGATCGTTTGTCTCAATTTTTCTCTCTGAATAAATCATTTCAAGAAATATAATAACGTCATCCCTCGTACCTTATCGACTAATTATCCCATGGTGAGCCACTATGGTCGGGGTTTCATCCATACGGAGACGCAAGACCCATAGTGTTGTTTAGAATGTCTTGTCTCCTATATATGAATCAATTGTCATTGTGTTGGTCGCTATTATTTAAAGAAGACATGACCCTAAGGAAATCTTCCTATTCTAAGCCTAAAGTGTAGGGTCATGTGCTTAAATCGACCAATGCAATAATGCCGTGTATTCATTCCTAATTAAGAGACACCAATGGTGATTATTGGACGTTATCTCATTCAAAGTAGTGGTTATAGGGTTTCATCCTTTGTACCAAATATGCAAAAGATACAGAGCGTCGGAGGGTTTATTGATCGATCGTTTGTCTCAATTTTTTCCTCTCCGAATAAATCATTCCAAGAAATACAATAACGTCATCCCTCGTACCTTATCGGCTTAATATCCCATGGTGAGCCACTATGTTCCGGGGTTTCATCCATACCGAGACGCAAGACCCATAGTGTTGTGTAGAATGTCTTGTCTCCTATATATGAATCAATAGTCATTGTTTTGGTCGCTGTTATTTAAAGACATGACCCTAAATATCTTAGGACATGACCCTAAGGAAATCTACCAATTCTAAGCCTGAAGTGTTGGGTCATGTACTAAAATCGACCAATGCAATAATGTCGCGTATTCATTCCTAATTAAGAGACACCAATGGTGATTATTGGACGTTATCTCATTCAATGTAGTGGTTAGAGGGTTTCGTCCCTTGTACCAAATATGCCCAAGATACAGAGCGTCGGAGGGTTTATTGATCGATCGTTTGTCTCAATTTTTCTCTCAGAATAAATCATTTCATGAAATACAATAACGTCATCCCTCGTACCCTATCGGCTTATTATCCAATGGTGAGCCACTATGGTCAGGGGTTTCATCCATACCGAGACGCAAGACCCATAGTGTTGTGTAGAATGACTTGTCTCCTATATATGAATCAATAGTCATTGTGTTGGTCGCTGTTATTTAAAGACATGACCCTAAGGAAATCTACCAATTCTAAGCCTAAAGTGTTGGGTCATGTGCTTAAATCGACCAATGCAATAATGTCTTGTATTCATTCCGAATTAAGAGACACCAATGGTGATTATTGGACGTGATCTCATTTAAAGTAGTGGTTAGAGGGTTTCGTCCCTTGTACCAAATATGCCCAAGATACAGAGCGTCGGAGGGTTTATTGATCGATCGTTTGTCTCAATTTTTCTCTCCGAATAAATCATTTCAAGAAATACAATAACGTCATCCCTCGTACCTTATCGGCTTATTATCCAATGGTGAGCCACTATGGTCGGGGTTTCATCCATACCGAGACGCAAGACCCATAGTGTTGTGTAGAATGACTTGTCTCCTATATATGAATCAATAGTCATTGTGTTGGTCGCTGTTATTTAAAGACATGACACTAAATATCTTAGGACATGACCCTAAGGAAATCTACCAATTCTAAGCCTAAAGTGTTGGGTCATGTGCTTAAATCGACCAATGCAATAATGTCTTGTATTCATTCCTAATTAAGAGACACCAATGGTGATTATTGGACGTTATCTCATTTAAAGTAGTGGTTAGAGGGTTTCGTCCCTTGTACCAAATATGCCCAAGATACAGAGCGTCGGAGGGTTTATTGATCGATCGTTTGTCTCAATTTTTCTCTCCGAATAAATCATTTCAAGAAATACAATAACGTCATCCCTCGTACCTTATCGGCTAATTATCCCATGGTGAGCCACTATGGTCCGGGGTTTCATCCATACCGAGACGCAAGACCCATAGTGTTGTTTAGAATGTCTTGTCTCCTATATATGAATCAATAGTCATTGTGTTGGTCATTATTTAAAGACATGACCCTAATCTTAGACATGCCCTAAGGAAATCTACCTATTCTAAGCCTAAAGTGTTGGGTCATGTGCTTAAATCGACCAATGCAATAATGCCGTGTATTCATTCCTAATTAAGAGACACCAATGGTGATTATTGGACGTTATCTCATTCAAAGTAGTGGTTAGAGGGTTTCGTCCTTTGTACCAAATATGCCAAAGATACAGAGCGTCGGAGGGTTTATTGATCGATCGTTTGTCTCAATTTTTCCCTCCGAATAAATCATTTCAAGAAATACAATAACGTCATCCCTCGTACCTTATCGGCTTATTATCCCATGGTGAGCCACTATGTTCCGGGGGTTTCATCCATACCGAGACGCAAGACCCATAGTGTTGTGTAGAATGTCTTGTCTCCTATATATGAATCAATAGTCATTGTGTTGGTCGCTGTTATTTAAAGACATGACCCTAAGGAAATCTACCAATTCTAAGCCTAAAGTGTTGGGTCATGTGCTTAAATCGACCAATGCAATAATGTCGTGTATTCATTCCTAATTAAGAGACACCAATGGTGATTATTGGACGTTATCTCATTCAAAGTAGTGGTTAGAGGGTTTCGTCCCTTGTACCAAATATGCCCAAGATACGAGGCGTCGGAGGGTTTATTGATCGATCGTTTGTCTCAATTTTTCTCTCCGAATAAATCATTTCAAGAAATACAATAACGTCATCCCTCGTACCTTATCGGCTAATTATCCCATGGTGAGCCACTATGGTCCGGGGTTTCATCCATACGGGGGCGCAAGACCCATAGTGTTGTTTAGAATGTCTTGTCTCCTATATATGAATCAATTGTCATTGTGTTGGTCGCTGTTATTTAAAGACATGCCTAAATATCTTAGGACATGACCCTAAGGAAATCTTCCTATTCTAAGCCTAAAGTGTAGGGTCATGTGCTTAAATCGACCAATGCAATAATGCCGTGTATTCATTCCTAATTAAGAGACACCAATGGTGATTATTGGACGTTATCTCATTCAAAGTAGTGGTTAGAGGGTTTCGTCCTTTGTACCAAATATGCCAAAGATACGGAGCGTCGGAGGGTTTATTGATCGATCGTTTGTCTCAATTTTTCCCTCCGAATAAATCATTTCCAAGAAATACAATAACGTCATCCCTCGTACCTTATCGGCTAATTATCCCATGGTGAGCCACTATGTTCCGGGGGTTTCATCCATACGGAGACGCAAGACCCATAGTGTTGTGTAGAATGTCTTGTCTCCTATATATGAATCAATAGTCATTGTGTTGGTCGCTGTTATTTAAAGACATGACCCTAAATATCTTAGGACATGACCCTAAGGAAATCTACCAATTCTAAGCCTAAAGTGTTGGGTCATGTGCTTAAAATCGACCAATGCAATAATGTCGCGTATTCATTCCTAATTAAGAGACACCAATGGTGATTATTGGACGTTATCTCATTCAATGTAGTGGTTAGAGGGTTTCGTCCCTTGTACCAAATATGCCCAAGATACGGAGCGTCGGAGGGTTTATTGATCGATCGTTTGTCTCAATTTTTCTCTCCGAATAAATCATTTCATGAAATACAATAACGTCATCCCTCGTACCCTTATCGGCTTATTATCAAATGGTGAGCCACTATGGTCGGGGGTTTCATCCATACCCGAGCCGCAAGACCCATAGTGTTGTGTAGAATGACTTGTCTCCTATATATGAATCGATAGTCATTGTGTTGGTCGTTGTTATTTAAAGACATGACCCTAAATATCTTAGGACATGACCCTAAGGAAATCTACCAATTCTAAGCCTAAAGTGTTGGGTCATGTGCTTAAATCGACCAATGCAATAATGTCTTGTATTCATTCCGAATTAAGAGACACCAATGGTGATTATTAGACGTGATCTCATTTAAAGTAGTGGTTAGAGGGTTTCGTCCCTTGTACCAAATATGCCCAAGATACGGAGCGTCGGAGGGTTTATTGATCGATCGTTTGTCTCAATTTTTCTCTCCGAATAAATCATTTCAAGAAATACAATAACGTCATCCCTCGTACCTTATCGACTAATTATCCCATGGTGAGCCACTATGGTCAGGGGTTTCATCCATACGGAGACGCAAGACCCATAGTGTTGTTTAGAATGTCTTGTCTCCTATATATGAATCAATAGTCATTGTGTTGGTAGTTATTATTTAAAGACATGACCAATTGACATGACCCTAAGGAAATCTTCCTATTCTAAGCCTAAAGTGTAGGGTCATGTGCTTAAATCGACCCAATGCAATAATGTCGTGTATTCATTCCTAATTAAGAGACACCAATGGTGATTATTGGACGTTATCTCATTCAAAGTAGTGGTTATAGGGTTTCATCCTTTGTACCAAATATGCAAAAGATACGGGCGTCGGAGGGTTTATTGATCGATCGTTTGTCTCAATTTTTCCTCTCCGAATAAATCATTCCAAGAAATACAATAACGTCATCCCTCGTACCCTATCGGCTTAATATCCCATGGTGAGCCACTATGTTCCGGGGTTTCATCCATACCGAGACGCAAGACCCATAGTGTTGTGTAGAATGTCTTGTCTCCTATATATGAATCAATAGTCATTGTGTTGGTCAGCTGTTATTTAAAGACATGACCCTAAATATCTTAGGACATGACCCTAAGGAAATCTACCAATTCTAAGCCTGAAGTGTTGGGTCATGTACTTAAATCGACCAATGCAATAATGTCGCGTATTCATTCCTAATTAAGAGACACCTTGGTGATTATTGGACGTTATCTCATTCAATGTAGTGGTTAGAGGGTTTCGTCCCTTGTACCAAATATGCCCAAGATACAGAGCGTCGGAGGGTTTATTGATCGATCGTTTGTCTCAATTTTTCTCTCCGAATAAATCATTTCATGAAATACAATAACGTTATCCCTCGTACCCTATCGGCATATTATCCAATGGTGAGCCACTATGGTCCGGGGTTTCATCCATACCGAGACGCAAGACCCATAGTGTTGTGTAGAATGACTTGTCACCTATATATGAATCAATAGTCATTGTGTTGGTCACTGTTATTTAAAGACATGACACTAAATATCTTAGGACATGACCCTAAGGAAATCTACCAATTCTAAGCCTAAAGTGTTGGGTCATGTGCTTAAATCGACCAATGCAATAATGTCGTGTATTCATTCCTAATTAAGAGACACCAATGGTGATTATTGGACGTGATCTCATTCAAAGTAGTGGTTAGAGGGTTTCGTCCCTTGTACCAAATATGCCAAGATATAGAGCGTCGGAGGGTTTATTGATCGATCGTTTGTCTCAATTTTTCTCTCCGAATAAATCATTTCAAGAAATACAATAACGTCATCCCTCGTACCTTATCGGCTAATTATCCCATGGTGAGCCACTATGGTCCGGGGGTTTCATCCATACGGAGACACAAGACCCATAGTGTTGTTTAGAATGTCTTGTCTCCTATATATGAATCAATTGTCAATGTGTTGGTCGCTATTATTTAAAGACATGACCCTAAGGAAATCTTCCTATTCTAAGCCTAAAGTGTAGGGTCATGTGCTTAAATCGACCAATGCAATAATGCCGTGTATTCATTCCTAATTAAGAGACACCAATGGTGATTATTGGACGTTATCTCATTCAAAGTAGTGGTTATAGGGTTTCATCCTTTGTACCAAATATGCAAAAGATACAGAGCGTCGGAGGGTTTATTGATCGATCGTTTGTCTCAATTTTTCCCTCCGAATAAATCATTCCAAGAAATACAATAACGTCATCCCTCGTACCCTATCGGCTTAATATCCCATGGTGAGCCACTATGTTCCGGGGGTTTCATCCATACCGAGACGCAAGACCCATAGTGTTGTGTAGAATGTCTTGTCTCCTATATATGAATCAATAGTCATTGTGTTGGTCGCTGTTATTTAAAGACATGACCCTAAATATCTTAGGACATGACCCTAAGGAAATCTACCAATTCTAAGCCTGAAGTGTTGGGTCATGTACTTAAATCGACCAATGCAATAATGTCGCGTATTCATTCCTAATTAAGAGACACCTTGGTGATTATTGGACGTTATCTCATTCAATGTAGTGGTTAGAGGGTTTCGTCCCTTGTACCAAATATGCCCAAGATACAGAGCGTCGGAGGGTTTATTGATCGATCGTTTGTCTCAATTTTTCTCTCCGAATAAATCATTTCATGAAATACAATAACGTCATCCCTCGTACCTTATCGGCTTATTATCCAATGGTGAGCCACTATGGTCCGGGGGTTTCATCCATACCGAGACGCAAGACCCATAGTGTTGTGTAGAATGACTTGTCACCTATATATGAATCAATAGTCATTGTGTTGGTCGCTGTTATTTAAAGACATGACACTAAATATCTTAGGACATGACCCTAAGGAAATCTACCAATTCTAAGCCTAAAGTGTTGGGTCATGTGCTTAAATCGACCAATGCAATAATGTCGTGTATTCATTCCTAATTAAGAGACACCAATGGTGATTATTGGACGTGATCTCATTCAAAGTAGTGGTTAGAGGGTTTCGTCCCTTGTACCAAATATGCCAAGATATAGAGCGTCGGAGGGTTTATTGATCGATCGTTTGTCTCAATTTTTCTCTCCGAATAAATCATTTCAAGAAATACAATAACGTCATCCCTCGTACCTTATCGGCTAATTATCCCATGGTGAGCCACTATGGTCCGGGGGTTTCATCCATACGGAGACGCAAGACCCATAGTGTTGTTTAGAATGTCTTGTCTCCTATATATGAATCAATTGTCAATGTGTTGGTCGCTATTATTTAAAGACATGACCCTAAGGAAATCTTCCTATTCTAAGCCTAAAGTGTAGGGTCATGTGCTTAAATCGACCAATGCAATAATGCCGTGTATTCATTCCTAATTAAGAGACACCAATGGTGATTATTGGACGTTATCTCATTCAAAGTAGTGGTTATAGGGTTTCATCCTTTGTACCAAATATGCAAAAGATACAGAGCGTCGGAGGGTTTATTGATCGATCGTTTGTCTCAATTTTTCCCTCCGAATAAATCATTCCAAGAAATACAATAACGTCATCCCTCGTACCCCTATCGGCTTAATATCCCATGGTGAGCCACTATGTTCGGGGGTTTCATCCATACCGAGACGCAAGACCCATAGTGTTGTGTAGAATGTCTTGTCTCCTATATATGAATCAATAGTCATTGTGTTGGTCGCTGTTATTTAAAGACATGACCCTAAATATCTTAGGACATGACCCTAAGGAAATCTACCAATTCTAAGCCTAAAGTGTTGGGTCATGTGCTTAAATCGACCAATGCAATAATGTCGTGTATTCATTCCTAATTAAGAGACACCAATGGTGATTATTGGACGTTATCTCATTCAAAGTAGTGGTTAGAGGGTTTCGTCCCTTGTACCAAATATGCCCAAGATATAGAGCGTCGGAGGGTTTATTGATCGATCGTTTGTCTCAATTTTTCTCTCCGAATAAATCATTTCAAGAAATACAATAACGTCATCCCTCGTACCTTATCGGCTAATTATCCCATGGTGAGCCACTATGGTCGGGGGTTTCATCCATACGGAGACGCAAGACCCATAGTGTTGTTTAGAATGTCTTGTCTCCTATATATGAATCAATTGTCAATGTGTTGGTCGCTATTATTTAAAGACATGACCCTAAGGAAATCTTCCTATTCTAAGCCTAAAGTGTAGGGTCATGTGCTTAAATCGACCAATGCAATAATGCCGTGTATTCATTCCTAATTAAGAGACACCAATGGTGATTATTGGACGTTATCTCATTCAAAGTAGTGGTTATAGGGTTTCATCCTTTGTACCAAATATGCAAAAGATACAGAGCGTCGGAGGGTTTATTGATCGATCGTTTGTCTCAATTTTTCCCTCCGAATAAATCATTCCAAGAAATACAATAACGTCATCCCTCGTACCCTATCGGCTTATTATCCCATGGTGAGCCACTATGTTCCGGGGTTTCATCCATACCGAGACGCCAGACCCATAGTGTTGTGTAGAATGTCTTGTCTCCTATATATGAATCAATAGTCATTGTTTTGGTAGTTGTTATTTAAAGACATGACCCTAAATATCTTAGGACATGACCCTAAGGAAATCTACCAATTCTAAGCTCCGAAGTGTTGGGTCATGTACTAAAATCGACCAATGCAATAATGTCGCGTATTCATTCCTAATTAAGAGACACCAATGGTGATTATTGGACGTTATCTCATTCAATGTAGTGGTTAGAGGGTTTCGTCCCTTGTACCAAATATGCCCAAGATACGAGCGTCGGAGGGTTTATTGATCGATCGTTTGTCTCAATTTTTCTCTCAGAATAAATCATTTCATGAAATACAATAACGTCATCCCTCGTACCCTATCGGCTTATTATCAAATGGTGAGCCACTATGGTCCGGGGGTTTCATCCATACCGAGACGCAATACCCATAGTGTTGTGTAGAATGACATGTCTCCGATATATGAATCGATAGTCATTGTGTTGGTCGCTGTTATTTAAAGACATGACACTAAATATCTTAGGACATGACCCTAAGGAAATCTACCAATTCTAAGCCTAAAGTGTTGGGTCATGTGCTTAAATCGACCAATGCAATAATGTCTTGTATTCATTCCGAATTAAGAGACACCAATGGTGATTATTGGACGTGATCTCATTTAAAGTAGTGGTTAGAGGGTTTCGTACCTTGTACCAAATATGCCCAAGATACAGAGCGTCGGAGGGTTTATTGATCGATCGTTTGTCTCAATTTTTCTCTCCGAATAAATCATTTCAAGAAATACAATAACGTCATCCCTCGTACCTTATCGACTAATTATCCCATGGTGAGCCACTATGGTCCGGGGGTTTCATCCATACGGAGACGCAAGACCCATAGTGTTGTTTAGAATGTCTTGTCTCCTATATATGAATCAATTGTCAATGTGTTGGTCGCTATTATTTAAAGACATGACCCTAAGGAAATCTTCCTATTCTAAGCCTAAAGTGTAGGGTCATGTGCTTAAATCGACCAATGCAATAATGCCGTGTATTCATTCCTAATTAAGAGACACCAATGGTGATTATTGGACGTTATCTCATTCAAAGTAGTGGTTATAGGGTTTCATCCTTTGTACCAAATATGCAAAAGATACAGAGCGTCGGAGGGTTTATTGATCGATCGTTTGTCTCAATTTTTCCCTCCGAATAAATCATTCCAAGAAATACAATAACGTCATCCCTCGTACCCTATCGGCTTAATATCCCATGGTGAGCCACTATGTTCCGGGGTTTCATCCATACCGAGACGCAAGACCCATAGTGTTGTGTAGAATGTCTTGTCTCCTATATATGAATCAATAGTCATTGTGTTGGTCCGTTGTTATTTAAAGACATGACCCTAAATATCTTAGGACATGACCCTAAGGAAATCTACCAATTCTAAGCCTGAAGTGTTGGGTCATGTACTTAAATCGACCAATGCAATAATGTCGCGTATTCATTCCTAATTAAGAGACACCTTGGTGATTATTGGACGTTATCTCATTCAATGTAGTGGTTAGAGGGTTTCGTCCCTTGTACCAAATATGCCCAAGATACAGAGCGTCGGAGGGTTTATTGATCGATCGTTTGTCTCAATTTTTCTCTCCGAATAAATCATTTCATGAAATACAATAACGTCATCCCTCGTACCCTATCGGCTTATTATCCAATGGTGAGCCACTATGGTCCGGGGGTTTCATCCATACCGAGACGCAAGACCCATAGTGTTGTGTAGAATGACTTGTCACCTATATATGAATCAATAGTCATTGTGTTGGTCGGCCGTTATTTAAAGACATGACACTAAATATCTTAGGACATGACCCTAAGGAAATCTACCAATTCTAAGCCTAAAGTGTTGGGTCATGTGCTTAAATCGACCAATGCAATAATGTCGTGTATTCATTCCTAATTAAGAGACACCAATGGTGATTATTGGACGTGATCTCATTCAAAGTAGTGGTTAGAGGGTTTCGTCCCTTGTACCAAATATGCCAAGATATAGAGCGTCGGAGGGTTTATTGATCGATCGTTTGTCTCAATTTTTCTCTCCGAATAAATCATTTCAAGAAATACAATAACGTCATCCCTCGTACCTTATCGGCTAATTATCCCATGGTGAGCCACTATGGTCCGGGGTTTCATCCATACGGAGACGCAAGACCCATAGTGTTGTTTAGAATGTCTTGTCTCCTATATATGAATCAATTGTCAATGTGTTGGTCGCTATTATTTAAAGACATGACCCTAAGGAAATCTTCCTATTCTAAGCCTAAAGTGTAGGGTCATGTGCTTAAATCGACCAATGCAATAATGCCGTGTATTCATTCCTAATTAAGAGACACCAATGGTGATTATTGGACGTTATCTCATTCAAAGTAGTGGTTAGAGGGTTTCATCCTTTGTACCAAATATGCAAAAGATACGGGCGTCGGAGGGTTTATTGATCGATCGTTTGTCTAAATTTTTCCCTCCGAATAAATCATTCCAAGAAATACAATAACGTCATCCCTCGTACCCTATCGGCTTAATATCCCATGGTGAGCCACTATGTTCCGGGGGTTTCATCCATACCGAGACGCAAGACCCATAGTGTTGTGTAGAATGTCTTGTCTCCTATATATGAATCAATAGTCATTGTTTTGGTCATCGTTATTTAAAGACATGACCCTAAATATCTTAGGACATGACCCTAAGGAAATCTACCAATTCTAAGCTCCGAAGTGTTGGGTCATGTACTAAAATCGACCAATGCAATAATGTCGCGTATTCATTCCTAATTAAGAGACACCAATGGTGATTATTGGACGTTATCTCATTCAATGTAGTGGTTAGAGGGTTTCGTCCCTTGTACCAAATATGCCCAAGATACAGAGCGTCGGAGGGTTTATTGATCGATCGTTTGTCTCAATTTTTCTCTCAGAATAAATCATTTCATGAAATACAATAACGTCATCCCTCGTACCCTATCGGCTTATTATCAAATGGTGAGCCACTATGGTCCGGGGGTTTCATCCATACCGAGACGCAATACCCATAGTGTTGTGTAGAATGACATGTCTCCGATATATGAATCGATAGTCATTGTGTTGGTCACTGTTATTTAAAGACATGACACTAAATATCTTAGGACATGACGCTAAGGAAATCTACCAATTCTAAGCCTAAAGTGTTGGGTCATGTGCTTAAATCGACCAATGCAATAATGTCTTGTATTCATTCCGAATTAAGAGACACCAATGGTGATTATTGGACGTGATCTCATTTAAAGTAGTGGTTAGAGGGTTTCGTACCTTGTACCAAATATGCCCAAGATACAGAGCGTCGGAGGGTTTATTGATCGATCGTTTGTCTCAATTTTTCTCTCCGAATAAATCATTTCAAGAAATACAATAACGTCATCCCTCGTACCTTATCGACTAATTATCCCATGGTGAGCCACTATGGTCCGGGGGTTTCATCCATACGGAGACGCAAGACCCATAGTGTTGTTTAGAATGTCTTGTCTCCTATATATGAATCAATTGTCATTGTGTTGGTCGCTATTATTTAAAGACATGACCCTAAGGAAATCTTCCTATTCTAAGCCTAAAGTGTAGGGTCATGTGCTTAAATCGACCAATGCAATAATGCCGTGTATTCATTCCTAATTAAGAGACACCAATGGTGATTATTGGACGTTATCTCATTCAAAGTAGTGGTTATAGGGTTTCATCCTTTGTACCAAATATGCAAAAGATACAGAGCGTCGGAGGGTTTATTGATCGATCGTTTGTCTCAATTTTTCCCTCCGAATAAATCATTCCAAGAAATACAATAACGTCATCCCTCGTACCCTATCGGCTTAATATCCCATGGTGAGCCACTATGTTCCGGGGGTTTCATCCATACCGAGACGCAAGACCCATAGTGTTGTGTAGAATGTCTTGTCTCCTATATATGAATCAATAGTCATTGTTTTGGTCGTCGTTATTTAAAGACATGACCCTAAATATCTTAGGACATGACCCTAAGGAAATCTACCAATTCTAAGCTCGAAGTGTTGGGTCATGTACTAAAATCGACCAATGCAATAATGTCGCGTATTCATTCCTAATTAAGAGACACCAATGGTGATTATTGGACGTTATCTCATTCAATGTAGTGGTTAGAGGGTTTCGTCCCTTGTACCAAATATGCCCAAGATACGAGCGTCGGAGGGTTTATTGATCGATCGTTTGTCTCAATTTTCTCTCTCGGAATAAATCATTTCATGAAATACAATAACGTCATCCCTCGTACCCTATCGGCTTATTATCAAATGGTGAGCCACTATGGTCCGGGGGTTTCATCCATACCGAGACGCAATACCCATAGTGTTGTGTAGAATGACATGTCTCCGATATATGAATCGATAGTCATTGTGTTGGTCGCTGTTATTTAAAGACATGACACTAAATATCTTAGGACATGACCCTAAGGAAATCTACCAATTCTAAGCCTAAAGTGTTGGGTCATGTGCTTAAATCGACCAATGCAATAATGTCTTGTATTCATTCCGAATTAAGAGACACCAATGGTGATTATTGGACGTGATCTCATTTAAAGTAGTGGTTAGAGGGTTTCGTACCTTGTACCAAATATGCCCAAGATACAGAGCGTCGGAGGGTTTATTGATCGATCGTTTGTCTCAATTTTTCTCTCCGAATAAATCATTTCAAGAAATACAATAACGTCATCCCTCGTACCTTATCGACTAATTATCCCATGGTGAGCCACTATGGTCCGGGGGTTTCATCCATACGGAGACGCAAGACCCATAGTGTTGTTTAGAATGTCTTGTCTCCTATATATGAATCAATTGTCATTGTGTTGGTCGCTATTATTTAAAGACATGACCCTAAGGAAATCTTCCTATTCTAAGCCTAAAGTGTAGGGTCATGTGCTTAAATCGACCAATGCAATAATGCCGTGTATTCATTCCTAATTAAGAGACACCAATGGTGATTATTGGACGTTATCTCATTCAAAGTAGTGGTTATAGGGTTTCATCCTTTGTACCAAATATGCAAAAGATACAGAGCGTCGGAGGGTTTATTGATCGATCGTTTGTCTAAATTTTTCCCTCCGAATAAATCATTCCAAGAAATACAATAACGTCATCCCTCGTACCCTATCGGCTTAATATCCCATGGTGAGCCACTATGTTCCGGGGGTTTCATCCATACCGAGACGCAAGACCCATAGTGTTGTGTAGAATGTCTTGTCTCCTATATATGAATCAATAGTCATTGTTTTGGTCGCTGTTATTTAAAGACATGACCCTAAATATCTTAGGACATGACCCTAAGGAAATCTACCAATTCTAAGCCTGAAGTGTTGGGTCATGTACTAAAATCGACCAATGCAATAATGTCGCGTATTCATTCCTAATTAAGAGACACCAATGGTGATTATTGGACGTTATCTCATTCAATGTAGTGGTTAGAGGGTTTCGTCCCTTGTACCAAATATGCCCAAGATACAGAGCGTCGGAGGGTTTATTGATCGATCGTTTGTCTCAATTTTTCTCTCAGAATAAATCATTTCATGAAATACAATAACGTCATCCCTCGTACCCTATCGGCTTATTATCAAATGGTGAGCCACTATGGTCCGGGGGTTTCATCCATACCGAGACGCAATACCCATAGTGTTGTGTAGAATGACATGTCTCCGATATATGAATCGATAGTCATTGTGTTGGTCGCTGTTATTTAAAGACATGACACTAAATATCTTAGGACATGACCCTAAGGAAATCTACCAATTCTAAGCCTAAAGTGTTGGGTCATGTGCTTAAATCGACCAATGCAATAATGTCTTGTATTCATTCCGAATTAAGAGACACCAATGGTGATTATTGGACGTGATCTCATTTAAAGTAGTGGTTAGAGGGTTTCGTACCTTGTACCAAATATGCCCAAGATACAGAGCGTCGGAGGGTTTATTGATCGATCGTTTGTCTCAATTTTTCTCTCCGAATAAATCATTTCAAGAAATACAATAACGTCATCCCTCGTACCTTATCGGCTAATTATCCCATGGTGAGCCACTATGGTCCGGGGGTTTCATCCATACGGAGACGCAAGACCCATAGTGTTGTTTAGAATGTCTTGTCTCCTATATATGAATCAATTGTCATTGTGTTGGTCGCTATTATTTAAAGACATGACCCTAAGGAAATCTTCCTATTCTAAGCCTAAAGTGTAGGGTCATGTGCTTAAATCGACCAATGCAATAATGCCGTGTATTCATTCCTAATTAAGAGACACCAATGGTGATTATTGGACGTTATCTCATTCAAAGTAGTGGTTATAGGGTTTCATCCTTTGTACCAAATATGCAAAAGATACAGAGCGTCGGAGGGTTTATTGATCGATCGTTTGTCTCAATTTTTCCCTCCGAATAAATCATTCCAAGAAATACAATAACGTCATCCCTCGTACCCTATCGGCTTAATATCCCATGGTGAGCCACTATGTTCCGGGGGTTTCATCCATACCGAGACGCAAGACCCATAGTGTTGTGTAGAATGTCTTGTCTCCTATATATGAATCAATAGTCATTGTGTTGGTCGCTGTTATTTAAAGACATGACACTAAATATCTTAGGACATGACCCTAAGGAAATCTACCAATTCTAAGCCTAAAGTGTTGGGTCATGTGCTTAAATCGACCAATGCAATAATGTCGTGTATTCATTCCTAATTAAGAGACACCAATGGTGATTATTGGACGTGATCTCATTCAAAGTAGTGGTTAGAGGGTTTCGTCCCTTGTACCAAATATGCCAAGATATAGAGCGTCGGAGGGTTTATTGATCGATCGTTTGTCTCAATTTTTCTCTCCGAATAAATCATTTCAAGAAATACAATAACGTCATCCCTCGTACCTTATCGGCTAATTATCCCATGGTGAGCCACTATGGTCCGGGGGTTTCATCCATACGGAGACGCAAGACCCATAGTGTTGTTTAGAATGTCTTGTCTCCTATATATGAATCAATTGTCATTGTGTTGGTCGCTATTATTTAAAGACATGACCCTAAGGAAATCTTCCTATTCTAAGCCTAAAGTGTAGGGTCATGTGCTTAAATCGACCAATGCAATAATGTCGTGTATTCATTCCTAATTAAGAGACACCAATGGTGATTATTGGACGTTATCTCATTCAAAGTAGTGGTTATAGGGTTTCATCCTTTGTACCAAATATGCAAAAGATACAGAGCGTCGGAGGGTTTATTGATCGATCGTTTGTCTCAATTTTTCCCTCCGAATAAATCATTCCAAGAAATACAATAACGTCATCCCTCGTACCCTATCGGCTTAATATCCCATGGTGAGCCACTATATTCCGGGGTTTCATCGATACCGAGACGCAAGACCCATAGTGTTGTGTAGAATGTCTTGTCTCCTATATATGAATCAATAGTCATTGTTTTGGTCGCTGTTATTTAAAGACATGACACTAAATATCTTAGGACATGACCCTAAGGAAATCTACCAATTCTAAGCCTAAAGTGTTGGGTCATGTACTAAAATCGACCAATGCAATAATGTCGCGTATTCATTCCTAATTAAGAGACACCAATGGTGATTATTGGACGTTATCTCATTCAATGTAGTGGTTAGAGGGTTTCGTCCCTTGTACCAAATATGCCCAAGATATAGAGCGTCGGAGGGTTTATTGATCGATCGTTTGTCTCAATTTTTCTCTCAGAATAAATCATTTCATGAAATACAATAACGTCATCCCTCGTACCTTATCGGCTTATTATCCAAATGGTGAGCCACTATGGTCCGGGGTTTCATCCATACCGAGACGCAAGACCCATAGTGTTGTGTAGAATGACTTGTCTCCTATATATGAATCAATAGTCATTGTGTTGGTCGTTATTTAAAGACATGACACTAAATATCTTAGGACATGACCCTAAGGAAATCTACCAATTCTAAGCCTAAAGTGTTGGGTCATGTGCTTAAATCGACCAATGCAATAATGTCTTGTATTCATTCCTAATTAAGAGACACCAATGGTGATTATTGGACGTGATCTCATTCAAAGTAGTGGTTAGAGGGTTTCGTCCCTTGTACCAAATATGCCCAAGATACAGAGCGTCGGAGGGTTTATTGATCGATCGTTTGTCTCAATTTTTCTCTCCGAATAAATCATTTCAAGAAATACAATAACGTCATCCCTCGTACCTTATCGACTAATTATCCCATGGTGAGCCACTATGGTCCGGGGGTTTCATCCATACGGAGACGCAAGACCCATAGTGTTGTTTAGAATGTCTTGTCTCCTATATATGAATCAATTGTCATTGTGTTGGTCACTATTATTTAAAGACATGACCCTAAGAAAATCTTCCTATTCTAAGCCTAAAGTGTAGGGTCATGTGCTTAAATCGACCAATGCAATAATGTCGTGTATTCATTCCTAATTAAGAGACACCAATGGTGATTATTGGACGTTATCTCATTCAAAGTAGTGGTTATAGGGTTTCATCCTTTGTACCAAATATGCAAAAGATACGAGCGTCGGAGGGTTTATTGATCGATCGTTTGTCTAAATTTTTCCCTCCGAATAAATCATTCCAAGAAATACAATAACGTCATCCCTCGTACCCTATCGGCTTAATATCCCATGGTGAGCCACTATGTTCGGGGGTTTCATCCATACCGAGACGCAAGACCCATAGTGTTGTGTAGAATGTCTTGTCTCCTATATATGAATCAATAGTCATTGTTTTGGTCGCTGTTATTTAAAGACATGACCCTAAATATCTTAGGACATGACCCTAAGGAAATCTACCAATTCTAAGCCTGAAGTGTTGGGTCATGTACTTAAATCGACCAATGCAATAATGTCGCGTATTCATTCCTAATTAAGAGACACCAATGGTGATTATTGGACGTTATCTCATTCAATGTAGTGGTTAGAGGGTTTCGTCCCTTGTACCAAATATGCCCAAGATATAGAGCGTCGGAGGGTTTATTGATCGATCGTTTGTCTCAATTTTTCTCTCAGAATAAATCATTTCATGAAATACAATAACGTCATCCCTCGTACCCTATCGGCTTATTATCAAATGGTGAGCCACTATGGTCGGGGGTTTCATCCATACCGAGACGCAAGACCCATAGTGTTGTGTAGAATGACTTGTCTCCTATATATGAATCGATAGTCATTGTGTTGGTCGCTGTTATTTAAAGACATGACACTAAATATCTTAGGACATGACCCTAAGGAAATCTACCAATTCTAAGCCTAAAGTGTTGGGTCATGTGCTTAAATCGACCAATGCAATAATGTCGTGTATTCATTCCTAATTAATAGACACCAATGGTGATTATTGGACGTGATCTCATTCAAAGTAGTGGTTAGAGGGTTTCGTCCCTTGTACCAAATATGCCAAGATATAGAGCGTCGGAGGGTTTATTGATCGATCGTTTGTCTCAATTTTTCTCTCCGAATAAATCATTTCAAGAAATACAATAACGTCATCCCTCGTACCTTATCGGCTAATTATCCCATGGTGAGCCACTATGGTCCGGGGTTTCATCCATACCGAGACGCAAGACCCATAGTGTTGTTTAGAATGTCTTGTCTCCTATATATGAATCAATTGTCAATGTGTTGGTCGCTATTATTTAAAGACATGACCCTAAGGAAATCTTCCTATTCTAAGCCTAAAGTGTAGGGTCATGTGCTTAAATCGACCAATGCAATAATGTCGTGTATTCATTCCTAATTAAGAGACACCAATGGTGATTATTGGACGTTATCTCATTCAAAGTAGTGGTTATAGGGTTTCATCCTTTGTACCAAATATGCAAAAGATACAGAGCGTCGGAGGGTTTATTGATCGATCGTTTGTCTAAATTTTTCCCTCCGAATAAATCATTCCAAGAAATACAATAACGTCATCCCTCGTACCCTATCGGCTTAATATCCCATGGTGAGCCACTATGTTCCGGGGGTTTCATCCATACCGAGACGCAAGACCCATAGTGTTGTATAGAATGTCTTGTCTCCTATATATGAATCAATAGTCATTGTTTTGGTCAGTCGTTATTTAAAGACATGACCCTAAATATCTTAGGACATGACCCTAAGGAAATCTACCAATTCTAAGCCTGAAGTGTTGGGTCATGTACTAAAATCGACCAATGCAATAATGTCGCGTATTCATTCCTAATTTAGAGACACCAATGGTGATTATTGGACGTTATCTCATTCAATGTAGTGGTTAGAGGGTTTCGTCCCTTGTACCAAATATGCCCAAGATATAGAGCGTCGGAGGGTTTATTGATCGATCGTTTGTCTCAATTTTTCTCTCAGAATAAATCATTTCATGAAATACAATAACGTCATCCCTCGTACCCTATCGGCTTATTATCAAATGGTGAGCCACTATGGTCCGGGGGTTTCATCCATACCGAGACGCAATACCCATAGTGTTGTGTAGAATGACATGTCTCCGATATATGAATCGATAGTCATTGTGTTGGTCGCTGTTATTTAAAGACATGACACTAAATATCTTAGGACATGACCCTAAGGAAATCTACTAATTCTAAGCCTAAAGTGTTGGGTCATGTGCTTAAATCGACCAATGCAATAATGTCGTGTATTCATTCCTAATTAAGAGACACCAATGGTGATTATTGGACGTGATCTCATTCAAAGTAGTGGTTAGAGGGTTTCGTCCCTTGTACCAAATATGCCCAAGATACAGAGCGTCGGAGGGTTTATTGATCGATCGTTTGTCTCAATTTTTCTCTCCGAATAAATCATTTCAAGAAATACAATAACGTCATCCCTCGTACCTTATCGGCTAATTATCCCATGGTGAGCCACTATGGTCCGGGGGTTTCATCCATACGGAGACGCAAGACCCATAGTGTTGTTTAGAATGTCTTGTCTCCTATATATGAATCAATTGTCAATGTGTTGGTCGCTATTATTTAAAGACATGACCCTAAGGAAATCTTCCTATTCTAAGCCTAAAGTGTAGGGTCATGTGCTTAAATCGACCAATGCAATAATGCCGTGTATTCATTCCTAATTAAGAGACACCAATGGTGATTATTGGACGTTATCTCATTCAAAGTAGTGGTTATAGGGTTTCATCCTTTGTACCAAATATGCAAAAGATACAGAGCGTCGGAGGGTTTATTGATCGATCGTTTGTCTAAATTTTTCCCTCCGAATAAATCATTCCAAGAAATACAATAACGTCATCCCTCGTACCCTATCGGCTTAATATCCCATGGTGAGCCACTATGTTCCGGGGGTTTCATCCATACCGAGACGCAAGACCCATAGTGTTGTGTAGAATGTCTTGTCTCCTATATATGAATCAATAGTCATTGTTTTGGTCGCTGTTATTTAAAGACATGACCCTAAATATCTTAAGACATGACCCTAAGGAAATCTACCAATTCTAAGCCTGGAGTGTTGGGTCATGTACTAAAATCGACCAATGCAATAATGTCGCGTATTCATTCCTAATTAAGAGACACCAATGGTGATTATTGGACGTTATCTCATTCAATGTAGTGGTTAGAGGGTTTCGTCCCTTGTACCAAATATGCCCAAGATACAGATCGTCGGAGGGTTTATTGTGAAGGAAAATGTCCTTAGACATTCCGGCAATTATTAAATATAAATAGGAATGTTATTATGAAGATAATAAAGTTAATTATTTTAGTAATCGTATTTACTTGCTAGAGAATAAATATGATTAATAGGACAATATTGATTGGGCCTATAACTAAAATAGATTAATCCTATGAGGTCACACATTGTAGCACAAGTTGGACAAAGCAAACCAAATCCATTTAGGATTAGGATTGGGCCGGTCCAAAGGGGAATTGGAGGAGAATTAGTTCTCCTAACTAGCCTATGACTCTTCTATTATATATAGGATATAATATTAGGGTTTAGGTGATCGATTGATTAGTCAGTTTCTTTTCACTAGAGAGAGAAAGAGAAACCCTAGATCAATTCCCTAAACCGGCGCCTATTCCATCAAAAGCAAGAGATTTTCTTCTCTTCCGTTCTAGCAAACGTTGGTGTTCAACTGGTGCTCGTGGACTGATTAGAGGAGCAACACTTGGGGCTCTCGGATCTTCAAAGCTTGCATACAACAGGGAAATCACGCTACAAAGGTTTGATATTTAATTCCTATGATAGATGTTAGGAAATTGTTTGATTATGTTTGCGATCCTATGATAGATGTTAGGAAATTGTTTCCTGAAATTCCGCTATATGCATCTATATATTCCTACAGTGGTATCAGTTTTGCCTAATTCATAATATTCATATGATCATATAATTGTATGCAAAGTTATTATTTTTATTCAATTAAGGGAGGATTTATTTATGGCTTGAATTTGCATAATTGATATTTGATATTAATTTATTGGAAATTGTAAATAATTGATTTAATTGTGATTTATGCTCAAATAATTTTATAAAGTTCCGATTTTTTTATATTATGGACGAAGTAAATTGGTTATTTCACTCCAAATTTTCGGATTTTTATAAATTTTTTTGTTAGATTTAAAATTATTTATGTTTAATTCGATTAATCATTGAAATAATTTGTTAACAATTAAAGATTTGATTTTTAATTTGTTAAATAAATCTAATGTTCATCACCCACATAGATCTAGAATAATATGATGGCTGAAAATAATTTGATTATTTTTCCCACTAATTTTCGAATTTTATCATATTATTTATGGATTTTGGTTAAATTTTATGTTTAATTTGATTATTCATATAATTTAAGGATAACAATTAAGATATTTGATTTTATTTGTTAAGATAATTCAGTAGATCACCCTAAAAATTATTTTGGAATTTTTTGGAATTTAATTGTTAATTTTCTGAATTTTTTGGATATAATTTGATTTTTGCCCAAATTTTGAATTTTTTGTTAGATTTAATGTTTAATATAGATTAAGCATTGAAAATCTAATCTTAACAAATCTAAAATTTTGTTTGAGTTTGTTAAGTGATTCAAAAAATTTTGCCATAATTTTCGAATTATCAAGATCTAATTAAAATCTTAAATCTTTAAATAAATTGTTTGTTAAAGATTTAATGGCAATTTTGTAAATTGTTACAAAATTCAAAAGGGTTGCCCATCAAGGCTGGGTGGCTCAACCAGCATCGGTGGAGCCACGGTGGAGGGTGGTTTTGGGTCGGCGAGTGTAGAGGCAGAGGTGGCGGGAGCTGTCGGTCTTGCTGGCTGGGGTGGTCGACGCGAGCGGTCATGCTTGCTGGCGGGCGTTGGCGGTTTCTTTGCGGCGTCTATTGTCGGGTGGCGGCCGGACGAGGCCGGTGATGCACGTTACGACCGGATCTTGGGTCGGCGGTCTTGGTTTTCTTGGTTTTCGGCGACTGGTGTTGTGGTGGCTGTGTCTGTGGTATTGTGCGTGTGGTGGTTGGCTGTTGACTGGCAGCCTTGAGCTGCTGGTCAACAGGTCAACGTTTATTTTAAAATAAAAAAAAAAAAAAATTGTTTTATGGAAAATCTGATTTTCCTAAGTTGAGCATAAATCCAAAAGTTTCCTATTTTGCAAATTTGTGAATAATAATGATTATTGCCATGTTTAAATGAGTAATTGAATTAAAATAATAAAGTTTCCTAAATAATTACTAGCTTAAAATTGTTAAGTTTTATGATTATTATGGAAAGTTTTATTTGCTTATTAATTGTTAATAAGTAAATCGTTTGTGTTTATTTTATTTTGATATTATAAATGCGTGGATGTTTAATATAATATATGTGATATTATATTTTGCATATTATGACTAGTATGGCCCAAATTAGGATAGTAATTACGATCTGCGAATCGTTATATTTGAATGTAAATTAAATACTATCTGTGAATCGTTTGTATTTTTGTAACTTTAAATTTTAGTTATTTATTTAATTCAAATTATGTAATCAAAGCATGAGGATCCAAGGAGTTTCAAGGATGGTGATCCATGGAGATTCAAGGGAGGATTCATGAAGATTAGTTATTTTCCTAAGTATAGGGGCCATACTAGATCATTTTAATTATAACTTTTATAATTTTCTTGCATTTATTTTGTTTAAATGCTTGCTTCTAAGTTTGTTTGTGGTTAATTGATTCATGTGTTCACTATTAATTGACCATATTAGTAAACATAGGTCCCCACAAGTAATATTGAGTTTTGATTGCTTTTCCAAACAACACCTATAAAGCCTTAGATCATGAGTAATAGGTTCTGCCAAAGCAGGGTGTTGCTCATTGTTCCGGGGATAGTAGGGTAGGTTTTTGAAACTTACATGTTAATGTTTGGTTTAACTCAACAAAATCATCAAAAGACAAAGTTTTGGGTTTTGAAGCTAAGAGATAGGAGTAAACAAGGAGTTGTTAACCTGTCTACCAAGAATTATAATTAGTTATAATTAGTAAAGTGTTTACTTACCTCAACTACTATAAATTGAAGGCAGGGCCAAAGTCCGTTTGATTGTAGTAGGAGGGGATCTTGGTTATTTCTTTATTCAATAGGGGACTTTCATTTTGAATAAAGGGTAGTAGTAATTAAAATTTGTTTAATTATTGCTTTTTTGATAAACATTGATTGAATCTTGCTTTATTATTTGTTGTAGTAATTATGTCTAGTAACAACAATATCAACACCAACAATTCTACTTGTAATTTGCGCTCCGTCCTTTCGAAGGACAAAATGAATACTTGAACGTTTCATTGCAAGTGAAAGGGAAATGAGAATCGTTCTCGGGCGATAAGTTCAACGCTTTTCACATGCAAGGGGAGGAAGCAACGATGCAAGAGATGCATGAAAGGCTAACTCAGAATGAGCAAAACATCCCTAACCAGCCTAGAAAAGAATATGAGGATGTTCTTATGGTTAGTAAAGGGCAATCGCTCACTAGGATTGGGATTGCTATTAAGAAGGACGAAAGCAAACAAGTTGCTAAGTCTGAAACTTCTGAAAAGCAAAAGACTACACCAAAACCAAAAGTTGCTGATGAGCACTATTGTTACATCTGTAACAAGGTTGGTCATTGGAAAAGTAGTTGCCCCAAGTATCTGAAGGATCAAAAGAAAGGAGTTTCCAGTTCAGATATGTATGTTATAGAAGTTAACTTAGCAACTTCTGCTTCTTGGGTATTTGATACCGCTTGTGGTTCGCACATTATTTGTAATATGCAAGGCCTCAAAAGAAGTAGAACATTGGGAAAGGGAGAAGTAGATCTTCGCATTGGCAATGGAGCACGAGTTGCTACATTGGCAGTGGGAGTATATAGTCTACTTTTACCTTCAGCATTAGTTTTAGAACTTAATAATTGTTATTATGTTCCTGCTATCACAAAGAACATTATTTCGACTCCTGTTTTGGATTCCGAAGGTTATTCATTTACAATAAAGAACAATTATTGTTCTGCGTATTTGAATGATTTGTTCTATGTCTCCGCTAAGTTATCAAATGGTTTATATGTACTAGACTTAGAAACCCATATCTATAACATAGACAGCAAGAAACATAAAGCAAATGATTCAAACCCTACATACCTATGGCATTGTCGATTAGGCCACATAAGCTCAAAGCGCATTGAGAAACTTCATAAAGATGGAAATCTCAAATCATTTGATTTCGAATCATTTGATACTTGTGAATTTTGCTTGATGGGGAAAATGACAAAGTCTCCTTTCACAGGTTCAAGTGAAAGGGCCAATGACCTTTTAGCCCTCATACATACGAATGTGTGTGGACCTATGAGTACGTTGGCTAGGGGAGGGTACAGTTACTTCATTACTTTTACCGATGATGTGAGCAGATTTGGATATGTTTACCTCATGCGGCATAAGTCGGAATCCTTTGAAAAATTTAAGGAATTCCAAAATGAAGTACAAAACCAACTTGGGAAGAAAATTAAGGCATTACGATCCGATCGTGGTGGTGAATATTTATCTCAAGAATTTGGTGATCATTTGAAGGATTGTGGAATACTTTCACAATGGACTCCGCCAGGAACACCACAGTTAAATGGCGTTTCTGAAAGAAGGAATCGAACTCTACTTGATATGGTTCGATCCATGATGAGTCTTGCTGATCTTCCTATGTCATTCTGGGGATTTGCGCTTGAAACAGCGGCATTCACACTTAACAGAGCACCATCCAAAGCAGTGGAAAAGACACCATATGAAATGTGGACTGGAAACGTTCCAAAATTGTCTTTTCTAAGGATATGGGGTTGTGAAGCCTATGTAAAACGTTTACTTTCTGATAAGCTTTCACCCAAATCCGATAAATGTCTTTTTGTGGGTTACCTAAAAGAGACTAAGGGATACTACTTCTACAACCAAAGCGAAAACAAAGTGTTTGTTGCTCGTAATGGTGTCTTTCTGGAAAAGGAGTTTATTTCCAGAAAAACAAGTGGGAGAAATGTATATCTCGAAGAAGTTCGAGATGAGCAACAAATGGATGAGGTTAACACCTCATCAGAGGCGGCCCGGCATGAAAATGCTCATGAGGTGGTGCATTCAATTCACGTACCTCCTACCGTCCCACTTGGAGATACTCCATACGAAGTCACTCAACCTAGTGAGGTAGAAACTTATTCTGTTGTTCCCCAACGTAGGTCTAGTAGGACCATCATTCCGTCAAAGAGATATATTGATTTCCTTTTGACTGAAAGTTCTGAAATAACGATTTTAGAATCAGAAGAGCCTACTTGCTACAAAGATGCTTTGGATAGTCAAGACTCCGAAAGATGGCTTGAGGCCATGAAATCTGAAATGGATTCCATGTCTGAAAATCAAGTATGGGACTTGGTTGATTTGCCTGATGGGGTAAAACCCATTGGATGCAAATGGATTTTCAAGTTGAAAACAGACAAGGATGGAAACATTAGTGTTTTCAAAGCAAGGTTGGTGGCGAAAGGTTTCAAACAAATTCATGGTATTGACTATGATGAAACCTTCTCACCCGAGTAGCCATCTTGAAGTCCATTAGGATAATCCTTGCGATTGCGGCCTTTCATGACTATGAAATAAGGCGAGATGGATGTCAAAACCGCTTTCTTGAATGGGTTCTTGAAAGAGGATGTGTACATGACACAACCTCAAGGTTTTGAAGATCTAGAAAATCCAGGGAGGGTATGCAAGCTTAAGAAGTCCATTTATGGACTAAAGCAAGCATCAAGGAGTTGGAACCTCAGATTTGATGAGGCAGTCAAGAAATTTGGCTTTCTCGGAAATGAAGAAAAATCTTGTGTTTACAAGAAGTTAAGTGGGAGTAGTATTACTTTTTCTCGGTCTTGTATGTGGATGACATACTTCTCATAGGAAATGATAAGACCATGCTTGAGTCGATCAAGGAATGGCTTAAAAATTGTTTCTCTATGAAAGACCTAGGAGAGGCCGAGTACATATTGGGAATAAAGATCTATAGAGATAGGTCGAAAAAGGCTGATTGGACTTAGTCAAGAGACTTATATTGATAAGGTTCTTGCAAGGTTCAAGCTGGAAAACTCCAAGAGAGGTTTCATTCCCATGCAACATGGCATAACACTTGGCAAGACTCAGTGTCCTTCGAGTCCTGATGAGGTCAAGCGTATGAGTAATGCTCCCTATGCTTCTACAGTAGGATCCATTATGTATGCCATGATATGCACTCGACCGGATGTTGCATATGCTTTGAGTATATGCAGCAGATACCGATCAAATCCGGGGAGATGCGCACTTGGATTGCGGCGAAAAACATCCTTAAGTACTTGCGAAGGACTAAGGATAATTTTTGGTATATGGTGGAGATGAGGAGTTAGTTGTTACTGGATACACATATGTAAGCAAGGTTCATACTGAGGATAATATAGCATATCCTCTGACTAAACCGCTTGTTCAACCTAAGCATGAGTGTCATACTAGGTCTATGGGGCTTAAGCATATGGGAGAATGGCTTTAGGTTGTTTACTTCATGTTTACAATTGTAAAGACATTTATTATGCTTTGAATGTTTATCAATAAAAATTCATTTCTTATTTAATCACTTGGTTTAGTATTAAATAAAATATCCAAATAATTTGTGTTTTCAAATAGGATTATCGAAAACGTTTTGATAATGGAACCCTATAAAGTGAACGGAAATCACAATTTATTTAAAGTCCCTAGTCTAAATCACTAAATTGGACATAAGTGATTTAGTTAAAAGGCTAGTATATAATTAATTGATAGCGCAGTTCCATGGGCTATGGAGACATAGAGATGTCTAATTGATTATATGGATGTATAGTTGATACATTGAGACTTGACCTAAATAGATTCTAAAAGTAGAATCGAACTACTATATTTAGTGGATTCCTTAGACATGAGTATGTCTTAATAACCACAATATAATTAGTTTAACTTTGACACTGTTAAACGTCGCGCCGTAAAAGGAGGTTATAAAGGCAGTGATCAGGTGGGCTAAGAATTGAGTGGGAGTTATGGTCATACAAGAGTGGATAAGTCCTCCTATTAAATAGGAATGGTGTCTGGGCCTCTTGATGAGCGAGAACTGGAAAATTGCATGGCCATGCGGAATAGGATTAAAGAGTTAATCCTTATTTGAGCAGTTCGAACTTAGTGATCAAGGAACAAAAATTTGAGAATAACATTGTGTTATCAAATTTGACATTAAGTGACTTAAGGAATTTAACATTGCGCTCTTGTCTTCGGACAAGTGGGAGATTGAAGGAATATGTCCTTAGACATTCCGGCAATTACTAAATATAAATAGGAATGTTATTATAAAGATAATAAAGTTAATTATTTTAGTAATCGTATTTACTTGCTAGAGAATAAATATGATTAATAGGACAATATTGATTGGGCCTATAACTAAAATAGATTAATCCTATGAGGTCACACATTGTAGCACAAGTTGGACAAAGCAATCCAAATCCATTTAGGATTAGGATTGGGCCGGTCCAAAGGGGAATAGGAGGAGAATTAGTTCTCCTAACTAGCCTATGACTCTTCTATTATATATAGGATAGAATATTAGGGTTTAAGAGATCAATTGATTAGTCAGTTTCTTTTCACTAGAGAGAGAAAGAGAAACCCTAGATCTATTCCCTAAACCGGCGCCTATACCATCAAAAGCAAGAGATTTTCTTCTCTTCCGTTCTAGCAAACGTTGGTGTTCAACTGGTGCTCGTGGACTGATTAGAGGAGCAACACTTGGGGCTCTCGGATCTTGAAAGCTTGCATACAACAGGGAAATCACGCTACAAAGGTTTGATATTTAATCCCTATTGAATGATTAATATGTTTGATTATGTTTGCGATCCTATGATAGATGTTAGGAAATTGTTTCCTGAAATTCCGCTATATGCATCTATATATTCCTACATATTGATCGATCGTTTGTCTCAATTTTTCTCTCAGAATAAATCATTTCATGAAATACAATAACGTCATCCCTCGTACCCTATCGGCTTATTATCAAATGGTGAGCCACTATGGTCCGGGGGTTTCATCCATACCGAGACGCAATACCCATAGTGTTATGTAGAATGACATGTCTCCGATATATGAATCGATAGTCATTGTGTTGGTCGCTGTTATTTAAAGACATGACACTAAATATCTTAGGACATGACCCTAAGGAAATCTACCAATTCTAAGCCTAAAGTGTTGGGTCATGTGCTTAAATCGACCAATGCAATAATGTCTTGTATTCATTCCGAATTAAGAGACACCAATGGTGATTATTGGACGTTATCTCATTCAAAGTAGTGGTTATAGGGTTTCCTCCTTTGTACCAAATATGCAAAAGATACAGAGCGTCGGAGGGTTTATTGATCGATCGTTTGTCTCAATTTTTCTCTCCGAATAAATCATTTCAAGAAATACAATAACGTCATCCCTCGTACCTTATCGGCTAATTATCCCATGGTGAGCCACTATGGTCCGGGGGTTTCATCCATACGGAGACGCAAGACCCATAGTGTTGTTTAGAATGTCTTGTCTCCTATATATGAATCAATTGTCAATGTGTTGGTCGCTATTATTTAAAGACATGACCCTAAGGAAATCTTCCTATTCTAAGCCTAAAGTGTAGGGTCATGTGCTTAAATCGACCAATGCAATAATGCCGTGTATTCATTCCTAATTAAGAGACACCAATGGTGATTATTTGACGTTATCTCATTCAAAGTAGTGGTTATAGGGTTTCATCCTTTGTACCAAATATGCAAAAGATACAGAGCGTCGGAGGGTTTATTGATCGATCGTTTGTCTAAATTTTTCCCTCCGAATAAATCATTCCAAGAAATACAATAACGTCATCCCTCGTACCCTATCGGCTTAATATCCCATGGTGAGCCACTATGTTCCGGGGGTTTCATCCATACCGAGACGCAAGACCCATAGTGTTGTGTAGAATGTCTTGTCTCCTATATATGAATCAATAGTCATTGTTTTGGTCGCTGTTATTTAAAGACATGACCCTAAATATCTTAGGACATGACCCTAAGGAAATCTACCAATTCTAAGCCTGAAGTGTTGGGTCATGTACTAAAATCGACCAATGCAATAATGTCGCGTATTCATTCCTAATTAAGAGACACCAATGGTGATTATTGGACGTTATCTCATTCAATGTAGTGGTTAGAGGGTTTCGTCCCTTGTACCAAATATGCCCAAGATACAGAGCGTCGGAGGGTTTATTGATCGATCGTTTGTCTCAATTTTTCTCTCAGAATAAATCATTTCATGAAATACAATAACGTCATCCCTCGTACCCTATCGGCTTATTATCAAATGGTGAGCCACTATGGTCCGGGGGTTTCATCCATACCGAGACGCAATACCCATAGTGTTGTGTAGAATGACATGTCTCCGATATATGAATCGATAGTCATTGTGTTGGTCGCTGTTATTTAAAGACATGACACTAAATATCTTAGGACATGACCCTAAGGAAATCTACCAATTCTAAGCCTAAAGTGTTGGGTCATGTGCTTAAATCGACCAATGCAATAATGTCTTGTATTCATTCCTAATTAAGAGACACCAATGGTGATTATTGGACGTGATCTCATTCAAAGTAGTGGTTAGAGGGTTTCGTCCCTTGTACCAAATATGCCCAAAGATACGGAGCGTCGGAGGGTTTATTGATCGATCGTTTGTCTCAATTTTTCTCTCCGAATAAATCATTTCAAGAAATACAATAACGTCATCCCTCGTACCTTATCGGCTAATTATCCCATGGTGAGCCACTATGGTCCGGGGGTTTCATCCATACGGAGACGCAAGACCCATAGTGTTGTTTAGAATGTCTTGTCTCCTATATATGAATCAATTGTCAATGTGTTGGTCGCTATTATTTAAAGACATGACCCTAAGGAAATCTTCCTATTCTAAGCCTAAAGTGTAGGGTCATGTGCTTAAATCGACCAATGCAATAATGCCGTGTATTCATTCCTAATTAAGAGACACCAATGGTGATTATTGGACGTTATCTCATTCAAAGTAGTGGTTATAGGGTTTCATCCTTTGTACCAAATATGCAAAAGATACGGAGCGTCGGAGGGTTTATTGATCGATCGTTTGTCTAAATTTTTCCCTCCGAATAAATCATTCCAAGAAATACAATAACGTCATCCCTCGTACCCTATCGGCTTAATATCCCATGGTGAGCCACTATGTTCCGGGGGTTTCATCCATACCGAGACGCAAGACCCATAGTGTTGTGTAGAATGTCTTGTCTCCTATATATGAATCAATAGTCATTGTTTTGGTCAGTTGTTATTTAAAGACATGACCCTAAATATCTTAGGACATGACCCTAAGGAAATCTACCAATTCTAAGCCTGAAGTGTTGGGTCATGTACTTAAATCGACCAATGCAATAATGTCGCGTATTCATTCCTAATTAAGAGACACCAATGGTGATTATTGGACGTTATCTCATTCAATGTAGTGGTTAGAGGGTTTCGTCCCTTGTACCAAATATGCCCAAGATACAGAGCGTCGGAGGGTTTATTGATCGATCGTTTGTCTCAATTTTTCTCTCCGAATAAATCATTTCATGAAATACAATAACGTCATCCCTCGTACCCTATCGGCTTATTATCCAATGGTGAGCCACTATGGTCCGGGGGTTTCATCCATACCGAGACGCAAGACCCATAGTGTTGTGTAGAATGACTTGTCACCTATATATGAATCAATAGTCATTGTGTTGGTCGCTGTTATTTAAAGACATGACACTAAATATCTTAGGACATGACCCTAAGGAAATCTACCAATTCTAAGCCTAAAGTGTTGGGTCATGTGCTTAAATCGACCAATGCAATAATGTCGTGTATTCATTCCTAATTAAGAGACACCAATGGTGATTATTGGACGTGATCTCATTCAAAGTAGTGGTTAGAGGGTTTCGTCCCTTGTACCAAATATGCCCAAGATATAGAGCGTCGGAGGGTTTATTGATCGATCGTTTGTCTCAATTTTTCTCTCCGAATAAATCATTTCAAGAAATACAATAACGTCATCCCTCGTACCTTATCGGCTAATTATCCCATGGTGAGCCACTATGGTCCTGGGGGTTTCATCCATACGGAGACGCAAGACCCATAGTGTTGTTTAGAATGTCTTGTCTCCTATATATGAATCAATTGTCAATGTGTTGGTCGCTATTATTTAAAGACATGACCCTAAGGAAATCTTCCTATTCTAAGCCTAAAGTGTAGGGTCATGTGCTTAAATCGACCAATGCAATAATGCCGTGTATTCATTCCTAATTAAGAGACACCAATGGTGAACATTGGACGTTATCTCATTCAAAGTAGTGGTTATAGGGTTTCATCCTTTGTACCAAATATGCAAAAGATACAGAGCGTCGGAGGGTTTATTGATCGATCGTTTGTCTAAATTTTTCCCTCCGAATAAATCATTCCAAGAAATACAATAACGTCATCCCTCGTACCCTATCGGCTTAATATCCCATGATGAGCCAAAATGTTCCGGGGGCTTCATCCATACCGAGACGCAAGACCCATAGTGTTGTGTAGAATGTCTTGTCTCCTATATATGAATCAATAGTCATTGTTTTGGTCGCTGTTATTTAAAGACATGACCCTAAATATCTTAGGACATGACCCTAAGGAAATCTACCAATTCTAAGCCTGAAGTGTTGGGTCATGTACTTAAATCGACCAATGCAATAATGTCGCGTATTCATTCCTAATTAAGAGACACCTTGGTGATTATTGGACGTTATCTCATTCAATGTAGTGGTTAGAGGGTTTCGTCCCTTGTACCAAATATGCCCAAGATACAGAGCGTCGGAGGGTTTATTGATCGATCGTTTGTCTCAATTTTTCTCTCCGAATAAATCATTTCATGAAATACAATAACGTCATCCCTCGTACCCTATCGGCTTATTATCCAATGGTGAGCCACTATGGTCCTGGGGTTTCATCCATACCGAGACGCAAGACCCATAGTGTTGTGTAGAATGACTTGTCACCTATATATGAATCAATAGTCATTGTGTTGGTCGCTGTTATTTAAAGACATGACACTAAATATCTTAGGACATGACCCTAAGGAAATCTACCAATTCTAAGCCTAAAGTGTTGGGTCATGTGCTTAAATCGACCAATGCAATAATGTCGTGTATTCATTCCTAATTAAGAGACACCAATGGTGATTATTGGACGTGATCTCATTCAAAGTAGTGGTTAGAGGGTTTCGTCCCTTGTACCAAATATGCCCAAGATACGAGCGTCGGAGGGTTTATTGATCGATCGTTTGTCTCAATTTTTCTCTCCGAATAAATCATTTCAAGAAATACAATAATGTCATCCCTCGTACCTTATCGGCTAATTATCCAATGGTGAGCCACTATGGTCCGGGGGTTTCATCCATACGGAGACGCAAGACCCATAGTGTTGTTTAGAATGTCTTGTCTCCTATATATGAATCAATTGTCAATGTGTTGGTCGCTATTATTTAAAGACATGACCCTAAGGAAATCTTCCTATTCTAAGCCTAAAGTGTAGGGTCATGTGCTTAAATCGACCAATGCAATAATGCCGTGTATTCATTCCTAATTAAGAGACACCAATGGTGAACATTGGACGTTATCTCATTCAAAGTAGTGGTTATAGGGTTTCATCCTTTGTACCAAATATGCAAAAGATACAGAGCGTCGGAGGGTTTATTGATCGATCGTTTGTCTAAATTTTTCCCTCCGAATAAATCATTCCAAGAAATACAATAACGTCATCCCTCGTACCCTATCGGCTTAATATCCCATGATGAGCCAAAATGTTCCGGGGGCTTCATCCATACCGAGACGCAAGACCCATAGTGTTGTGTAGAATGTCTTGTCTCCTATATATGAATCAATAGTCATTGTTTTGGTCGCTGTTATTTAAAGACATGACCCTAAATATCTTAGGACATGACCCTAAGGAAATCTACCAATTCTAAGCCTGAAGTGTTGGGTCATGTACTTAAATCGACCAATGCAATAATGTCGCGTATTCATTCCTAATTAAGAGACACCTTGGTGATTATTGGACGTTATCTCATTCAATGTAGTGGTTAGAGGGTTTCGTCCCTTGTACCAAATATGCCCAAGATACAGAGCGTCGGAGGGTTTATTGATCGATCGTTTGTCTCAATTTTTCTCTCCGAATAAATCATTTCATGAAATACAATAACGTCATCCCTCGTACCCTATCGGCTTATTATCCAATGGTGAGCCACTATGGTCCGGGGGTTTCATCCATACCGAGACGCAAGACCCATAGTGTTGTGTAGAATGACTTGTCACCTATATATGAATCAATAGTCATTGTGTTGGTCGCTGTTATTTAAAGACATGACACTAAATATCTTAGGACATGACCCTAAGGAAATCTACCAATTCTAAGCCTAAAGTGTTGGGTCATGTGCTTAAATCGACCAATGCAATAATGTCGTGTATTCATTCCTAATTAAGAGACACCAATGGTGATTATTGGACGTGATCTCATTCAAAGTAGTGGTTAGAGGGTTTCGTCCCTTGTACCAAATATGCCCAAGATACAGAGCGTCGGAGGGTTTATTGATCGATCGTTTGTCTCTATTTTCCTCTCCGAATAAATCATTTCAAGAAATACAATAACGTCATCCCTCGTACCTTATCGGCTAATTATCCAATGGTGAGCCACTATGGTCCGGGGGATTCATCCATACGGAGACGCAAGACCCATAGTGTTGTTTAGAATGTCTTGTCTCCTATATATGAATCAATTGTCAATGTGTTGGTCGCTATTATTTAAAGACATGACCCTAAGGAAATCTTCCTATTCTAAGCCTAAAGTGTAGGGTCATGTGCTTAAATCGACCAATGCAATAATGCCGTGTATTCATTCCTAATTAAGAGACACCAATGGTGAACATTGGACGTTATCTCATTCAAAGTAGTGGTTATAGGGTTTCATCCTTTGTACCAAATATGCAAAAGATACAGAGCGTCGGAGGGTTTATTGATCGATCGTTTGTCTAAATTTTTCCCTCCGAATAAATCATTCCAAGAAATACAATAACGTCATCCCTCGTACCCTATCGGCTTAATATCCCATGGTGAGCCACAATGTTCCGGGGGTTTCATCGATACCGAGACGCAAGACCCATAGTGTTGTGTAGAATGTCTTGTCTCCTATATATGAATCAATAGTCATTGTTTTGGTCGCTGTTATTTAAAGACATGACCCTAAATATCTTAGGACATGACCCTAAGGAAATCTACCAATTCTAAGCCTGAAGTGTTGGGTCATGTACTTAAATCGACCAATGCAATAATGTCGCGTATTCATTCCTAATTAAGAGACACCTTGGTGATTATTGGACGTTATCTCATTCAATGTAGTGGTTAGAGGGTTTCGTCCCTTGTACCAAATATGCCCAAGATACAGAGCGTCGGAGGGTTTATTGATCGATCGTTTGTCTCAATTTTTCTCTCCGAATAAATCATTTCATGAAATACAATAACGTCATCCCTCGTACCCTATCGGCTTATTATCCAATGGTGAGCCACTATGGTCCGGGGGTTTCATCCATACCGAGACGCAAGACCCATAGTGTTGTGTAGAATGACTTGTCACCTATATATGAATCAATAGTCATTGTGTTGGTCGCTGTTATTTAAAGACATGACACTAAATATCTTAGGACATGACCCTAAGGAAATCTACCAATTCTAAGCCTAAAGTGTTGGGTCATGTGCTTAAATCGACCAATGCAATAATGTCGTGTATTCATTCCTAATTAAGAGACACCAATGGTGATTATTGGACGTGATCTCATTCAAAGTAGTGGTTAGAGGGTTTCGTCCCTTGTACCAAATATGCCCAAGATACGAGCGTCGGAGGGTTTATTGATCGATCGTTTGTCTCAATTTTTCTCTCCGAATAAATCATTTCAAGAAATACAATAACGTCATCCCTCGTACCTTATCGGCTAATTATCCCATGGTGAGCCACTATGGTCCTGGGGTTTCATCCATACGGAGACGCAAGACCCATAGTGTTGTTTAGAATGTCTTGTCTCCTATATATGAATCAATTGTCAATGTGTTGGTCGCTATTATTTAAAGACATGACCCTAAGGAAATCTTCCTATTCTAAGCCTAAAGTGTAGGGTCATGTGCTTAAATCGACCAATGCAATAATGCCGTGTATTCATTCCTAATTAAGAGACACCAATGGTGATTATTGGACGTTATCTCATTCAAAGTAGTGGTTATAGGGTTTCATCCTTTGTACCAAATATGCAAAAGATACGAGCGTCGGAGGGTTTATTGATCGATCGTTTGTCTCAATTTTTCCCTCCGAATAAATCATTCCAAGAAATACAATAACGTCATCCCTCGTACCCTATCGGCTTAATATCCCATGGTGAGCCACTATGTTCCGGGGGTTTCATCCATACCGAGACGCAAGACCCATAGTGTTGTGTAGAATGTCTTGTCTCCTATATATGAATCAATAGTCATTGTGTTGGTCAGTCGTTATTTAAAGACATGACCCTAAATATCTTAGGACATGACCCTAAGGAAATCTACCAATTCTAAGCCTAAAGTGTTGGGTCATGTACTTAAATCGACCAATGCAATAATGTCGCGTATTCATTCCTAATTAAGAGACACCAATGGTGATTATTGGACGTTATCTCATTCAATGTAGTGGTTAGAGGGTTTCGTCCCTTGTACCAAATATGCCCAAGATACAGAGCGTCGGAGGGTTTATTGATCGATCGTTTGTCTCAATTTTTCTCTCCGAATAAATCATTTCAAGAAATACAATAACGTCATCCCTCGTACCTTATCGGCTTATTATCCAATGGTGAGCCACTATGGTCCGGGGGTTTCATCCATACCGAGACGCAAGACCCATAGTGTTGTGTAGAATGTCTTGTCTCCTATATATGAATCAATAGTCATTGTGTTGGTCGCTGTTATTTAAAGACATGACACTAAATATCTTAGGACATGACCCTAAGGAAATCTACCAATTCTAAGCCTAATGTGTTGGGTCATGTGCTTAAATCGACCAATGCAATAATGTCGTGTATTAATTCCTAATTAAGAGACACCAATGGTGATTGTTGGACGTTATCTCATTTAAAGTAGTGGTTAGAGGGTTTCGTCCCTTGTACCAAATATGCCCAAGATACAGAGTGTCGGAGGGTTTATTGATCGATCGTTTGTCTCAATTTTTCTCTCCGAATAAATCATTTCAAGAAATACAATAACGTCATCCCTCGTACCTTATCGGCTAATTATCCAATGGTGTGCCACTATGGTCCGGGGGTTTCATCCATACCGAGACGCAAGACCCATAGTGTTGTGTAGAATGTCTTGTCTCCTATATATGAATCAATAGTCATTGTGTTGGTCGCTGTTATTTAAAGACATGACCCTAAATATCTTAGGACATGACCCTAAGGAAATCTACCAATTCTAAGCCTAAAGTGTTGGGTCATGTACTTAAATCGACCAATGCAATAATGTCGTGTATTCATTCCTAATTAAGAGACACCAATGGTGATTATTGGACGTTATCTCATTCAATGTAGTGGTTAGAGGGTTTCGTCCCTTGTACCAAATATGCCCAAGATACAGAGCGTCGGAGGGTTTATTGATCGATCGTTTGTCTCAATTTTTCTCTCCGAATAAATCATTTCATGAAATACAATAACGTCATCCCTCGTACCCTATCGGCTTATTATCCAATGGTGAGCCACTATGGTCCTGGGGTTTCATCCATACCGAGACGCAAGACCCATAGTGTTGTGTAGAATGTCTTGTCTCCTATATATGAATCAATAGTCATTGTGTTGGTCGCTGTTATTTAAAGACATGACACTAAATATCTTAGGACATGACCCTAAGGAAATCTACCAATTCTAAGCCTAATGTGTTGGGTCATGTGCTTAAATCGACCAATGCAATAATGTCGTGTATTGATTCCTAATTAAGAGACACCAATGGTGATTGTTGGACGTTATCTCATTTAAAGTAGTGGTTAGAGGGTTTCGTCCCTTGTACCAAATATGCCCAAGATACAGAGTGTCGGAGGGTTTATTGATCGATCGTTTGTCTCAATTTTTCTCTCCGAATAAATCATTTCAAGAAATACAATAACGTCATCCCTCGTACCTTATCGGCTAATTATCCAATGGTGTGCCACTATGGTCCGGGGGTTTCATCCATACCGAGACGCAAGACCCATAGTGTTGTTTAGAATGTCTTGTCTCCTATATATGAATCAATAGTCATTGTGTTGGTCGCTGTTATTTAAAGACATGACCCTAAATATCTTAGGACATGACCCTAAGGAAATCTACCAATTCTAAGCCTAAAGTGTTGGGTCATGTGCTTAAATCGACCAATGCAATAATGTCGTGTATTCATTCCTAATTAAGAGACACCAATGGTGATTATTGGACGTTATCTCATTCAAAGTAGTGGTTAGAGGGTTTCGTCCCTTTGTACCAAATATGCCAAAGATACGGAGCGTCGGAGGGTTTATTGATCGATCGTTTGTCTCAATTTTTCCCTCCGAATAAATCATTCCAAGAAATACAATAACGTCATCCCTCGTACCCTATCGGCTTAATTATCCCATGGTGAGCCACTATGTTCCGGGGGTTTCATCCATACCGAGACGCAAGACCCATAGTGTTGTGTAGAATGTCTTGTCTCCTATATATGAATCAATAGTCATTGTTTTGGTCGTCGTTATTTAAAGACATGACCCTAAATATCTTAGGACATGACCCTAAGGAAATCTACCAATTCTAAGCCTAAAGTGTTGGGTCATGTACTTAAATCGACCAATGCAATAATGTCGCGTATTCATTCCTAATTAAGAGACACCAATGGTGATTATTGGACGTTATCTCATTCAATGTAGTGGTTAGAGGGTTTCGTCCCTTGTACCAAATATGCCCAAGATACAGAGCGTCGGAGGGTTTATTGATCGATCGTTTGTCTCAATTTTTCTCTCCGAATAAATCATTTCATGAAATACAATAACGTCATCCCTCGTACCCTATCGGCTTATTATCCAATGGTGAGCCACTATGGTCCAGGGGTTTCATCCATACCGAGACGCAAGACCCATAGTGTTGTGTAGAATGACTTGTCTCCTATATATGAATCAATAGTCATTGTGTTGGTCGCTGTTATTTAAAGACATGACACTAAATATCTTAGGACATGACCCTAAGGAAATCTACCAATTCTAAGCCTAAAGTGTTGGGTCATGTGCTTAAATCGACCAATGCAATAATGTCGTGTATTCATTCCTAATTAAGAGACACCAATGGTGATTATTGGACGTGATCTCATTCAAAGTAGTGGTTAGAGGGTTTCGTCCCTTGTACCCAAATATGCCCAAGATACGAGCGTCGGAGGGTTTATTGATCGATCGTTTGTCTCAATTTTTCTCTCCGAATAAATCATTTCAAGAAATACAATAACGTCATCCCTCGTACCTTATCGGCTAATTATCCCATGGTGAGCCACTATGGTCCGGGGGTTTCATCCATACCGAGACGCAAGACCCATAGTGTTGTTTAGAATGTCTTGTCTCCTATATATGAATCAATTGTCATTGTGTTGGTCGCTATTATTTAAAGACATGACCCTAAGGAAATCTTCTATTCTCCTATTCTAAGCCTAAAGTGTAGGGTCATGTGCTTAAATCGACCAATGCAATAATGCCGTGTATTCATTCCTAATTAAGAGACACCAATGGTGATCATTGGACGTTATCTCATTCAAAGTAGTGGTTATAGGGTTTCATCCTTTGTACCAAATATGCAAAAGATACAGAGCGTCGGAGGGTTTATTGATCGATCGTTTGTCTCAATTTTTCCCTCCGAATAAATCATTCCAAGAAATACAATAACGTCATCCCTCGTACCCTATCGGCTTAATATCCCATGGTGAGCCACTATGTTCCGGGGGTTTCATCCATACCGAGACGCAAGACCCATAGTGTTGTGTAGAATGTCTTGTCTCCTATATATGAATCAATAGTCATTGTTTTGGTCGTCGTTATTTAAAGACATGACCCTAAATATCTTAGGACATGACCCTAAGGAAATCTACCAATTCTAAGCCTGAAGTGTTGGGTCATGTACTTAAATCGACCAATGCAATAATGTCGCGTATTCATTCCTAATTAAGAGACACCTTGGTGATTATTGGACGTTATCTCATTCAATGTAGTGGTTAGAGGGTTTCGTCCCTTGTACCAAATATGCCCAAGATACAGAGCGTCGGAGGGTTTATTGATCGATCGTTTGTCTCAATTTTTCTCTCCGAATAAATCATTTCATGAAATACAATAACGTCATCCCTCGTACCCTATCGGCTTATTATCCAATGGTGAGCCACTATGGTCCGGGGGTTTCATCCATACCGAGACGCAAGACCCATAGTGTTGTGTAGAATGACTTGTCTCCTATATATGAATCAATAGTCATTGTGTTGGTCGCTGTTATTTAAAGACATGACACTAAATATCTTAGGACATGACCCTAAGGAAATCTACCAATTCTAAGCCTAAAGTGTTGGGTCATGTGCTTAAATCGACCAATGCAATAATGTCGTGTATTCATTCCTAATTAAGAGACACCAATGGTGATTATTGGACGTGATCTCATTCAAAGTAGTGGTTAGAGGGTTTCGTCCCTTGTACCAAATATGCCCAAGATACAGAGCGTCGGAGGGTTTATTGATCGATCGTTTGTCTCAATTTTTCTCTCCGAATAAATCATTTCAAGAAATACAATAACGTCATCCCTCGTACCTTATCGGCTAATTATCCCATGGTGAGCCACTATGGTCCGGGGGTTTCATCCATACCGAGACGCAAGACCCATAGTGTTGTTTAGAATGTCTTGTCTCCTATATATGAATCAATTGTCAATGTGTTGGTCGCTATTATTTAAAGACATGACCCTAAGGAAATCTTCCTATTCTAAGCCTAAAGTGTAGGGTCATGTGCTTAAATCGACCAATGCAATAATGCCGTGTATTCATTCCTAATTAAGAGACACCAATGGTGATTATTGGACGTTATCTCATTCAAAGTAGTGGTTATAGGGTTTCATCCTTTGTACCAAATATGCAAAAGATACAGAGCGTCGGAGGGTTTATTGATCGATCGTTTGTCTAAATTTTTCCCTCCGAATAAATCATTCCAAGAAATACAATAACGTCATCCCTCGTACCCTATCGGCTTAATATCCCATGGTGAGCCACTATGTTCCGGGGTTTCATCGATACCGAGACGCAAGACCCATAGTGTTGTGTAGAATGTCTTGTCTCCTATATATGAATCAATAGTCATTGTTTTGGTCAGCTGTTATTTAAAGACATGACCCTAAATATCTTAGGACATGACCCTAAGGAAATCTACCAATTCTAAGCCTGAAGTGTTGGGTCATGTACTTAAATCGACCAATGCAATAATGTCGCGTATTCATTCCTAATTAAGAGACACCAATGGTGATTATTGGACGTTATCTCATTCAATGTAGTGGTTAGAGGGTTTCGTCCCTTGTACCAAATATGCCCAAGATACAGAGCGTCGGAGGGTTTATTGATCGATCGTTTGTCTCAATTTTTCTCTCCGAATAAATCATTTCATGAAATACAATAACGTCATCCCTCGTACCCTATCGGCTTATTATCCAATGGTGAGCCACTATGGTCCGGGGGTTTCATCCATACCGAGACGCAAGACCCATAGTGTTGTGTAGAATGACTTGTCACCTATATATGAATCAATAGTCATTGTGTTGGTCGCTGTTATTTAAAGACATGACACTAAATATCTTAGGACATGACCCTAAGGAAATCTACCAATTCTAAGCCTAAAGTGTTGGGTCATGTGCTTAAATCGACCAATGCAATAATGTCGTGTATTCATTCCTAATTAAGAGACACCAATGGTGATTATTGGACGTGATCTCATTCAAAGTAGTGGTTAGAGGGTTTCGTCCCTTGTACCAAATATGCCCAAGATACAGAGCGTCGGAGGGTTTATTGATCGATCGTTTGTCTCAATTTTTCTCTCCGAATAAATCATTTCAAGAAATACAATAACGTCATCCCTCGTACCTTATCGGCTAATTATCCCATGGTGAGCCACTATGGTCCGGGGGTTTCATCCATACGGAGACGCAAGACCCATAGTGTTGTTTAGAATGTCTTGTCTCCTATATATGAATCAATTGTCAATGTGTTGGTCGCTATTATTTAAAGACATGACCCTAAGGAAATCTTCCTATTCTAAGCCTAAAGTGTAGGGTCATGTGCTTAAATCGACCAATGCAATAATGCCGTGTATTCATTCCTAATTAAGAGACACCAATGGTGATTATTGGACGTTATCTCATTCAAAGTAGTGGTTATAGGGTTTCATCCTTTGTACCAAATATGCAAAAGATACAGAGCGTCGGAGGGTTTATTGATCGATCGTTTGTCTAAATTTTTCCCTCCGAATAAATCATTCCAAGAAATACAATAACGTCATCCCTCGTACCCTATCGGCTTAATATCCCATGGTGAGCCACTATGTTCCGGGGGTTTCATCCATACCGAGACGCAAGACCCATAGTGTTGTGTAGAATGTCTTGTCTCCTATATATGAATCAATAGTCATTGTTTTGGTCGCTGTTATTTAAAGACATGACCCTAAATATCTTAGGACATGACCCTAAGGAAATCTACCAATTCTAAGCCTGAAGTGTTGGGTCATGTACTTAAATCGACCAATGCAATAATGTCGCGTATTCATTCCTAATTAAGAGACACCAATGGTGATTATTGGACGTTATCTCATTCAATGTAGTGGTTAGAGGGTTTCGTCCCTTGTACCAAATATGCCCAAGATACGAGCGTCGGAGGGTTTATTGATCGATCGTTTGTCTCAATTTTTCTCTCCGAATAAATCATTTCATGAAATACAATAACGTCATCCCTCGTACCCTATCGGCTTATTATCCAATGGTGAGCCACTATGGTCCGGGGGTTTCATCCATACCGAGACGCAAGACCCATAGTGTTGTGTAGAATGACTTGTCTCCTATATATGAATCAATAGTCATTGTGTTGGTCGCTGTTATTTAAAGACATGACACTAAATATCTTAGGACATGACCCTAAGGAAATCTACCAATTCTAAGCCTAAAGTGTTGGGTCATGTGCTTAAATCGACCAATGCAATAATGTCGTGTATTCATTCCTAATTAAGAGACACCAATGGTGATTATTGGACGTGATCTCATTCAAAGTAGTGGTTAGAGGGTTTCGTCCCTTGTACCAAATATGCCCAAGATACAGAGCGTCGGAGGGTTTATTGATCGATCGTTTGTCTCAATTTTTCTCTCCGAATAAATCATTTCAAGAAATACAATAACGTCATCCCTCGTACCTTATCGGCTAATTATCCCATGGTGAGCCACTATGGTCCGGGGGTTTCATCCATACCGAGACGCAAGACCCATAGTGTTGTTTAGAATGTCTTGTCTCCTATATATGAATCAATTGTCAATGTGTTGGTCGCTATTATTTAAAGACATGACCCTAAGGAAATCTTCCTATTCTAAGCCTAAAGTGTAGGGTCATGTGCTTAAATCGACCAATGCAATAATGCCGTGTATTCATTCCTAATTAAGAGACACCAATGGTGATTATTGGACGTTATCTCATTCAAAGTAGTGGTTATAGGGTTTCATCCTTTGTACCAAATATGCAAAAGATACAGAGCGTCGGAGGGTTTATTGATCGATCGTTTGTCTCAATTTTTCCCTCCGAATAAATCATTCCAAGAAATACAATAACGTCATCCCTCGTACCCTATCGGCTTAATATCCCATGGTGAGCCACTATGTTCGGGGGTTTCATCCATACCGAGACGCAAGACCCATAGTGTTGTGTAGAATGTCTTGTCTCCTATATATGAATCAATAGTCATTGTTTTGGTCGCTGTTATTTAAAGACATGACCCTAAATATCTTAGGACATGACCCTAAGGAAATCTACCAATTCTAAGCCTGAAGTGTTGGGTCATGTACTTAAATCGACCAATGCAATAATGTCGCGTATTCATTCCTAATTAAGAGACACCAATGGTGATTATTGGACGTTATCTCATTCAATGTAGTGGTTAGAGGGTTTCGTCCCTTGTACCAAATATGCCCAAGATACAGAGCGTCGGAGGGTTTATTGATCGATCGTTTGTCTCAATTTTTCTCTCCGAATAAATCATTTCATGAAATACAATAACGTCATCCCTCGTACCCTATCGGCTTATTATCCAATGGTGAGCCACTATGGTCCGGGGGTTTCATCCATACCGAGACGCAAGACCCATAGTGTTGTGTAGAATGACTTGTCTCCTATATATGAATCAATAGTCATTGTGTTGGTCGCTGTTATTTAAAGACATGACACTAAATATCTTAGGACATGACCCTAAGGAAATCTACCAATTCTAAGCCTAAAGTGTTGGGTCATGTGCTTAAATCGACCAATGCAATAATGTCGTGTATTCATTCCTAATTAAGAGACACCAATGGTGATTATTGGACGTGATCTCATTCAAAGTAGTGGTTAGAGGGTTTCGTCCCTTGTACCAAATATGCCCAAGATACAGAGCGTCGGAGGGTTTATTGATCGATCGTTTGTCTCAATTTTTCTCTCCGAATAAATCATTTCAAGAAATACAATAACGTCATCCCTCGTACCTTATCGGCTAATTATCCCATGGTGAGCCACTATGGTCCGGGGGTTTCATCCATACCGAGACGCAAGACCCATAGTGTTGTTTAGAATGTCTTGTCTCCTATATATGAATCAATTGTCAATGTGTTGGTCGCTATTATTTAAAGACATGACCCTAAGGAAATCTTCCTATTCTAAGCCTAAAGTGTAGGGTCATGTGCTTAAATCGACCAATGCAATAATGCCGTGTATTCATTCCTAATTAAGAGACACCAATGGTGATTATTGGACGTTATCTCATTCAAAGTAGTGGTTATAGGGTTTCATCCTTTGTACCAAATATGCAAAAGATACAGAGCGTCGGAGGGTTTATTGATCGATCGTTTGTCTAAATTTTTCCCTCCGAATAAATCATTCCAAGAAATACAATAACGTCATCCCTCGTACCCTATCGGCTTAATATCCCATGGTGAGCCACTATGTTCCGGGGGTTTCATCCATACCGAGACGCAAGACCCATAGTGTTGTGTAGAATGTCTTGTCTCCTATATATGAATCAATAGTCATTGTTTTGGTCGCTGTTATTTAAAGACATGACCCTAAATATCTTAGGACATGACCCTAAGGAAATCTACCAATTCTAAGCCTGAAGTGTTGGGTCATGTACTTAAATCGACCAATGCAATAATGTCGCGTATTCATTCCTAATTAAGAGACACCTTGGTGATTATTGGACGTTATCTCATTCAATGTAGTGGTTAGAGGGTTTCGTCCCTTGTACCAAATATGCCCAAGATACGAGCGTCGGAGGGTTTATTGATCGATCGTTTGTCTCAATTTTTCTCTCCGAATAAATCATTTCATGAAATACAATAACGTCATCCCTCGTACCCTATCGGCTTATTATCCAATGGTGAGCCACTATGGTCCGGGGGTTTCATCCATACCGAGACGCAAGACCCATAGTGTTGTGTAGAATGACTTGTCACCTATATATGAATCAATAGTCATTGTGTTGGTCGCTGTTATTTAAAGACATGACACTAAATATCTTAGGACATGACCCTAAGGAAATCTACCAATTCTAAGCCTAAAGTGTTGGGTCATGTGCTTAAATCGACCAATGCAATAATGTCGTGTATTCATTCCTAATTAAGAGACACCAATGGTGATTATTGGACGTGATCTCATTCAAAGTAGTGGTTAGAGGGTTTCGTCCCTTGTACCAAATATGCCAAGATATAGAGCGTCGGAGGGTTTATTGATCGATCGTTTGTCTCAATTTTTCTCTCCGAATAAATCATTTCAAGAAATACAATAACGTCATCCCTCGTACCTTATCGGCTAATTATCCCATGGTGAGCCACTATGGTCCGGGGGTTTCATCCATACGGAGACGCAAGACCCATAGTGTTGTTTAGAATGTCTTGTCTCCTATATATGAATCAATTGTCAATGTGTTGGTCGCTATTATTTAAAGACATGACCCTAAGGAAATCTTCCTATTCTAAGCCTAAAGTGTAGGGTCATGTGCTTAAATCGACCAATGCAATAATGCCGTGTATTCATTCCTAATTAAGAGACACCAATGGTGAACATTGGACGTTATCTCATTCAAAGTAGTGGTTATAGGGTTTCATCCTTTGTACCAAATATGCAAAAGATACAGAGCGTCGGAGGGTTTATTGATCGATCGTTTGTCTAAATTTTTCCCTCCGAATAAATCATTCCAAGAAATACAATAACGTCATCCCTCGTACCCTATCGGCTTAATATCCCATGGTGAGCCACTATGTTCCGGGGGTTTCATCCATACCGAGACGCAAGACCCATAGTGTTGTGTAGAATGTCTTGTCTCCTATATATGAATCAATAGTCATTGTTTTGGTCGCTGTTATTTAAAGACATGACCCTAAATATCTTAGGACATGACCCTAAGGAAATCTACCAATTCTAAGCCTGAAGTGTTGGGTCATGTACTTAAATCGACCAATGCAATAATGTCGCGTATTCATTCCTAATTAAGAGACACCATTGGTGATTATTGGACGTTATCTCATTCAATGTAGTGGTTAGAGGGTTTCGTCCCTTGTACCAAATATGCCCAAGATACAGAGCGTCGGAGGGTTTATTGATCGATCGTTTGTCTCAATTTTTCTCTCCGAATAAATCATTTCATGAAATACAATAACGTCATCCCTCGTACCCTATCGGCTTATTATCCAATGGTGAGCCACTATGGTCCGGGGGTTTCATCCATACCGAGACGCAAGACCCATAGTGTTGTGTAGAATGACTTGTCACCTATATATGAATCAATAGTCATTGTGTTGGTCGCTGTTATTTAAAGACATGACACTAAATATCTTAGGACATGACCCTAAGGAAATCTACCAATTCTAAGCCTAAAGTGTTGGGTCATGTGCTTAAATCGACCAATGCAATAATGTCGTGTATTCATTCCTAATTAAGAGACACCAATGGTGATTATTGGACGTGATCTCATTCAAAGTAGTGGTTAGAGGGTTTCGTCCCTTGTACCAAATATGCCCAAGATACGAGCGTCGGAGGGTTTATTGATCGATCGTTTGTCTCAATTTTTCTCTCCGAATAAATCATTTCAAGAAATACAATAACGTCATCCCTCGTACCTTATCGGCTAATTATCCCATGGTGAGCCACTATGGTCCTGGGGTTTCATCCATACGGAGACGCAAGACCCATAGTGTTGTTTAGAATGTCTTGTCTCCTATATATGAATCAATTGTCAATGTGTTGGTCGCTATTATTTAAAGACATGACCCTAAGGAAATCTTCCTATTCTAAGCCTAAAGTGTAGGGTCATGTGCTTAAATCGACCAATGCAATAATGCCGTGTATTCATTCCTAATTAAGAGACACCAATGGTGATTATTGGACGTTATCTCATTCAAAGTAGTGGTTATAGGGTTTCATCCTTTGTACCAAATATGCAAAAGATACAGAGCGTCGGAGGGTTTATTGATCGATCGTTTGTCTAAATTTTTCCCTCCGAATAAATCATTCCAAGAAATACAATAACGTCATCCCTCGTACCCTATCGGCTTAATATCCCATGGTGAGCCACAATGTTCCGGGGGTTTCATCCATACCGAGACGCAAGACCCATAGTGTTGTGTAGAATGTCTTGTCTCCTATATATGAATCAATAGTCATTGTTTTGGTCGCTGTTATTTAAAGACATGACCCTAAATATCTTAGGACATGACCCTAAGGAAATCTACCAATTCTAAGCCTGAAGTGTTGGGTCATGTACTTAAATCGACCAATGCAATAATGTCGCGTATTCATTCCTAATTAAGAGACACCATTGGTGATTATTGGACGTTATCTCATTCAATGTAGTGGTTAGAGGGTTTCGTCCCTTGTACCAAATATGCCCAAGATATAGAGCGTCGGAGGGTTTATTGATCGATCGTTTGTCTCAATTTTTCTCTCCGAATAAATCATTTCATGAAATACAATAACGTCATCCCTCGTACCCTATCGGCTTATTATCCAATGGTGAGCCACTATGGTCCGGGGGTTTCATCCATACCGAGACGCAAGACCCATAGTGTTGTGTAGAATGACTTGTCACCTATATATGAATCAATAGTCATTGTGTTGGTCACCGTTATTTAAAGACATGACACTAAATATCTTAGGACATGACCCTAAGGAAATCTACCAATTCTAAGCCTAAAGTGTTGGGTCATGTGCTTAAATCGACCAATGCAATAATGTCGTGTATTCATTCCTAATTAAGAGACACCAATGGTGATTATTGGACGTGATCTCATTCAAAGTAGTGGTTAGAGGGTTTCGTCCCTTGTACCAAATATGCCCAAGATACAGAGCGTCGGAGGGTTTATTGATCGATCGTTTGTCTCAATTTTTCTCTCCGAATAAATCATTTCAAGAAATACAATAACGTCATCCCTCGTACCTTATCGGCTAATTATCCAATGGTGAGCCACTATGGTCCGGGGGTTTCATCCATACCGAGACGCAAGACCCATAGTGTTGTTTAGAATGTCTTGTCTCCTATATATGAATCAATTGTCAATGTGTTGGTCGCTATTATTTAAAGACATGACCCTAAGGAAATCTTCCTATTCTAAGCCTAAAGTGTAGGGTCATGTGCTTAAATCGACCAATGCAATAATGCCGTGTATTCATTCCTAATTAAGAGACACCAATGGTGAACATTGGACGTTATCTCATTCAAAGTAGTGGTTATAGGGTTTCATCCTTTGTACCAAATATGCAAAAGATACAGAGCGTCGGAGGGTTTATTGATCGATCGTTTGTCTAAATTTTTCCCTCCGAATAAATCATTCCAAGAAATACAATAACGTCATCCCTCGTACCCTATCGGCTTAATATCCCATGGTGAGCCAATATGTTCCGGGGGCTTCATCCATACCGAGACGCAAGACCCATAGTGTTGTGTAGAATGTCTTGTCTCCTATATATGAATCAATAGTCATTGTTTTGGTCGCTGTTATTTAAAGACATGACCCTAAATATCTTAGGACATGACCCTAAGGAAATCTACCAATTCTAAGCCTGAAGTGTTGGGTCATGTACTTAAATCGACCAATGCAATAATGTCGCGTATTCATTCCTAATTAAGAGACACCTTGGTGATTATTGGACGTTATCTCATTCAATGTAGTGGTTAGAGGGTTTCGTCCCTTGTACCAAATATGCCCAAGATACAGAGCGTCGGAGGGTTTATTGATCGATCGTTTGTCTCAATTTTTCTCTCCGAATAAATCATTTCATGAAATACAATAACGTCATCCCTCGTACCCTATCGGCTTATTATCCAATGGTGAGCCACTATGGTCCGGGGGTTTCATCCATACCGAGACGCAAGACCCATAGTGTTGTGTAGAATGACTTGTCACCTATATATGAATCAATAGTCATTGTGTTGGTCGCTGTTATTTAAAGACATGACACTAAATATCTTAGGACATGACCCTAAGGAAATCTACCAATTCTAAGCCTAAAGTGTTGGGTCATGTGCTTAAATCGACCAATGCAATAATGTCGTGTATTCATTCCTAATTAAGAGACACCAATGGTGATTATTGGACGTGATCTCATTCAAAGTAGTGGTTAGAGGGTTTCGTCCCTTGTACCAAATATGCCCAAGATACAGAGCGTCGGAGGGTTTATTGATCGATCGTTTGTCTCAATTTTTCTCTCCGAATAAATCATTTCAAGAAATACAATAACGTCATCCCTCGTACCTTATCGGCTAATTATCCCATGGTGAGCCACTATGGTCCTGGGGTTTCATCCATACGGAGACGCAAGACCCATAGTGTTGTTTAGAATGTCTTGTCTCCTATATATGAATCAATTGTCAATGTGTTGGTCGCTATTATTTAAAGACATGACCCTAAGGAAATCTTCCTATTCTAAGCCTAAAGTGTAGGGTCATGTGCTTAAATCGACCAATGCAATAATGCCGTGTATTCATTCCTAATTAAGAGACACCAATGGTGATCATTGGACGTTATCTCATTCAAAGTAGTGGTTATAGGGTTTCATCCTTTGTACCAAATATGCAAAAGATACAGAGCGTCGGAGGGTTTATTGATCGATCGTTTGTCTAAATTTTTCCCTCCGAATAAATCATTCCAAGAAATACAATAACGTCATCCCTCGTACCCTATCGGCTTAATATCCCATGGTGAGCCACTATGTTCCGGGGGTTTCATCCATACCGAGACGCAAGACCCATAGTGTTGTGTAGAATGTCTTGGCTCCCTATATATGAATCAATAGTCATTGTTTTGGTCGCCGTTATTTAAAGACATGACCCTAAATATCTTAGGACATGACCCTAAGGAAATCTACCAATTCTAAGCCTGAAGTGTTGGGTCATGTACTAAAATCGACCAATGCAATAATGTCGCGTATTCATTCCTAATTAAGAGACACCATTGGTGAATATTGGACGTTATCTCATTCAATGTAGTGGTTAGAGGGTTTCGTCCCTTGTACCAAATATGCCCAAGATACAGAGCGTCTGAGGGTTTATTGATCGATCGTTTGTCTCAATTTTTCTCTCCGAATAAATCATTTCATGAAATACAATAACGTCATCCCTCGTACCCTATCGGCTTATTATCCAATGGTGAGCCACTATGGTCCGGGGGTTTCATCCATACCGAGACGCAAGACCCATAGTGTTGTGTAGAATGACTTGTCACCTATATATGAATCAATAGTCATTGTGTTGGTCGCTGTTATTTAAAGACATGACACTAAATATCTTAGGACATGACCCTAAGGAAATCTACCAATTCTAAGCCTAAAGTGTTGGGTCATGTGCTTAAATCGACCAATGCAATAATGTCGTGTATTCATTCCTAATTAAGAGACACCAATGGTGATTATTGGACGTGATCTCATTCAAAGTAGTGGTTAGAGGGTTTCGTCCCTTGTACCAAATATGCCCAAGATACAGAGCGTCGGAGGGTTTATTGATCGATCGTTTGTCTCAATTTTTCTCTCCGAATAAATCATTTCAAGAAATACAATAACGTCATCCCTCGTACCTTATCGGCTAATTATCCCATGGTGAGCCACTATGGTCCGGGGGTTTCATCCATACGGAGACGCAAGACCCATAGTGTTGTTTAGAATGTCTTGTCTCCTATATATGAATCAATTGTCAATGTGTTGGTCGCTATTATTTAAAGACATGACCCTAAGGAAATCTTCCTATTCTAAGCCTAAAGTGTAGGGTCATGTGCTTAAATCGACCAATGCAATAATGCCGTGTATTCATTCCTAATTAAGAGACACCAATGGTGAACATTGGACGTTATCTCATTCAAAGTAGTGGTTATAGGGTTTCATCCTTTGTACCAAATATGCAAAAGATACAGAGCGTCGGAGGGTTTATTGATCGATCGTTTGTCTAAATTTTTCCCTCCGAATAAATCATTCCAAGAAATACAATAACGTCATCCCTCGTACTCCTATCGGCTTAATATCCCATGGTGAGCCACTATGTTCCCGGGGGTTTCATCCATACCGAGACGCAAGACCCATAGTGTTGTGTAGAATGTCTTGTCTCCTATATATGAATCAATAGTCATTGTTTTGGTCGCCGTTATTTAAAGACATGACCCTAAATATCTTAGGACATGACCCTAAGGAAATCTACCAATTCTAAGCCTCGAAGTGTTGGGTCATGTACTTAAATCGACCAATGCAATAATGTCGCGTATTCATTCCTAATTAAGAGACACCTTGGTGATTATTGGACGTTATCTCATTCAATGTAGTGGTTAGAGGGTTTCGTCCCTTGTACCAAATATGCCCAAGATACAGAGCGTCGGAGGGTTTATTGATCGATCGTTTGTCTCAATTTTTCTCTCCGAATAAATCATTTCATGAAATACAATAACGTCATCCCTCGTACCCTATCGGCTTATTATCCAATGGTGAGCCACTATGGTCCGGGGGTTTCATCCATACCGAGACGCAAGACCCATAGTGTTGTGTAGAATGACTTGTCACCTATATATGAATCAATAGTCATTGTGTTGGTCGCTGTTATTTAAAGACATGACACTAAATATCTTAGGACATGACCCTAAGGAAATCTACCAATTCTAAGCCTAAAGTGTTGGGTCATGTGCTTAAATCGACCAATGCAATAATGTCGTGTATTCATTCCTAATTAAGAGACACCAATGGTGATTATTGGACGTGATCTCATTCAAAGTAGTGGTTAGAGGGTTTCGTCCCTTGTACCAAATATGCCCAAGATACAGAGCGTCGGAGGGTTTATTGATCGATCGTTTGTCTCTATTTTCCTCTCCGAATAAATCATTTCAAGAAATACAATAACGTCATCCCTCGTACCTTATCGGCTAATTATCCCATGGTGAGCCACTATGGTCCGGGGGTTTCATCCATACGGAGACGCAAGACCCATAGTGTTGTTTAGAATGTCTTGTCTCCTATATATGAATCAATTGTCAATGTGTTGGTCGCTATTATTTAAAGACATGACCCTAAGGAAATCTTCCTATTCTAAGCCTAAAGTGTAGGGTCATGTGCTTAAATCGACCAATGCAATAATGCCGTGTATTCATTCCTAATTAAGAGACACCAATGGTGAACATTGGACGTTATCTCATTCAAAGTAGTGGTTATAGGGTTTCATCCTTTGTACCAAATATGCAAAAGATACAGAGCGTCGGAGGGTTTATTGATCGATCGTTTGTCTAAATTTTTCCCTCCGAATAAATCATTCCAAGAAATACAATAACGTCATCCCTCGTACCCTATCGGCTTAATATCCCATGGTGAGCCACTATGTTCCGGGGTTTCATCCATACCGAGACGCAAGACCCATAGTGTTGTGTAGAATGTCTTGTCTCCTATATATGAATCAATAGTCATTGTTTTGGTCGCTGTTATTTAAAGACATGACCCTAAATATCTTAGGACATGACCCTAAGGAAATCTACCAATTCTAAGCCTGAAGTGTTGGGTCATGTACTAAAATCGACCAATGCAATAATGTCGCGTATTCATTCCTAATTAAGAGACACCTTGGTGATTATTGGACGTTATCTCATTCAATGTAGTGGTTAGAGGGTTTCGTCCCTTGTACCAAATATGCCCAAGATACAGAGCGTCGGAGGGTTTATTGATCGATCGTTTGTCTCAATTTTTCTCTCCGAATAAATCATTTCATGAAATACAATAACGTCATCCCTCGTACCCTATCGGCTTATTATCCAATGGTGAGCCACTATGGTCCGGGGGTTTCATCCATACCGAGACGCAAGACCCATAGTGTTGTGTAGAATGACTTGTCACCTATATATGAATCAATAGTCATTGTGTTGGTCGCTGTTATTTAAAGACATGACACTAAATATCTTAGGACATGACCCTAAGGAAATCTACCAATTCTAAGCCTAAAGTGTTGGGTCATGTGCTTAAATCGACCAATGCAATAATGTCGTGTATTCATTCCTAATTAAGAGACACCAATGGTGATTATTGGACGTGATCTCATTCAAAGTAGTGGTTAGAGGGTTTCGTCCCTTGTACCAAATATGCCCAAGATACGAGCGTCGGAGGGTTTATTGATCGATCGTTTGTCTCAATTTTTCTCTCCGAATAAATCATTTCAAAAAATACAATAACGTCATCCCTCGTACCTTATCGGCTAATTATCCCATGGTGAGCCACTATGGTCCTGGGGTTTCATCCATACGGAGACGCAAGACCCATAGTGTTGTTTAGAATGTCTTGTCTCCTATATATGAATCAATTGTCAATGTGTTGGTCGCTATTATTTAAAGACATGACCCTAAGGAAATCTTCCTATTCTAAGCCTAAAGTGTAGGGTCATGTGCTTAAATCGACCAATGCAATAATGCCGTGTATTCATTCCTAATTAAGAGACACCAATGGTGAACATTGGACGTTATCTCATTCAAAGTAGTGGTTATAGGGTTTCATCCTTTGTACCAAATATGCAAAAGATACGGAGCGTCGGAGGGTTTATTGATCGATCGTTTGTCTCAAATTTTTCCCTCCGAATAAATCATTCCAAGAAATACAATAACGTCATCCCTCGTACCCTATCGGCTTAATATCCCATGGTGAGCCACTATGTTCCGGGGGTTTCATCCATACCGAGACGCAAGACCCATAGTGTTGTGTAGAATGTCTTGTCTCCTATATATGAATCAATAGTCATTGTGTTTGGTCCGTTGTTATTTAAAGACATGACCCTAAATATCTTAGGACATGACCCTAAGGAAATCTACCAATTCTAAGCCTGAAGTGTTGGGTCATGTACTTAAATCGACCAATGCAATAATGTCGCGTATTCATTCCTAATTAAGAGACACCTTGGTGATTATTGGACGTTATCTCATTCAATGTAGTGGTTAGAGGGTTTCGTCCCTTGTACCAAATATGCCCAAGATACGAGCGTCGGAGGGTTTATTGATCGATCGTTTGTCTCAATTTTTCTCTCCGAATAAATCATTTCATGAAATACAATAACGTCATCCCTCGTACCCTATCGGCTTATTATCCAATGGTGAGCCACTATGGTCCGGGGGTTTCATCCATACCGAGACGCAAGACCCATAGTGTTGTGTAGAATGACTTGTCACCTATATATGAATCAATAGTCATTGTGTTGGTCGCCGTTATTTAAAGACATGACACTAAATATCTTAGGACATGACCCTAAGGAAATCTACCAATTCTAAGCCTAAAGTGTTGGGTCATGTGCTTAAATCGACCAATGCAATAATGTCGTGTATTCATTCCTAATTAAGAGACACCAATGGTGATTATTGGACGTGATCTCATTCAAAGTAGTGGTTAGAGGGTTTCGTCCCTTGTACCAAATATGCCCAAGATACAGAGCGTCGGAGGGTTTATTGATCGATCGTTTGTCTCAATTTTTCTCTCCGAATAAATCATTTCAAGAAATACAATAACGTCATCCCTCGTACCTTATCGGCTAATTATCCCATGGTGAGCCACTATGGTCCGGGGGTTTCATCCATACCGAGACGCAAGACCCATAGTGTTGTTTAGAATGTCTTGTCTCCTATATATGAATCAATTGTCAATGTGTTGGTCGCTATTATTTAAAGACATATTAGGACATGACCCTAAGGAAATCTTCCTATTCTAAGCCTAAAGTGTAGGGTCATGTGCTTAAATCGACCAATGCAATAATGTCGTGTATTCATTCCTAATTAAGAGACACCAATGGTGAACATTGGACGTTATCTCATTCAAAGTAGTGGTTATAGGGTTTCATCCTTTGTACCAAATATGCCAAAGATACAGAGCGTCGGAGGGTTTATTGATCGATCGTTTGTCTCAATTTTTCCCTCCGAATAAATCATTCCAAGAAATACAATAACGTCATCCCTCGTACCCTATCGGCTTAATATCCCATGGTGAGCCACTATGTTCCGGGGGTTTCATCGATACCGAGACGCAAGACCCATAGTGTTGTGTAGAATGTCTTGTCTCCTATATATGAATCAATAGTCATTGTGTTGGTCGCTGTTATTTAAAGACATGACACTAAATATCTTAGGACATGACCCTAAGGAAATCTACCAATTCTAAGCCTAAAGTGTTGGGTCATGTGCTTAAATCGACCAATGCAATAATGTCGTGTATTCATTCCTAATTAAGAGACACCAATGGTGATTATTGGACGTGATCTCATTCAAAGTAGTGGTTAGAGGGTTTCGTCCCTTGTACCAAATATGCCCAAGATACAGAGCGTCGGAGGGTTTATTGATCGATCGTTTGTCTCAATTTTTCTCTCCGAATAAATCATTTCAAGAAATACAATAACGTCATCCCTCGTACCTTATCGGCTAATTATCCCATGGTGAGCCACTATGGTCCGGGGGTTTCATCCATACCGAGACGCAAGACCCATAGTGTTGTGTAGAATGTCTTGTCTCCTATATATGAATCAATAGTCATTGTGTTGGTCGCTATTATTTAAAGACATGACCCTAAGGAAATCTTCCTATTCTAAGCCTAAAGTGTAGGGTCATGTGCTTAAATCGACCAATGCAATAATGTCGTGTATTCATTCCTAATTAAGAGACACCAATGGTGATTATTGGACGTTATCTCATTCAAAGTAGTGGTTAGAGGGTTTCGTCCCTTTGTACCAAATATGCCAAAGATACGGAGCGTCGGAGGGTTTATTGATCGATCGTTTGTCTCAATTTTTCCCTCCGAATAAATCATTTCAAGAAATACAATAACGTCATCCCTCGTACCCTATCGGCTTATTATCCCATGGTGAGCCACTATGGTCCGGGGGTTTCATCCATACCGAGACGCAAGACCCATAGTGTTGTGTAGAATGTCTTGTCTCCTATATATGAATCAATAGTCATTGTGTTGGTCGTTATTTAAAGACATGACCCTAAATATCTTACGACATGACCCTAAGGAAATCTACCAATTCTAAGCCTAAAGTGTTGGGTCATGTACTTAAATCGACCAATGCAATAATGTCGCGTATTCATTCCTAATTAAGAGACACCAATGGTGATTATTGGACGTTATCTCATTCAAAGTAGTGGTTAGAGGGTTTCGTCCCTTGTACCAAATATGCCCAAGATACAGAGCGTCGGAGGGTTTATTGATCGATCGTTTGTCTCAATTTTTCTCTCCGAATAAATCATTTCATGAAATACAATAACGTCATCCCTCGTACCCTATCGGCTTATTATCCCATGGTGAGCCACTATGGTCCTGGGGTTTCATCCATACCGAGACGCAAGACCCATAGTGTTGTGTAGAATGTCTTGTCTCCTATATATGAATCAATAGTCATTGTGTTGGTCGCCTGTTATTTAAAGACATGACACTAAATATCTTAGGACATGACCCTAAGGAAATCTACCAATTCTAAGCCTAAAGTGTTGGGTCATGTGCTTAAATCGACCAATGCAATAATGTCGTGTATTCATTCCTAATTAAGAGACACCAATGGTGATTATTGGACGTTATCTCATTCAAAGTAGTGGTTAGAGGGTTTCGTCCCTTGTACCAAATATGCCCAAGATACAGAGCGTCGGAGGGTTTATTGATCGATCGTTTGTCTCAATTTTTCTCTCCGAATAAATCATTTCAAGAAATACAATAACGTCATCCCTCGTACCTTATCGGCTAATTATCCCATGGTGAGCCACTATGGTCCTGGGGTTTCATCCATACCGAGACGCAAGACCCATAGTGTTGTTTAGAATGTCTTGTCTCCTATATATGAATCAATAGTCATTGTGTTGGTCGCTATTATTTAAAGACATGACCCTAAGGAAATCTACCTATTCTAAGCCTAAAGTGTTGGGTCATGTGCTTAAATCGACCAATGCAATAATGTCGTGTATTCATTCCTAATTAAGAGACACCAATGGTGATTATTGGACGTTATCTCATTCAAAGTAGTGGTTAGAGGGTTTCGTCCCTTGTACCAAATATGCACAAGATACAGAGCGTCGGAGGGTTTATTGATCGATCGTTTGTCTCAATTTTTCTCTCCGAATAAATCATTTCAAGAAATACAATAACGTCATCCCTCGTACCCTATCGGCTTATTATCCCATGGTGAGCCACTATGGTCCGGGGGTTTCATCCATACCGAGACGCAAGACCCATAGTGTTGTGTAGAATGTCTTGTCTCCTATATATGAATCAATAGTCATTGTGTTGGTCGCTGTTATTTAAAGACATGACCCTAAATATCTTAGGACATGACCCTAAGGAAATCTACCAATTCTAAGCCTAAAGTGTAGGGTCATGTGCTTAAATCGACCAATGCAATAATGCCGCGTATTCATTCCTAATTAAGAGACACCAATGGTGATTATTGGACGTTATCTCATTCAAAGTAGTGGTTAGAGGGTTTCGTCCCTTGTACCAAATATGCCCAAGATACAGAGCGTCGGAGGGTTTATTGATCGATCGTTTGTCTCAATTTTTCTCTCCGAATAAATCATTTCATGAAATACAATAACGTCATCCCTCGTACCCTATCGGCTTATTATCCAATGGTGAGCCACTATGGTCCGGGGGTTTCATCCATACCGAGACGCAAGACCCATAGTGTTGTGTAGAATGTCTTGTCTCCTATATATGAATCAATAGTCATTGTGTTGGTCGCTGTTATTTAAAGACATGACACTAAATATCTTAGGACATGACCCTAAGGAAATCTACCAATTCTAAGCCTAAAGTGTTGGGTCATGTGCTTAAATCGACCAATGCAATAATGTCGTGTATTCATTCCTAATTAAGAGACACCAATGGTGATTATTGGACGTTATCTCATTCAAAGTAGTGGTTAGAGGGTTTCGTCCCTTGTACCAAATATGCCCAAGATACAGAGCGTCGGAGGGTTTATTGATCGATCGTTTGTCTCAATTTTTCTCTCCGAATAAATCATTTCAAGAAATACAATAACGTCATCCCTCGTACCTTATCGGCTAATTATCCCATGGTGAGCCACTATGGTCCAGGGGTTTCATCCATACCGAGACGCAAGACCCATAGTGTTGTTTAGAATGTCTTGTCTCCTATATATGAATCAATAGTCATTGTGTTGGTCGCTATTATTTAAAGACATGACCCTAAGGAAATCTTCCTATTCTAAGCCTAAAGTGTTGGGTCATGTGCTTAAATCGACCAATGCAATAATGTCGTGTATTCATTCCTAATTAAGAGACACCAATGGTGATTATTGGACGTTATCTCATTCAAAGTAGTGGTTAGAGGGTTTCGTCCCTTGTACCAAATATGCCAAAGATACAGAGCGTCGGAGGGTTTATTGATCGATCGTTTGTCTCAATTTTTCTCTCCGAATAAATCATTTCAAGAAATACAATAACGTCATCCCTCGTACCCTATCGGCTTATTATCCCATGGTGAGCCACTATGGTCCGGGGTTTCATCCATACCGAGACGCAAGACCCATAGTGTTGTGTAGAATGTCTTGTCTCCTATATATGAATCAATAGTCATTGTGTTGGTCGCTGTTATTTAAAGACATGACCCTAAATATCTTAGGACATGACCCTAAGGAAATCTACCAATTCTAAGCCTAAAGTGTTGGGTCATGTGCTTAAATCGACCAATGCAATAATGTCGCGTATTCATTCCTAATTAAGAGACACCAATGGTGATTATTGGACGTTATCTCATTCAAAGTAGTGGTTAGAGGGTTTCGTCCCTTGTACCAAATATGCCCAAGATACAGAGCGTCGGAGGGTTTATTGATCGATCGTTTGTCTCAATTTTTCTCTCCGAATAAATCATTTCAAGAAATACAATAACGTCATCCCTCGTACCTTATCGGCTTATTATCCAATGGTGAGCCACTATGGTCCGGGGGTTTCATCCATACCGAGACGCAAGACCCATAGTGTTGTGTAGAATGTCTTGTCTCCTATATATGAATCAATAGTCATTGTGTTGGTCGTTGTTATTTAAAGACATGACCCTAAATATCTTAGGACATGACCCTAAGGAAATCTACCAATTCTAAGCCTAAAGTGTTGGGTCATGTGCTTAAATCGACCAATGCAATAATGTCGTGTATTCATTCCTAATTAAGAGACACCAATGGTGATTATTGGACGTTATCTCATTCAAAGTAGTGGTTAGAGGGTTTCGTCCCTTGTACCAAATATGCCAAAGATACAAGAGCGTCGGAGGGTTTATTGATCGATCGTTTGTCTCAATTTTTTCTCTCCGAATAAATCATTTCAAGAAATACAATAACGTCATCCCTCGTACCTTATCGGCTAATTATCCCATGGTGAGCCACTATGGTCCGGGGTTTCATCCATACCGAGACGCAAGACCCATAGTGTTGTTGTAGAATGTCTTGTCTCCTATATATGAATCAATAGTCATTGTGTTGGTCGCTATTATTTAAAGACATGACCCCTAAGGAAATCTTCCTATTCTAAGCCTAAAGTGTAGGGTCATGTGCTTAAATCGACCAATGCAATAATGGTGCGTATTCATTCCTAATTAAGAGACACCAATGGTGATTATTGGACGTTATCTCATTCAATGTAGTGGTTAGAGGGTTTCGTCCCTTGTACCAAATATGCCCAAGATACGAGCGTCGGAGGGTTTATTGATCGATCGTTTGTCTCAATTTTTCTCTCCGAATAAATCATTTCAAGAAATACAATAACGTCATCCCTCGTACCCTATCGGCTTATTATCCCATGGTGAGCCACTATGGTCCTGGGGTTTCATCCATACCGAGACGCAAGACCCATAGTGTTGTGTAGAATGTCTTGTCTCCTATATATGAATCAATAGTCATTGTGTTGGTCGCCGTTATTTAAAGACATGACACTAAATATCTTAGGACATGACCCTAAGGAAATCTACCAATTCTAAGCCTAAAGTGTTGGGTCATGTGCTTAAATCGACCAATGCAATAATGTCGTGTATTCATTCCTAATTAAGAGACACCAATGGTGATTATTGGACGTTATCTCATTCAAAGTAGTGGTTAGAGGGTTTCGTCCCTTGTACCAAATATGCCCAAGATACGAGCGTCGGAGGGTTTATTGATCGATCGTTTGTCTCAATTTTTCTCTCCGAATAAATCATTTCAAGAAATACAATAACGTCATCCCTCGTACCTTATCGGCTAATTATCACATGGTGAGCCACTATGGTCCGGGGTTTCATCCATACCGAGACGCAAGACCCATAGTGTTGTTTAGAATGTCTTGTCTCCTATATATGAATCAATTGTCATTGTGTTGGTCGCTATTATTTAAAGACATGACTTAGGACGACCCTAAGGAAATCTACCTATTCTAAGCCTAAAGTGTAGGGTCATGTGCTTAAATCGACCAATGCAATAATGTCGTGTATTCATTCCTAATTAAGAGACACCAATGGTGATTATTGGACGTTATCTCATTCAAAGTAGTGGTTAGAGGGTTTCGTCCTTTTGTACCAAATATGCAAAAGATACAGAGCGTCGGAGGGTTTATTGATCGATCGTTTGTCTCAATTTTTCTCTCCGAATAAATCATTCCAAGAAATACAATAACGTCATCCCTCGTACCTTATCGGCTTAATATCCCATGGTGAGCCACTATGTTCCGGGGGTTTCATCCATACCGAGACGCAAGACCCATAGTGTTGTGTAGAATGTCTTGTCTCCTATATATGGAATCAATAGTCATTGTGTTGGTCGCTGTTATTTAAAGACATGACCCTAAATATCTTAGGACATGACCCTAAGGAAATCTCCCAATTCTAAGCCTGAAGTGTTGGGTCATGTACTTAAATCGACCAATGCAATAATGTCGCGTATTCATTCCTAATTAAGAGACACCAATGGTGATTATTGGACGTTATCTCATTCAATGTAGTGGTTAGAGGGTTTCGTCCCTTGTACCAAATATGCCCAAGATACAGAGCGTCGGAGGGTTTATTGATCGATCGTTTGTCTCAATTTTTCTCTCCGAATAAATCATTTCATGAAATACAATAACGTCATCCCTCGTACCTTATCGGCTTATTATCCAACCATGGTGAGCCACTATGGTCCGGGGGGTTTCATCCATACCGAGACGCAAGACCCATAATGTTGTGTGAGAATGACTTGTCTCCTATATATGAATCAATAGTCAATGTGTTGGTCGTTGTTATTTAAAGACATGACACTAAATATCTTAGGACATGACCCCAAGGAAATCTACCAATTCTAAGCCTAAAGTGTTGGGTCATGTGCTTAAATCGACCAATGCAATAATGTCGTGTATTCATTCCTAATTAAGAGACACCAATGGTGATTATTGGACGTTATCTCATTCAAAGTAGTGGTTGAGAGGGTTTCGTCCCTTGTACCAAATATGCCCAAGATACAGAGCGGCGGAGGGTTTATTGATCGATCGTTTGTCTCAATTTTTCTCTCTGAATAAATCATTTCAAGAAATACAATAACGTCATCCCTCGTACCTTATCGGCTCATTATCCAATGGTGAGCCACTATGGTCCGGGGTTTCATCCATACCGAGACGCAAGACCCATAGTGTTGTTTAGAATGTCTTGTCTCCTATATATGAATCGATTGTCATTGTGTTGGTCGCTATTATTTAAAGACATGACACTAAATTGGGACATGACCCTAAGGAAATCTTCCTATTCTAAGCCTAAAGTGTAGGGTCATGTGCTTAAATCGACCAATGCAATAATGCCGTGTATTCATTCCTAATTAAGAGACACCAATGGTGATCATTGGACGTTATCTCATTCAAAGTAGTGGTTATAGGGTTTCATCCCTTTGTACCAAATATGCCAAAGATACGGAGCGTCGGAGGGTTTATTGATCGATCGTTTGTCTCAATTTTTTCCCTCCGAATAAATCATTCCAAGAAATACAATAACGTCATCCCTCGTACCTTATCGGCTTATTATCCCATGGTGAGCCACCATGTTCCTGGGGTTTCATCCATACCGGGAGCAAGACCCATAGTGTTGTTTAGAATGTCCTTGTCTCCTATATATGAATCAATAGTCATTGTTTTGGTCGCTGTTATTTAAAGACATGACCCTAAATATCTTTAGAAATGTAACTAAGGAAATCTACCAATTCTAAGCCCGTAAAGTGTTGGGTCATGTACTTAAATCGACCAATGCAATAATGTCGCGTATTCATTCCTAATTAAGAGACACCATTGGTGATTATTGGACGTTATCTCATTCAATGTAGTGGTTAGAGGGTTTCGTCCCTTTGTACCAAATATGCCCAAGATACGGGAGCGTCGGAGGGTTTATTGATCGATCGTTTGTCTCAAATTTTTCTCTCGGAGATTAAATCATTTCATGAAATACAATAACGTCATCCTGCAGTACCCTTCATCGGCAACTTATATCCCATGGTGAGCCACTATGGGTCGGGGTTTCATCCATACCGAGACGCAAGACCCATAGTGTTGTGTAGAATGACTTGTCTCCTATATATGAATCAATAGTTATTATTGTTGGTCGCGTTATTTAAAGACATGACACTAAATATCTTAGGACATGACCCTAAGGAAATCTACCCAATTCTAAGCCTAAAGTGTTGGGTCAATGTGCTTAAATCGACCAATGCAATAATGTCGTGTATTCATTCCTAATTAAGAGACACCAATGGTGATTATTGGACGGGATCTCATTCAAAGTGGGAGTGGTTAAAGGGTTTCGTCCCTTGTACCAAATATGCCCAAGATATGGAGCGTCGGAGGGTTTATTGATCGGTCGTTTGTCTCAATTTTTTTCTCCGAATAAATCATTTCATGAAATACAATAACGTCATCCCCTCGTACCTTATCGGCTAATTATCCAATGGTGAGCCACTATGGGTCCGAGGGGTTTCATCCATAC